>JAJMCS010000011.1:0-318923 GCA_030573155.1 Ogataea xyloterini | reverse complement strand
ATCTGTCCACTGGTTCGAGCTCGACATCAATGACGAAAAATCCATCAATTCCATTTCTGACCATCTCCCCTCTGTTGTGGACGTCGCCATCTTCAATGCAGGAGTTGCTAACTCCCACTCCCCGATCGTCGAAACTCCACGCCAGTCTTTGATCGACCATTTCATCACGAACGCTGTCGGCCCAATCACCGCCTTCCAGAAGGTCTACCCTGCTCTGAAAAAGTCCTCTACCCCTAAGGCCTACTTCATCTCCAGTGCTGCAGGTTCCATCCAGACGGAGATTCCCTTCCCCACTGGTTCATATGGTGTCTCTAAAGCTGCCCTCAACTACGCCGTCAAGAAGCTAAGCCAGGAAAACCCTGACTTCACCATCTTAGCCCTCCATCCCGGAATCGTTGCAAGACATCGGCTTACCAACGGTGCTGCTAGCCTCAATCTCTCTCCCGAACGTATCGCCATACTCATGACATTGAGTATTACTCCTCAAGTCTCTGCTCAACAAATCATTGCTGTCACTGCAGCACCACTCAGGTCAGGTCGATTTATCAGAGTCGATGATATGACTGATATTCCTTTTTGATTGACAAGAACACCTAAAGCTTTGAATCATTATGCTCCTGTTATTTTTGGACTTTCGACTTTGTCTAGACTGAAATCATGGAGATTTATTGTAGCTTGTATCCCTACTAGGTGTATAGGCTCAAAAAGGATCTTCAATTGCATATGCTCATACTGGTATGTACCGAATTTAAAAGTTAGCTCTAATCAAACATTATTCTAAAATCTGAACTAGCTTGAAAGATTGTTCGGTTGATATTGAGTGACTGCATTAGATATTGCGTCATTTAGTCGCCACAAGTGCATAATCGCGAATTAATTGACGAGGTGGGAAATTTTTTTCCGCTAATGCGGACTTCTTTTCTCCTATTTAAAAAGATATTTTACATCAAATCAATGAATTAGACGGCTAGCTTGATGTCAGAGAAACAAGATTTTGTCCAGCACGATGGTGATGGTGAGTCTTCATTTGATGCCAAGGTCGTTAAGAAAGATGCAGATGTAACTCTGACTTTCCTTGAAGAGCATTACTTCGAAGATTTGACTCCTGAAGAGGAGGCAAGGCTCACTAGGAAAGTATTTATCTGGATCCTCTCCTTGGTCTCTCTCATCAACACGATGTTATTTATTGATAAAGCAACCCTTGCATATGCATCAATTCTGGGTCTCTTTGAGTCAACTGGGATCAATTCTGCCCAGTACGATGACTTGAACTCCATCTTCTACACCGGCTACACTGTGGGTCAACTTCTTAATTTTGTGCTTCAGAAAACCAATGCTACCAAGTTCATGACTCTTATTTTGTCTAGTTGGGTGGTGATTGTTTTTTGTCATTGTGGTGCATACAATTTTGGCGGTCTTGTGGTTCTGAGATTGTTTCTCGGTCTCACTGAAAGTATTGTTCTGCCTGCATTGGAAGTGACTATGCTTCAATTTTTCACTCCATTGCAAAGAGCCTTTGTGCAACCATTGTTCTGGGTCAGTTGTGTTGGTCCTCCAAATATCATTGCTGGATTTATTGGATATGGTGTGCTTCATTCTAACTCGAGTGTCCCGCCTTGGAAGATCTTCATGATCATAACGGGAGGTCTAACTATTCTAGTGACAATATTTTCCGCTTACTACTATCCATCCGACCCAACAAAAGCTAGATTCCTCACCACTAAGGAGAAGTACTTTTTAATCAAGAGAATTCATGCCACTTCTTCTTCAGCAATATCGCAGGACACTATCAAGAAAGAGCAAATTATAGAATGCGTTAAAGATCCAATTTCGTGGTTGTTCACCCTTGCAATTTTTCTCATTATGCTGGCTAACAATCTCACCTATCAGCAAAATCTTCTTTACGTCTCACTGGGGGTTTCGAATCTTGGATCCACGTTAGTGGGTGTTGCAGGATCAGGATTTTCCTGGGCATATATGATTTTCGGTTCTGTCTTCATTCATTTCTTTCCAAACCAGTCGCATTGGGCTGTTGTTTTAGGCTGTTTACCGTCACTTGCTGGAGGAATTGCTATGGTTACAATTCCGTGGGAGAATAAACTTGGGCTACTTGCAGTGTTAGTTCTGTCAGCCAACACTTATGCATTATCATATATTATTCTTATTGGATGGGGTGCCGCATCTGCTGGTGGTAACACTAAACGGTTTTTCCGTCACTTTATGTTGATGGTTAGTTATGGTGTCTCGAACATAATATCTCCACAACTTTGGAAGGGAAACCAAGGATATAGTGGAGGAGGACCTCGGTATTATGCTGCTTGGTCCATTCAGATAGTACTGTCATGGTTTCTCACTCCAGTGATTGCTTTCGTTATTCATTACGTTCTAAAAGCACGTAATAAGCAAAGACAATTAAACGGAGAAGGAAAAGGTATCGTGTACTTCACCGATGAAAGCACTGGTGAAACGATTGAAAAGACCGTTGATATTTCCAATTTGGACCTGACTGACCTACAAAATAAGCACTTCATTTACCCCTTATAAGCTTATGATTGGATGTTTCAGGCAAACAGTAAGGTGTATCTAGATACGTTAAGCGTATGGCCCATGAGGGCTTTAATGATCAAAGAGAATAATTAATATTGGAGACACTATATATTTTCATAATTTTACTCGAGATAAGTGTACTTTCTAGGTAATTCGGTACTTAATTCGGTACTTAACTCGGTACTCTTGGCATCAGCCGCACAAATTGCTTATCAGAAAACTGTAAATGGGCAAGCAACTATTTTATAATATTCAACAGGTACTGGATCACTTATTCAGAACAAAGGATATGGAGTGTCTTGGGAAGTTCAGGTTTTATTTTGAGCTCGATCCAATTCACTTGTTTATGAGACCGAGCTTCTAATTCCAGAAGGACCTACAATGTGCTGTAGCTGAAGTCGGAGCAATGCAAAGATGCCATCTAATTTCATAAATCAAGTCCACAATATAATATTAGTACTACTGCAAACGGGCTAAATGCTGATGCAACTACAAAGTTACTAAAAGAAAGTGAAAAAATCTTTCCTTCTTTATTCCACAGTGGCGATCTTCTTGTTCATATCACCGCTTCGGGTTGGTACTTGGGACCCAGTTGAGTACTGGGGAAGTTGATTTTTACAGAGCATTTGAAATCTGTGAGCGCGTTCCTTCAAGAAGTAATACTGGTCATGGAGGGAGCTAATTGACCCAACCCCTACTATGTACTATCTACTGTGAGTGATAGGGCTTATCTTTCGAGTGGGTGCTCTTACAGGGCAGATAACTCTTATCCATTGGAAGACCTGGACATCATCATGCTCCCACTATGCTATAGAGCTACATGAGATTTATCGGCGGAAGCTTCCCAGACTCTATTTCCACTTGATCTGGGACATGGTTCCCACTGATAACTCACGGGATTCCGGGAATGGTGGGAGCGGCAATTATATATTTACGTCATGGTATGCACTAAATAATGCACTCCGCATAATTCTTTGTTACCCCACACTCCCCCCACGGAGGGCTAAATTTGCATATAACGCGAACGCGATCTATATAAAGAAGATTCCTCCCTCCCTCGCAGAAATCGGAAAATGGAACTCAAAGAAAAGATTGACCTAGAACACGTTGAGGATAATAGCAGCTCTGGAGTTAGGGTGGTTCAAATTGACGCTGGAGAATATCTTGAAGTCAATGATGCTAATATCGCAGCTGATATTGAAACACTAGATAAGGAACTAGTTGCTTCTGGAAAGAAACCTTTTCTTGCCAGTAGATGGTTGAAAGAACCAGAGAAGTTTATCTGGTACTTAGCAACACTAGCTTCTGTTGGAGGCTTGCTTTTCGGTGTAGACCAATCACTGATCAGTGGTGCTGCTTTATACATGCCAGAAGACCTACACCTTGATAGCTCTCAAATGTCCATAGTTGTTGGTTTCACTCCTCTTGGGGCTATGGGTGGGGCCTTAATTTTGATGCCACTAAATGATATCTTCGGAAGAAGAGGAACAATCATTATCAGTTCTATAATTTTCACTGTCGGTGCCATTTTGGAGGCTGCAGCAAATGGTTTTGCTGTCATGCTTGTGGGAAGAATCGTTCTTGGTGTCGCTCTTGGTCTGCTTTCGGGAACAGTCCCTGCGTATATATCGGAGAATTGTGCAAGAAGGTGGCGTGGAGGTCTTGTTTCGCTCTATCAAGTGATGGTGGCATTTGGGGTCATGATGGGTTATGTTATTGCAGCCATTTTTAACTCTCTGGAGGGAAACTGGAGATACGTCCTTGGAAGTTCTGTGGTGTTTTCTGTTATTCTGTTTGTTGGAATGATCACTCTACCTGAGTCTACAAGATGGTTGATGAAACGTGGTCGAAAGCTTGATGCATACCAAGTCTGGAAACATGCTCGTGGAATCGACTCGGTTGAGGAAAGACAAGAGTTTTTCATTATGGAGAGGGTCCTTCTATACGAAAAGACAAAATCTCAAGGTCGTTGGTTAATCTTGGAACTGTTCACAACAAAGCGTTGTTTGAGAGCTATTTCAGTTGCTGTGACATGCAGTTTGATCTGTCAACAGATGTCTGGTGTCAACTCAATTGAGTATTATCAGGCAACTTTGGTTCAAGATGCAGGATTAACGCCACAAAATGCGGTTTACACAAGTCTGGTTGGTGGTGGTGTGATGTTCTTGAGTACCATTCCAGCCATTTATCTAATGGACAGACTCGGAAGAAGAACTCTTACATTAAGTCTAATTCCTGGTGTCGCCATTGGACTGCTGATAACTGGCTGTTCTTTCCTTGTTACTAAGAATCTTGGGCTCAAGCTAGGAATTTACTTCTGGGGAATTATCACTTACACTGTGTTCTGGTCACCTGGGTTGGGTCCCGTGCCATATTTACTTGCGGCAGAAGTGTACCCAACATATCTGAGAAGTTATGGAATGAGTCTTGCTTCTTTGTGCAACTGGACAGGAACATTTGTGACGACATATCCATTCCAGTATATGTCCGACAGTATGACAACTACTGGAACCTTTGCGGGTCTTTACTGTGGTCTTTTGCTTATTGGTGCAGTGTACTTAACGCTATTCATGCCTGAGACCAAAGGTCTCACTTTGGAAGAAGTCAATGATATTTTCGAAAGGCCGCTTTCCCATACTCTCCACAAAAACCTTGCCAATCTGAGAATTACATGGGATAACCTGATCCATGGTAGATTCAAGGAAATTTGGAAATTAGATTAATTTCTTGTATGGCCGAAGTAAAAAGAATGCTAAAGATTGGATGATACTGCACAAATCAATTTCACTTCCATTCAGAATACACTCTACCACTCTGATAACGAAGATGAAATTTTCGAATTTTCAGGTATATCTGTGTCTTTATGGTTAACCTTTTGATAGAAATGTAAAATGAATATCATGGAATTTAGCCAGCTACAGGAATAATATGATGTTACAGTGAGTAAGTTTCCATAAATCGTTCTTGAGTTTATGCCTAAGATTCTCACCATCCATAAAGTTGACGAGGATGACAATCACAATGATTATATAATTATTTAGTCAGATCAACATTAGTAATCTGGAAAATATATTTTAGCAATTATTCATATTCAATGCCATCAGTGAGCACCAGTATAATTATTGACAGAACACCTGAGGAAGTCAGAAAAGTGTTTCTTGACTTTGACCACTATGAGTGGGCTTCTTTTATCAAGCAAATCAAGAATAATACAGGAAAGGATAGCTTTTCGTTGTCTCCGGATGATAAGTTGGATGTCTCAGTTAAAGGCAATAGAGACATGGCCTTCACATCTGTCATACTAGAGAATACTCCATCGAAGTTTACATGGCAAGGTGAGCTTGGTTACGCCTGGATTTTCAGAGGAATTCATAGTTTTGAGTTCAAACTTGTTGAAGAAAACAAGACCGAGTTTGTTCAAAGTGAAGTTTTTTCTGGGTATTTAGTGCCTTTGATTTCATACGTTTCAGGAGATATGACCCCGCATTTTGCGAAGTTCAACGAGTCGCTTAAGGCTAGATGCGAAAACTGAGTATATTAATATAAGTAACGGAATTCCGGAATAGATCCATCGTCCAGGCCCTTAGCCTGTTGTTTGTTGAGTCTGCGCAGGTTCAAAGCCAAGACGGCAGCAACAGCAACATTCAAACAGAAACAGATAATCCATGATCTAAACGCGTATGTGTAGGTTGGACTATCTTGACTGCGGAAAAGTTGGGGACCAGCAATACCACAAGCACAGTAGACCACAAACATGGCATTACTCATGACAGTTTTCTTGGTGGATCCAACAAAATTCGACGAGGCCATAGAAAGTAGGAGTGGAAACACGGCTGTTTGAACAAGCACGAAGTAGAAACCTGTCAACTTGGATCCCATATTAGGGCCACTATAGATCAAACAGCCACCAATGATTGCAAAAGCACAGGACACAGAGATCATGACACATCTAAGTCCAAGTCTCCAACTGGCAATAATACCTGAGAAAGTAATGGCAGCCCATGCAATCACTGATCCTGGTAAGTTCAACAGAGTCGTATTGATGGCACTGAATCCAAAGTTGTTGAGAATGATGTTTCCGTAACTCTGAATACCACTGTTTGGAAGAATACACAGAACAACGGATCCAAGCAAGAGCCAAACATTGACATCTCTTGCACACTCCCAAACTTCACTCCATTCCCAATCGTTCTCAACTTTCTGGTAGGTCATATGCTCTCTGTAATACTCCTTTTCAGATTCTGTCAAAAAGTAAGCTTTTTGAGGGGAGTCAGGAAGCAAAAACAGAATGGCAAAACTCCAAACGAAGGTGAGGCAACCGTAAACGATAAAAATGTATTTCCATGGAGATATGGATCCTTTAGCATGGCCCAACCCAAAAGAAATGAACGACCCAACAATAGCACCAACATCGTTACCAGCAAACCAAATACCAGCCCGAGCTGACTGTTGTGCTGGTCTCCACCAGGTACCAGTGATGATCACAAATGCAGGACTGACGACACTCTCAAAAATACCAAGGAAGAATCTTGCAGCTATAAGTCCCCCAAAATTCTGACAAGCAGCAGTGCATGCAAGCGTAATACCCCAGAGGCACACGGAAGCAAAAACAAATTTTCCTATCGGAACAACCTGAAGAACCCTGGTACAAACAAGATTTCCAAACAAGTATCCAAAATAAAACACAGACGAAGCCCAAGAGTAGTTCTGACCAACTAATCCAAGGTCCTTCTTTAGTCCAAAGACAGAAGATTGAGATAAGGCGAGCTTATCCATAAATTGTAGACCATAAGTGATGAGCAAGATTGGAAGAATGTGCCAGTCAACCTTACGGAACATAGCAGCCTCATTAATTAGTGGACGAGCATCAGAGACCTCAAGGTCTTCAGATTTCCTCATGTATTCTTCTTTCTCCATTAACTTCAATAAGCAGATTGGAGGAATATAAATATTAAATTTTTTGATTAGGTTAATTACAAAAAGCTTAGACTTTTTACAGGGATACTCCTATCTCCAATCTCGAGCCCAATAACTCACACGAGACAGAGTCAGATAAAGAGCTGCATCTATTGTATTAGCAGCATAGTTTTCTAAATCTGGTCATTAAGTTATCTTTAGTTTGAAAACTCGGCCGATTTACGTATCTAATAGGGCTGTGCTGATTTTCAAATTTTTCTTTTGCATCTGCACTATTTATCTAGCAAAAAGTAGTGATCTATCTGTAATGACGGAAAGTACCTCATTATACGATATATGTCATAATGTCCCAAAGGCAGAGACTCATTGTCATCTGTACGGGACCATTTGCAAAGAAACTATGGTTTTTTTCAATAACAGAGCTGGAAAGCCTTTTACAGACGATGAGGTAGACCATTTCTACATCCGTGGAACCAAACCTGTGGGAGTCTTGGCAATTTTCAGGGGATTGGATTCTGTTTTGATCAAATATCCTGAAGACCTATATAGAATCACTACCGAACATTTAGCTTGGGCTAGATCCCATAATGTTTTCTATATCGAGTTATCTTGGAATCCGACAGGAACGGTTTTGGAATCCAAGATCCCTTTCGATGTTGCACAAAAGGCTATTCATGATGCGATGGTCGACTCAGAAAAAAAACTCGGAATTATCAGTCGATTAATCTGTGCTATTGATCGTCAAGCTGAAGCTGAGAAGGCTTCCTTGATGTTAGATTGGATGTTGCAGCATCCGTCCCCAATGACTATAGGTATTGGGATTGACTATAGAGAAGATGAGCGTCCTCCACATCTCTTCAAGGACACTTTCATTCGTGCCAAAGAGAATGGTTACAAGATTACAGGCCATGCTGGTGAATACGGGACCCCATGGACTAACATTGATTTCGTTGCAAACACAATAAAAGCTGATCGGCTTGATCATGCTTACACCATTATCGATAACATGGAGCTTGTGGAGCAATTTCTGAAGGAAAAGAAGCCAATCAGTGTCGTTCCAACAAATTCTTACTATTTGAGACTCTTTGAGCCTGACGAATGGGCTGAAAAGCATCCTATCCGTAAAATGATAAAATTAGGATTGATGATCTATCCTAACACAGATGATCCTGCTTTCCATTGTGTTGATCCAACTAAGGCATGGATGATGATGGTCGAATGTTTTGGTGCCACCATTCCAGATTTGAAGCGTTTTGCTTATAACGCAATCCACAGTGCTTGGGTTGATGAGGAACTGAAAAAGAAGTGGAGATTGGAGTGCGATAAATATTTTGAATCTATATAAATATTTCTTTAATGTATACATCCAAACGATCACATGGAATAAATCGAATTTCTCTCGCATGTATTCCATGTACCTTACGGAAGGTAAAGTGTGACAAGAAGATTCCATGTAAGAACTGCACAAGACGAAAGCGGGCTCATGAATGTCGACGACGAAGTTCGAACATCGATTCTCCACAACCTAATGAAGAAGTGAATGACAATGATAAATTATTAAATGATGCCAAAATTGTACATTATCTTTACTCATTACGACTCTTGACTCATGGTACCACACAAATTGCTGGTTTGGTACCCAACGAAGACCACCTCAAATTTGGTGATGGTGATCACTATCTCAAAGAACTACCATCAATGCTTGATACCTTGACTCCATATTTGTCGAAGAGAATTTGTAATTATGCCTGTGATTACACAACTTTCATTCACCAAGGTATTGTTAATGAATTGTTCATGAAAGATCATGATAGCTTTTGGGAAATATATGCTCTCCCCGACCCAAAATGTCTATTACACACTTCTGAAAACACTTTGAAAGCACAATCCAGTAAAGACTATTACTATTGGATGTCTCTGTATTATGCAGTCATATCCACTGGTGCATATTTTGGAGCAGATGAGCTGGAATCTTTATCTCCATGGTATCCTCGAGTCTTTTTTAGAGCGTCCATAGATTGTTTATTCAAAGCCGGAGCGATGGAACAAGCGGATATCCGATGTATACAGGTATTTTGTGTGTTGTCAATGTGTCTTCACTCATTTGGAAGTACCTATTTACATAAACAACTTCTCAGAATGTCCATCGATGCTGCAAAAAGCTTGGGATTAGATTCCATTGAAAACAAGGTTTCTTCTGTTCCAACTTTTGAAGATGAAATTTCAAAGCGGTTGTTCTACAGTTTGATGATCATTGACTCACTAGCCAACTATCCTAAACGATTTATTGGTGAATTTCACACACCTTTACCTTCAATTATATCTCAAGACGTTCTGTTCAGAAGAACAGAACCGAAAGAACTTTCATTTCCAAATGCTTGTCTCGATGACGATGTGGCTGGAATAATTTATGAACGTTTGATGGCAGAGCTTGCTCAGCTTAAACATGAAAGCTTTCAGACACCTACGCCAGTGACTTTGGTTTCATGTTTGGGAAAGATGCGAAAATTAAAGGAAAAGCTCGACACATATTATCCTGCTGTGGAATTGACCTCAGATGACAGATCTGTTGCACAATACTCCAAATACTTGTTATTTTCATCCATTTCAAGAGAGAGTTTGGAAATTGGAATTCGACTACAGACCCTCATAGGAACGGAGGACTGGTCAAAACAATATCGGGCACAATGTTTAGAGCTGGCAACCAAATTGTTGTTTCATAGCACCGCAGATAACATTCCTGTATTCTACAACAGATATTGGATTGTGACACAACATTTGATCTACTCTTGTCTGTTTCTATTACTGGACATGTTGATGTTTGAAAGTGAGGACGATGAATATAAACTGGAATGTGTGCGCAAAACATTCCCTACAATTCGCAGACTTAAATCTAGTTTCACTGTTAACGTTGGCTTTGCGATTATCGAAAAACTAAGTTACTTGGTCTCGAGAGTGCGACTTGGCCATTTGAAGGGTGAAGCAGTGGAAGTTATCTCGCTCCGAAAATTCCTTAGAGAGATGCAGATCATCAATCCTTACCTATCGAGAACTGCAAGACCGGGTTCCGTTCAGTCATTCTCACAATCTCAATATTTACGATTTGACAGTATTGTACCTGCTTCAGGGATGACTGGTATTACAGACTCGTTTGAGTTCCTCGATGATAAAGGCTGGTTTGACTTTTTGGACTACTATTTTGGCGAAGATCAATTACGTATGACGCACGATCGCTCCCTTAATTTTTCACCGGAGTTCTTTCCAAAAAAAATAGATAACAACTAATAGATTACTTGATTTCAATTATGGGGAGAAAATTCAATGCTGACGGGACAGTCAATAAATTCCATGGTAACACAGTGGTGTGTCATCTGCCACAGCAGGGAGAAGGACGTGAAATGTTCAAGAGATTGCTTGATTTCTATCGTCAATTTCCTGTACTTCTTTTCAAGAACAAAATTAGTATGTTACCTTCATCCAGTCTCCATATGACCATGTTTGATTGCATGCATGAGTACAAACGTCAATCCGAAGGATGGCCTAAGGATGTTCCTAGAGATCTGCCAATGGATGAATGCAATGCCTGGATGGTGAAAAAATTGACTGAGACTCCGTTTGAAATCGAGCTTCCAATTAGATTGCGTGCTGACACCAGCTACGTTGAACAATCATCGCATGGTGGAATGGATACTTGGAAAGTTGCACTTCTTCCTGTTGACGCTGTCGAGGAAAACAAGGTGAAGCAATTGCGAGTTGGGATTGCAAACGCTTTAGGCATCCCACTACCTACAATCCAGTCTTACAAATTCCATATGACAATTGCATATCTCAATGAGGAGTTCACTCCTGAAGAATCTGCACAGCTGAAGAGAATAAATGACGAATTTCATAAAGAAGGGAAAACTGTGGAGCTCGGTCTGCCGGAGGTTTGTAAGTTCGATGACATGTTCTATATGGAACGGTTAGGCTTTTTGGGAAAGTCTAACTAGAAAAGCTTAGTAAATTGAGTGCACGTTCACTCTGATTTTACTGGATTAGGAATAAATTGAAGATGCAACCGGCATGCAATTAACGAGTATGGGTTCTATTAGCCAAGACTAGAAACTCATATGCACGTTTACTCCGTACGTTTCGTAGTTTAGCTAATCGCCGAAAATCTACATTATTAAAATTAATACAAAATTATTCCAACCCCAAAGCACATGGTCTCAGCAGGGAGCGGAAAAGGAAGTACAAGTATGAGCCAAATTCTTTTACTGAGATTCATCAGAATCTGAAATGAAGCTCCTCAGCATAGCTGCTCTTATTTCTGTGGTAGCTGCAGAGGCCGTGCGGCTTGGCAGTTTAAACAATGCTCTTAGTGGAAGTTGGCAAGCTGATGGCAGTGAGCCAGCAGACCAGGATTTGATTGATCTCTCCGTTCAAGAGCTATACTCCATTGGTAACAACACTGAACTTAGTGACTGTCAGAAATGCAAGTCGCGGTTGTTATATGCCAAGACTCTCGCTCTTCTCAAGCCAGAGATTATCCCAACGGTTTTTACTGAATGGTGTACGAGCACAAAATTCTTCACTACCAACTGTGAATTTCATTACTCTAGAGACACTGTCCAGAGAGGTAACCAGGGATCGAACTTCGCTGATATGGTTTCCTTGATGGATCCAATGAGTGTGGATGCTGATTATTATTGTTACTTCATGGAGGATGCCTGTCCCTTTATTGAGCCACCACATATTGATGCGTCTCACCTCTGGGGCGGAAACAAGCCAGAAAAGTACAATGTTGCTCCTGAACCCGGTAATGAGACTTACCATGTTCTCCACATTTCTGATTTCCACGTGGAGAATGATTACGTTGTTGGTTCCGAGGGTAACTGTTCAGTGAGTATGTGCTGTACTCCACACACATGGAACTCTCATGCAGTTCCTAAAGGTTATGACTTTTCTGAGAGTCTGTTGGATGGTGACCATGGTGATGGCTGGTCGTTCTACAACTCGTCATATGAGGACGGCGTGTTCACACAAGGACCTTACGTTGGCTACAATGCTTCCGTTTGGTCACCAGCTTTTACTTTTGGACACTATGAATGTGATTCTCCTGAAGTTTTGGTTAACAGTTCGTTAGACGCAGTTATGGAATTGGATAGGTCTTTGAATCTCAGTTTCGAGTTTGGTATTTTCACTGGTGACCTCGTCGATCACGATGAATCTGCTTATACTGATTATGAGATGACTCTCTTGGCTGAGACATCTCTTTTCAGAGATGTCAAGTACAAACTACAAGATCTTCCTTTCTACGCTACATTAGGAAATCACGACACATACCCATATGGACAATTGGCACAAAACAAGTATGGATTCTCCAACAAGTTTGACTGGAACAATGAACTTATGGCAGAGATCTGGAGAGACTACAACTGGATCGATTACGACGTTGAGCAAGAGGTCAGTGAGCATTACACTGGATTCAGTGTCAAGACCAAACGTGGACTGAAGGTGATTTCTTTGAACTCCAATGCTTGGTTCAGTAAAAACCTTTATGGTTTCATCAACATGACCAGCGACTTTGACTCATTTGGCCAATTTGAATTCCTGGTTGATGAGTTGCTTGATTCCGAAGCCAAGGGAGAGAGGGTTTGGTTAATTTTACATGTTCCAGCGGGATCAGACATGTTACCAACCTCGTCCAATGTATTCGCTCAAGTTCTAGAGAGATTTTCCCCTGCCACAATTGCTGCTGTCTTTAATGGTCACACCCATAGAGATGAATTTAAACTTCTCTACTCCAACTTCAACGGGTCCAATGTCGAGGCTCAAACCGCGGAGAATGCTATTGCTCACACCTGGATTGCCCCATCAGTGACAACATACGTCAAATTGAATCCTTCTTTCAGATTCTTGGAGGTTGACTCCAAGACCCATTCCATTATGAATGCCTACACCTACTACTTCCAGCTCAACGAAACTTTTACCAGCAACGCCACTGCACCAGAATGGAAACTTGAATACGAAGCTAGAACTGCGTATGGTATTGACTGGCCAGATAGTGCTCCATTGAATGCTACTTACTGGCACCATGTCGCACAGGCACTCCAGAACTCCAATGACTCCTTGCAACAATACGAGTACTTTGCAACCAGGTACTCTCCATACAGTTATAACTGTACCGATAGTGATGACTGTGAAGCTGATTACTGTTACGTGTCTACCTTTACAGTCGAACAGTATGTCAGATGCTGTGATTTGTACGGTATTGACTCTGGATATTAAATACTGTTAAAAAAGTATCGATTTTATCTACCCCTGCATATTTCCTCGCTACTAAAATTTCCCCCGATTTCGTGGGGTATGATTCTAAAATTAGAGATGTCAACATTGCTTGAACAACATCGACGTCATCCGGCAATATTGATCTGATAGCCTTTGTGTACAATTTCTAATAATATCAATGTACTTTGGTAGCAAGTCAGTTTTGTTCTGTGTATAAATAGGGGCATCTTGGGTAGCTTAAGAATATTATCAAACTATCAATACATCTCCAATGAAATATTCCACTATTCTTGCTATCGCTGCCACTTCCATGTCTGCATTTGCTCAAGACGTTGGTTTGTATGCGAAGTCGTTCAGTTCTGAGGTCGATGGTTATGGGGTTCAACCAAAGCATTCGGGAGCAGGAATCGACTACTTTCTCTTCAGTGAGGGCGAGTCTTACTCTCTCTCCTATAGTGCTGAAAACGGTACATTGAGTTCCCAGGAGGGAGAATTAATGATGGAGTTCTCCACTGCCCTCGAACCATTTGCTTCCTTGAGTATTGTCTGGGACACCAACAAGTATTCCTTCGGCTCAGAAGGTACTTTATTGATCAACGGCTCTGCCAATGGATTCTACGCCTGCAAGAACACTGGTGATCCTTACAACTGGTCTGCTCAGCAATACATGCTGATGTATTACGGTGAGAACTCGCCAGAACATGACTGCCTTCCAATTTTATTGGGTACGAAATAAATAGGTTCTAATATTATGATCTCATTAAAATTTAAAAATCTCAAGTAGATAATTTTAGCCTTTTACTTTTTCCCCATAATTAATCCACAATGAAACGTTATAGCAAAGGACTTTCCATGGTCCTACTGTATCTTGTATCATTGGTGGTCTACCATACACCACCAGCAATATGGAAGGTCTTATATTTTATGTGGGATTTAGCATTTTTCTGGCTGTCACGTCTTATACGACTGGTGCGAAACTCTCCCATCCGCACTCTTAAACGGTCACTTGACAGTTTCACAGACTTCCAGGAATGGGAGATGATTACCTCTGAAATTGATAGACTCAATGGATACGATATTTGGCGCCAAAACTTCATTTCAAAGAAATATGATTACCGTCTTATCAATGAGCGTCTCCACGATTTGAGACTTGCTAGGCTAAACCAGGATCCACTCCGAGTGATGACGATCTTACGATCAGGAGTGTTGCGCAATTTTGGAGGTATATCCAACAAACAATTATACAACAAATCATACATAGGTACAAAGGTGTTGATAGAGGACTATATTGAGGAGGTGATGACTAGTTTCCAATTTATTGATGATTGGAAATTACAGGATAACACGGTTGATCGAAATTACTTTAACCAGATGAAGTTGGACTTTTTCCATGATACCCACCAAACATTAGGAGTGACAGCTCTGATCCTTCAAGGAGGGTCATTATTCGGATTATGTCATCTTGGAGTGATTAAGGCATTATATTCCAAGAATCTACTTCCTCGGGTTATAGCCGGTTCTGCTATAGGAGCATTAGTCGGTTCATTGATCTGTTGTCTAGATGACAGTGAATTAGAAGACAATCTCAACAACCTGGTCAGCTTGCTTCCTCAAGATGCAAAAGAAAGCTCAAGTAGCGTGATCAATTCAGTTCTCCGAAAGGGATACAGTCAAGACATGTTGATCTTTATGAAGTATGTGGAGTCAAAAGTGGGAGACTTGACCTTTGAAGAAGCATATTTGAAGACCAACCGAATTTTGAACATATTGATTCATCCCACAGAGAATTGTATCCCTTCTCTGCTTAATTACATCTCCACGCCTAACGTGACTATTATGAGCGCTATTTATTGTTCCATTGGGAACGGAGTACTGCAAGATGATGTTCAATTGAAGATCAAAACCAATGCAGATACCATTGAAACCTTGCAATATTTAAAACGTCACTGCGAATACCTGTCGCCGCATGCTGTCAGCTCATCTTCCAGCAAATCATTTATCCCCACATCACCATATACTAGACTCACAGAACTGTTCAATGTGAACCACTTTGTCGTTTCGTTGGCCAGGCCCTACCTAGCACCTCTTATTGGAAACGATCTAAAACATTCACCTACATCCTGGCAACTGACCAACCATATAAAGAACTTGATAAGTCTTGAATTACGACACAGAATGGAAGCTCTTGAGAAGTTCGGTCTTCTCATGGGATTCTTCCGATGGTTAGCAGTCGATGAGAAAACTCCTCGGTTTGAGAATAGTGAGATCACAATTGTTTGCGAGTTGCGTACATTCATCAGGGATTTCAGTCGAATTTTCGATGTCAACAATTACAAAGTAAATATACCATATTGGGTGCAAGTCGGTGAACGTTCAGTTTGGCCATTGTATCCCCTTTTGGAGACCCGTTGTGCAATTGAATTTGCTCTTGACGACTATTATAATTTATATCGGAGTAGATAGTTCTATCTATAGAATAGTTTTACACCCCCTTCTTTATTGACCAAATATAAGTATTCTTTTTCATTGATTGGTTCAGGTGAGGCGATCAATCCTTGACTAATATTCAACTCTCCAGTAACGTCAACAGCTCTTCCCGTTTTAAGTGGTTGTAAACTCATTATCAGATTTGATCGATGAACTAATTTCATTAGAAATGAAACATGCAGAGTAGCCAGATCGTCTGAGAATTCGGAATAATCAAGCAACGCTTCGTCATTGCAACAAATCAAAAATAAGTTGCATTTGGCATTTAATTTCTGTAACTGGGACAACAAAACATCAGGTGATGTCTCAGATAGAAACAAGAGAAACTCAGGATTCTCTAAAAACACATTTGGTTTGCCCTTCGAGGCTAATTGGTCTATCTCCTTGGAAATATTCTCAAACCATTTCTGGTAGCTGTTGACCAAATCGATATATTTCAATCCAGCTAGATCGCCCTTCAGCCGGGAAATATGTCTCTTATATGTCGATTCATCAGTGTTGAAACTAGCGAACACCACAGGAACAGGAACAGGAACATGCCCAGAAACTGGTGTCTTGTTCAGATGCGATGTGCCAAAAAGGGAGTTCTCTATAAGAGCAACAGTGAGCCAGGTAGGTCGGGTGGACGCATGGAAAAGTATCACTGTACAGAAATTGTAGTTTTGTATGGATTTGGGCACAATGGAACGATCTTCAAAGACCACAAGATCCTGTTGTTGGAGGTCTGAAGACGAAGACATGGTTAGAAGCACGGAAAATATTTTTTTTTGCATATATTGGAAAAAATATTTCAGTTTTCAATAACGATGTCGCTTCCTACTGTTCCAGCCAGTTTCTCTGGCGATTTCAAAGCACAATCCAACTACACCGCTTCTATCAAGCGTACAATTGAGCCGGTTGGAAAATACTTCCTTGCCCATGCTACTAGAACTTTGCGTGGTCACACTTGGTCTGAGTACGAGAAAATCGAGGCTTCCAAGAACGTGACTGCCGTGGACGAGTCTGGAGAAGACGACGAGTTTGACGATGAGCAAGATGAAGAGCTGTTAGAGCATGATCCTAGAGACTGGAAGACCTGTGACTTGTATGCAGTCATGGGATTGACCAAACTTAGATTTAGAGCGACCGAGGACCAAATCAGAAGAGCTCACCGTAAACAGGTCTTGAAGCATCACCCAGATAAGAAGGGAGCAGCCGGAGGATTAGATCAAGATGGTTTCTTCAAGATTATCCAAAAAGCCTACGAAACTTTGATGGATCCTGCTAAAAGAAAGCAATATGATTCAGTTGATTTCAATGCGGATGTTGAGCCACCAAATCCTAAGGATACTTACGACTTCTTTGAGGCCTGGGGACCAGTCTTTGAGAGTGAGGCTAGATTCTCTACCAGACAGCCAGTTCCATTGCTCGGTAACGCAGAAAGTTCTAAAGAAGAAGTTGAAGCTTTCTACAAGTTCTGGCATAATCTTGACTCTTGGAGAACCTTTGAGTTCTTGGATGAGGATGTTCCAGATGATACTGCTAATAGAGATCACAAACGTTACATTGAAAAGAAGAACAACAATGCCAGAAAGAAGAGAAAGACCGAGGACAACAAGAGATTGGCAGATCTTGTCAAAAGAGCCAACAATGAAGATCCAAGAATGAAGAAGTTTAAAGAGGATGAGAAGGCTGAGAAGGCTAGAAAGAAGTGGGAGAGAGAAGCTGGTGCTAGACAAGCTGCTGAAGAAGCTCGTTTGAAGGCAGAAGCAGAGGCTAAGGCTAAAGAGGAAGCTGATGCAAAGAGCAAGAGTGAGAAAGAAAACTCCAAGAAGGCCAAAGAGGCTGCCAAGAATGCTAAGAAGAAGAACAAGCGTTCTGTTAGATCAGCTGTCAAGGATTCTGGATACTTTGGAGCAGAGGACAAGGCCACTGCTATTGATGCTGATATTGAGACTCTTTTGGACTCGTTGGATGACACCTCCTTGGCAGATGTTGCTGGTAAGTTGAACGGTGCTGATGCTGCCACAGCTCAAGCTGTGTTGACAGAAGCTTCTAAGGCGTCCGGAAAGACTTACAAGTTCTTCGTCTGAGTTATTATTAATTTTATACATTAACTTAAGCTAGCTCCAAAACCACTTTTTCTTGCGAGGTTTCTGTTGGTCCAGCAACCTTTGAATTTCCGATTCGTATTCTCTGGTTTTCTTCTCCATTGCGATAACATGTTCTTCTGCTTCTAGATAATTCCATAAGTATTGTAACAACAGGTAGACTCCTGAGCCAAGCAAGAGAAAGGAGGTTATTGGCCGCTTGAAATCGCTCAACTTGGGCTTTAATTCTTCTTGTTGTTCTAGTAGTAGTTGTTGATACTTTGCTTCTTCAATTTGTCTCTGTCGTTCAAGTTTATGTGATATGGAATCAATCTTTTGTTGAATTAGATCTGCTTTAGATGGTTCCAGGAATGGATTTGTTGGTTGATATAAAGACGAACTAATGTTGTTTATGGCATCAATATCTTCCTGTGAACGAGCATCTTGGGACTTTTCATCATTAGATGGTCGATTTTGCTCAGGTATTGTCACTTTTGCGGCTCTTAGTCCTCGATAGACTCCAAAGTAGCGGACTTTCTGTGACAGCATAGTAAAATTAATTTTCTTATTTAACAGTAATTGACCAAAAAAAATGCTACAAAATTATACTGTGGAATATCTGATTAATCAGATCCATTTTCAGACTCTAAAATTTCTAAACATCCGTTCTCAGTGATGGAATATCCTCATTTGAACAATTCATAATCTTGAAGTAGTTTTGTAGAATCAAACCATGCTAATTCATCTAGATCTTACGTTATTCTCCAATAGTCTTTTTTATTCTTGATCTTTTCTTTCTTATAAAATGTATATATGTATACATATTTTCGTCAGTTTTCTATCATAATATACAATCTGCTTCATCGCTCTCACCATTCACTATCTCCAGTTGCTTTTTGGAAGGCATAATCTCTACCCTCAATATTAGCAACACCGTCCTTCAAGTTGCATTTCCATTTGTTCTTAACCCGTTGGACTCGATCATACAAACATAACATGATATTGTACTCATGATCCTCATTGTCTTCGTCGGAATTGGCTTCGTCGTCGTCTGGATCGTCCAGATCGGAATTGATCTCATCAGAATCTATTCCGAGATCCAATCCCAAATCATCTTCTTCCAAATCGCCAGGCCCATCCACCTGTGTACGACGTAATTTGTTTGCTAATTTTTTGGCTTCTTCACCTTCCACCGTGAAACTGATTGTTCCGTCTGCTTGTCCTAATCTGCCTCCTCCAGGAAGAGCAATATTCATCCCCAAATCATCCTCTGCTTTCATTCCTGTTGTAGGTAGCGTCAAGTCGGATTGCGGAAGATGTAGACCTTGAATATGTAGACCAGAGTTCGGGTCGGAAACATTAGGATTAAATTGGTCTTGATATGTTTGTGAGGTCATATGATCATCCTCAGCACCGCCTAATCCAAGCATAACTCCAGTGTCATCATATGTATCCTTTTTTAGATCCCAGCTGAACATGGCCACTCCTGTCTTGGATAACTTCTCTTTCCATATCCTTTTGAGGTCCAAAAGAGTTTGCTCGTCAATTCCTCCATCCTCGAAATCCTGTCGGGACTCAGCAATCACGTCTTCAATAATGCGCTCATACAACTCAGACTGACGTTAGTAATGATAATCGCTTGCAAATACTTACACATTCTTTGTTGGACATGGTGGCGTACAATCTTTTAAGCAAGAAATATTTGAAATACAAAGCCCGGGTAACTTGGCTTCTCAGGGATAAGGAGAAAAACTTGGGTACGCGTTTTTGTTTTTATTTATTATGACAAAATCTGTTCAGAACACAGCTGTGGATGCTAACAAGGCGCTTAAACGCATCGAACATGGTCTCACATACAAACAAGAAACCAGAAACCCTAAGTTCATGCGCAGGTCTTTGTCTCCCCAAAAATCGAAGTCGTTGACAGCATCTCCAGGAAGAGTTCCTTTGACGTGTATCAAGTCTCAAAAGAATTCCAAATTAGATGCAGTGGTGCTTGAGAAACACGATCTGACCAAGGCATTGAGCACTGCTGAGAAAGAGAATGACGAGGCCGACACGGAAAAGATCGAGATCCTGGAAGTGGTGGAGTCGGACGCTGCTGAAATCCAATCATCGCCAGTTAGATCCCATCAAAACAGAATAATTGCCAAGAGGCATCTAGAAAGTCCTGGAGCGGGGTCTGGACTTAAGAAAGTTCATCTTGGAGATCAATCATTCCAAACTCCCTTGAGAGCCAGTCCTAAGAAACGCGTCACTCCTCTAAGAGAACACCATAGTAGGCTAACAAATAACTCTGAAATCAACTTAAACCATCCGTCGACTGAAGATCCTGTGTTTGATTTACAGAATAGTCCTTTGGCCAATGTGAGTAATGGTCAATTGCTAGAAGAGAAGATTGATGGAGAGACAGAAGTGATCAACGGTCTCAAACACCAAGGAACGCATATCAATGATATTTCTGCCATTGCCGCCAACTCGTCGCTAGATCATCATAATGACATTTCTGACTCGGAAGGTGAACAAGGAGAGAAAATGTCTCCTGTGAAGCTTTCTCAGCAAATTTCGGCTTTAGATGTGTTTGACGCCATGATCGACCAGGAGGATGATATTGAAGACGTTGAACTTATTGCTGAGGATCCAGAAGAACCGGCTGTTTATACTCAAACGCAATGGGACGGGATCAAATCTGCTATGCAAGCGAATATGGAATCGTTGAAAGCAGAGATGTCCCAAAAGTTAGACAAACTGGCTTCTACAGAATCTGCACTGGCTGCTGCTTCTACGCAATTGGAGTTGGAATCTGGTGAAAAGAACAGATTAATCAATGAAAAGAACGAGCTACTTGTCGAGCTGGAATCTTGCAAGCGGAATTTCACCGCTCAGCGGACAAAACTGGACATGTACGAGTCCAAGATCAAGTTCCAAGAGGCTAAGATGGAGCGACTGAAGACAGTTTACAGTCAGTTGATGTCTACCGCCAAAAATCTCGAGAGTCGATTGGCACACGAGAATTCTCGTGTTAAGGACATGGAGACTCTTATCAATGGATTAAAGGAGGAGAAGGTTGCTATTACTAATGAGAAAATTGAAGTTTCGTCATTGTTGGATTTGAAATTAAGTGAGATTGAGGAGCTCAGTCAGCAAAAACGCTCTTTAGAAACACAACTCGATGAACTTGCAAGAAATTCTGAGTTATCGTCTCACAAGAGTGAAGATTTACTGAAAGAGATTGAAGAAAAGAAAGCCGAGGTGCACAACTTGACGCAATCATTGAATGAGCAGTCTCTCAAGATTGAAGGCTTGGAACTCGATCTGAGTCAGGCAAACGAGAAGTTAGGAGCTTACCAAGACGAGCTCAAGTCTGGTGTGGATAAGATAATAAGTCTTGAAAACGAACTCAGTAATCTTCAAACTGAGTTGAATACCTTGAAAGAGAAAGAAATCTCCCTTCAAGATGAGAACACCAGCTTGAAGGAAGTCATGGGACACCGTCGGGATGAGATTAAACGTTTGAAAGGCGAGAACGAAGAGCTCAGTAAACAGGCCATCACTTCCAACGATGACAACCTACAGGAATTACTTGACAAAGCGCGTCAGGAACTGACAGGATTACAGAATAGCACTGAAAATCGAATCAACGAATTGACAGCCAATCTGGATTCGAAAAACGAGAAGCTTGTGGAAGCCAAGACTGACGTCTCTGTTCTTAAACAACGTGTTTCTACTTTAGAGAGTCAGGTTGAAGAGGCGAATGCGAAGATCCAAGAACATGACAAGAACTTAGAGCAACAGCTCGAAAAACTTGCTCAGGATCTTTACTTACAATATTCCGCCAAACACGAACAGAAAGTGGCAATCTTAAAGAAAGGGTATGAGATGAAGTGGCTTAACAAGTATAAAAAGCTCGGTAAGGAAAATGAACAGCTTAAAAGCGAGTTAGAGAGTTTCAAGAGAAGACTGGAGGTGGAAAATAATGAAAAGAAACAACTAGTCAAACTCTGGGAAGAGTATGTGTCTCTTGAAAGTAACGAGAAGGTGAATGCTCTTCCAGACTTCATCAAACGTGGTGATGAATAGAAGTGTCTATTTTTTATAATCTTTAGCGACGCGCCGATCGACGCGCTGACGCGTAAGCGATTTTTTGATGCGCAGGTGAAACTTCAATAGAATATTATTACTGCACTTACGAAAACGGAAGTTTGTGAACAAGTTTAATTTGTAGCAGACCACCTTTCTTTCACTGACCAACTAACCGGAATCCATGGCGAGTGAGTTGGCCAGTCCTATGAGTTCGACCACTCTTTCTTTTGTGATGGATTCATTAGAGCAGATTGCCTCTGGTGGGACGAAACTTGAGAGTCAAGATGGTTCGAGCGTTGACGAACACAAAGATCCCGACTATAAATCTATGGAATTAGAGAATCAGGCTTTTCGAAAGAAGATAGATGAGTTACAGATACAAAATGAATCGTTAAGCTTGGAGATTGTTGAACTTCGACGAATAATTGCTACTCAAAAACAACAGTTGGAAAAGCAGGAATCTGAGAGTTTAAAGGATGACAACACTGAGGTCAACATTAATCCATGGGATTCTCCTATTAAACAGCAGGAATCGCTTGATAAGGCCACCAAGTCCCCAGGCGAGATGGAAATCGATGTCCCTGAGCGCAGTGAACGCCGAGCTATTACTCTTGAACCTCAAGTTAAACCTCTAGTTGACGAGCCAAGTACTCATGAATTGATGAAAGATATGACTCTTGGCTCTTCTCCAAGAAAAGGCTCTCCTAGACGACAGAGACAAAATCCATCTTCCCCATTGAAAGAAATCCAAACTCCTTTAGAGGACGAGTTCTATTTTGGAAACAGTGGAAGCAGCACTGGATCATTAAAACAGCCTGCATATGAGGTTTTAGGGACCCCTAAGCGTGATGAAAAGGAGGATACTAAGCTTTCTGTCGAACCAACAAAACCAATCTCTATCGAGCCTGTGCTTTCACCATTAAGAAACCAGTTTTCTCCGATCCGTGATTTTTCACCCCTTAAGGACTTCTCGTCGATTTCAACAGTGTCCCCATTAAAATCCCTGAACTTTTCTCCTGACCGAAGATCATTTGTGAATACTCCATCCCCTAAAAAAGCCTCGAAATCATCCATTGTGCACCATCAACAACCGTCAGATTCCTCGCAATTCGATTATATTTCTTCCTCGTTTGACTCCACAGTCATTTCTGTTGAGTCCTGTGTGGATCCTGTTGCTGTGTCTGAGAAGAAAGAAGACTTCTATATTTCATTCATGGTCAACTCCAATGAGAGACCCGGAGAACTCGTCCCATTATACATGGTTCGTGAACAATACTCGAATTTCTTAGCTCTTGATCTAGAACTCAGACGGAATGGGCTCAATAGACTACCAACCCTACCAGATAAGTCTGCCTTCCTGAAAATAGATCCCCTGGTTTGGGATACTCAGAAATCGATTGTTCGAATGTACATCTCCGAGTTAACTAGAGTCATGCGCACTCAGCGTGGATCCGATATCTGGAAAATATTTAGAAGTTTCTTTACTCCAGATGATGCACACGACATGTCCAAGCGAGAAGCAACTACACTCAGTATTGGTTCCAAAAATTTGAAAAAAGTCTTCCGTTTGACCACATTAAGCTTGGACACTATAGAACATTATTTGACTGTCACTGAATTCGGGACAAAAAGTACAGATACTTTACATGTCAATGACATT
Source organism: Ogataea xyloterini (assembly GCA_030573155.1). Taxonomy (NCBI): domain Eukaryota; kingdom Fungi; phylum Ascomycota; class Pichiomycetes; order Pichiales; family Pichiaceae; genus Ogataea; species Ogataea xyloterini. The sequence continues at coordinate 294,890 of JAJMCS010000011.1, read as the reverse complement.
ACAGTGTCTCGAGACAACCAAATCATTACAATCACCCGCAAAAAGCGTAAATCACTACGTGCTGCTAAACATCATGTGCTATACTGCGAATCTGTGCCAGATGCTGAGGAGTGGATACGGGCAATTTCGGAGTACCAATCGTATGACATGGATCAAATCTCCATTGCGTCATCCCCTTCTAATACCACTGCTGGTGATTATACTCCATCCATTATTTCCACTCCAACTCACGACACTGTATCAGCATCTCCAGCAATTTTGGAAAGTAGTAAATGGTTCAATTTAAAACGAGCACGTGAATCAACTACCCCAACAGCTCCAACATCCTCAGACGTGCTAGAATTCAAGGCTATGCCATATTCTGGAACAATTGTCTCAATGGGATCGGTTCCAACTCCATCTCTGCAACTACCAGAAACTGCCTTCCAAAAACTTAACCTTTCCCCTAAATACTTTGGTTCTACCCTAGCCGAGTCATATGCTAAAGCACCAAACTTCAAAATTTACAATCGTCCGGTCCCATCAGTGGTTTACCGCTCTATCTCATATCTGGAAGAAAAGAATGCAGTCTACAGTGAAGGTATATTCCGTCTTAATGGAATGATGGCAGAAGTCAATAAAATTCAAGAGATTTTCAATGAAGAGAATGACTGTAACTTTTCAACATTGTCATCTCCACCTGATGTTCATTCTATAGCCACTTTGTTCAAACGTTATTTGCGGACCTTGGAAGTTACTCTCATTCCTGAAGAAGAAGCCAAACAACTCATGACATTGACTTTATCGGCTGACTACGCCTCGTCGGTTCCTAAAGTGAAGGAGATCCTCAAAAAGCTGCCGACTTTGAACTTTGATGTGCTGTATGTGCTTTTTACATACTTCCAAGAGGTACTAAAACACAAAGAGTTGAATAAGATGAGTATCGGCGCGTTGAGCGTGCTGATGGCACCTAATTTGACTCCATTTGATGGAGCAAAAGAGATTTGCTCTGAGCTTCTCACCAACTACAGTTACTATTTCAAAGATGGAGAAATCGTAAAACGGTGAGTCTTATCTAACTTTACTGATAGATTTTGATAGATGACATAATAAATTACCTATTCATACGAGATATTTCAAGTCAGAATTAATTAATTTAATAACATTATAATGGATCCTCAAACTATTGGTATTCTAGGTGGCGGTCAGCTTGGCCGCATGATAGTTGAGGCTGCTAGTCGTCTCAATATCAAAACAGTCATATTAGAAAAAGGCTCGGATTCTCCGGCAAAACAGATTAATGCTACTGGAGACCATGTTGATGGATCCTTTAATGATGAGGCAGCTATTAAAACACTTGCCAGCAAGTGTGATATTCTCACTGTTGAAATTGAACATGTTGATGTGGATGCTTTGAAGAAGGTTCAAGCGGAGACCGGTGTGAAGATATATCCTTCTCCAGAGACAATTTCTTTGATCAAGGATAAGTACCTTCAAAAGTTGCATTTAATTAAACACAGCATACCTGTTGCTGATTCGCGAGATGTTGAAAGTTCTGTCGAGGCCTTAAAGGATGTTGCTACCAGTTATGGGTTCCCATTCATGTTGAAATCTAGAACAATGGCTTACGATGGTAGAGGAAACTTTGTTGTTAAGGACGCTTCTATGTTTGAAGAAGCACTTAAAGTGCTACATGATAGACCATTGTATGCAGAAAAGTGGGCTCCTTTTACAAAGGAATTGGCAGTGATGGTTGTTCGATCTGTCAGTGGTGAAGTGTATGCTTACCCAACAGTGGAAACCATCCATCACAACAACATTTGCCATACTGTCTTTGCCCCTGCTAGAGTCAATGACACTGTGCAATATCATGCCCGTCTTTTGGCGGAGAAGACGGTTGCTTCTTTCCCAGGAGCTGGTATTTTTGGAGTTGAAATGTTCTTGCTACCTTCTAATGAACTTGTGGTCAACGAGATCGCTCCTAGACCACATAATTCTGGGCATTATACCATTGATGCATGTGTGACGAGTCAGTTTGAGGCACACGTTCGTGCAATCACTGGTCTCCCAATGCCAAATAACTTCACCTGTATGTCTACTCCAACCACTCATGCCATCATGCTGAACGTGTTGGGACACGAGGTTGCAAACAAAGAGATGGAGACCTGTGAGAGAGCTTTGAGTACTCCACATGCGTCAGTTTACTTGTATGGAAAATCTTCTCGTCCAGCACGGAAACTCGGTCACATCAATATTGTCTCGCAATCTATCTCCGATTGTATGCGTCGTCTGGATTATATTGAGGGAAGGACAGAGAAATTGGAGGAACAATCCAAGGAGCAAGTTTCTGGAACTTCTGATAAACCATTGGTTGGAGTGATAATGGGTTCCGACTCCGATCTACCATGTATGTCTGCTGCTTGTGATATTCTCAAATTGTTTAACGTTCCTTTCGAAGTCACCATTGTTTCTGCACACAGAACTCCACAACGTATGGCCCAATATGCGGCTGATGCTCCCCTAAGAGGAATTAAATGTATAATAGCTGGAGCTGGTGGAGCTGCTCATTTACCTGGAATGGTGGCAGCAATGACTCCATTACCTGTCATTGGTGTTCCTGTTAAGGGATCTACATTGGATGGTGTTGATTCATTACATTCAATTGTCCAGATGCCACGAGGGGTTCCTGTTGCTACTGTTGCTATCAATAATTCCACCAATGCTGCTCTCTTAGCCATTAGAATTCTTGGGACTTCGGATCCTAAGTACTTTTCCAAGATGGCCGACTATATGAATAACATGGAGAATGAAGTCTTGAAGAAAGCAGAAAAGCTTGAAACGGTCGGATACGAGAAATATCTCCATCAATAATTTATATAGAGAATATTAAATAAAGCTGAAAAGTCCTAGCTGAAAAATTTAAAATAAATTCATATTATGCTGATTCGAGGTCTTCGACGTTTTTCGTGGACTGTGCGAGTGAGACACTCTGAAATTCCCGACAATGCGCCAACTTTAGAGGAAAATGTAACCTGGTTGAACAGATTGGGGCCTGGATCCCATGATCAATCGATTTTCAGCAACCTTCCGAAATCCACATACGAGATCAAGTCAGTATCAGAGCTTGAATCAGACAGTAACCCAGAAATCTCTGACCTTGTTTTACCGGGAAATCGAACTTATAAAGTGATAAAACAGGCTGATATCCGAAAACCTCGAGGAACTTCCTTTTATACCATGTCAGTTCCAGCTTCGAACTATTTTGTGGCCTCATCACCTTTTTCTAGTCTACCAATGAGAAGAAGACCTAAGTCCGACCATTCACAACCCTTTGCAGACCTCAAAGTGGTAAAAATTCAATCAGGAAAAGGCGGAGATGGGGCGGTTTCATTCTTCAGAGATACAGGAGTCGCTGTGGGGCCACCAGATGGTGGTGATGGTGGTCAAGGAGGTAATGTTTATGTTTCCGCTATAGAAGGATTGAGTTCACTGCATGGAATGCGATCGAAATACGTTGCAGAAGATGGTGGAAATGGACAAGGGAGTCAATTAGATGGAAAACGTGGAGAGGATGTTCATATAATTGTTCCTGTTGGAACGACCATGACTTGGTGTGCTGACCCAAAAGAGATTAGATCATTGATAAAAACAGGCGATGATAAGGTATTTCATATTCAGACATCATTACAAAGTCCACGTGACGCAGAACCTAGCATGATCCAATTTTTCAGAAGCAGCTATGAGCCGGGCAAAGGTTGGGCTTTCAAGGATAAGGATGAGAGTTACCATATGGAAAGAGATTTCTTCTTGGAATTGAATGCGAAAGTGAGGGCATATGATGAAGATCAGACCCGAGAAGAGCTGCTGGATGATATGTTTCCAATTCAGGGAATAGATTTCGACAAACCAACAACAAAGCCAGTCTTAATTTTAAAGGGCGGAGCAGGAGGACTGGGAAACATGCATTTCCTCACCAACAACATCCGTAACCCAAGATTCTCAAAAGTTGGACGTGCAGGTCTGGAACAGAATTTTGTATTCGAATTAAAGCTATTAGCGGATCTGGGACTTGTCGGACTTCCAAATGCAGGTAAGTCAACCCTTTTGAGAGCTATTTCCAACGCCAGACCACGAGTTGGTGATTGGGAGTTCACTACTTTACAACCAAGTATTGGAACCATTCAATTACGGATCGATCAACCTCCATTCACTGTTGCCGACATTCCAGGTGTTGTGAAAGGAGCTAATGAAAACAGAGGAATGGGTCTTACCTTTTTGAGACACGTTGAACGATCCGGGGGTATAGTGTTTGTGATTTCGCTTGGCAACGAGAACCCAGTGGCAGATCTCGAGATATTGTTGAATGAGATGGGTTCTAGTCGAATGGAAGGTAAGAATGTGTTAATTGTTGCTACCAAAGCTGATTTGGAAGGAACCGAAGAGAAATACGGCAATTTGAAAGAATATGTGGAACAACATAATTGGAAGATTGTTCCATGTTGTGCCATGCGCAAGGAAAATATCGAAATGGTGTTGGATATGATGGCGGAATGTTCAGGAAAACTAGAAAATTAATAGACTCCAATATTGAATGACAATGACAGTTCTTCGTAGAGGCGCAAAAGCGATGGGGAATCGATTTCTCCATAGTATTTGAGAGCGTCCATAAGGTCACCCAATTTGGATTCATACTTCTCCTTGTAATTCTTCAACCCGTCTTTCAATCTTCTCATCCTGGATTCATTTTTGTCTGGGTCAAATGTTGCTCCCGGCGAGAGTTTTGAATGGTTTTCTGTAAATAATGTTTCATCCATCAAAATGAAAGTCTTTCTCAAAGCCATGAGGAAGTTGTGATAAAGGAGAATGATAGCAAAGAGCTGGTGAACAATCTGGACTAATCGTACCTTCGTCAACATGGAGTCTGCCAAAATGGTGATCAAACAAGATTTGATCGAGGAAAAAATGGTTTCAAGTTCAACAGAAGAGTCATCTTTCAAGGAATCTAACAGGGTGTAAACATTTTTCCAATTTGAATCGATTACATCAAAATTCAAGTAGAACAAACAGATTTTGATCAAAGTCCGCATCTTCGAATGAACCATTCTTGCATGTTGGATCCAGCGAACGATACTTGGATCTTGGAATTGCCATTTCCAAAACTTTTGGTAGGTGATTTCTCTCCAAGATAGTTCCAATGATGATTCCACAAACTTCAAATAACTTAAATTGCGGAACATAAATTGGTACTCAATCATCTGAGACTTGGTAATGATCAAGTTCAAAGGAAATGGAACCTCTATGTCAAGACTTATGTAGAACACGGCGTATTGGTCCATTTTGGTATTAGTCAGAACACTGTTTTTGGCCTGGTTCTCGTTGGCTTCCAGAGTGGAGTTTAGAAGGTTTTTCAGAGAATTTAAATCTGTAGATGCAAACACTTTCTCTGAGTTGGTCGTTTTGGCATTCAAAATCATCACAAGCTCATCAAGCAATGTATGTTTGGAGATGGAGATGCTAGCCAGATTGTAAATTAGTCTTGTACTCTTAGACCATGCCGAATTTCCAATAATATCATCTCTTTGGTAGCTCCCCAGATACATCTTTGTCAAAGTATTGAGGGAGACTTGATCCTTCGTCCTGCGTAGTTCGGAGACTCCAGTGGTCAGAAATCTATTGAAGTCCTGATTGTTTGTAAGTAGAAAGTATTTGTTTAATCCATCCAAAAACTCTCTAATATGGAATCCATTAAACAGAAGATCTATGATTAACTTGTTGGCGCGATCATATGCCTCATCCAGACGAATGAATAGATCGTCATCTTGAAGAGTTTTGATATGAGAAATTTTAGGGAGGTTATCCACGTCAACACCACACTCTTTGACCACATTTAGATACTTTCCTGTTAAAATGATCTTTTTCTGAACATTGGGAGGATAAAATTGTTTCAAAAGTCCTTCATTACGAATGGTGAACTTGTCTGTCCAATATTCTTCACTAACTTTTGATCCTTCAAGTGTTTGGTGAATAAGAAACTCATTATGAGGGTCGTTAATAGAACCTGTTTCCAGCCATGAATTCATCATTGAAACATAGTTTTTAGACACCTCATTGAATAGATTTGTCAGGAATTGAAATGAGGCTGCATCTCCTTTGTGCTGATCGATACTGGTTTGTATCAGACTTAAAACCAAGCCTCCTTTGACCACTTTGCTGTTTCTTGCGTCTGAAGTGACTCCATCAAGAGTTCCTGTATAATGATCATCTTTGAGTGATTTTAACATACTTTCAAATCGCATTCGATCCATATTCAAGGAATCTTTCCGTTTCTCGTTCTCTTGAACAACCTTTGAGACTATATCGTATAAATGAGTTAATTGCAAGGTGGAATTTCCTGTAAGATCTTGTTCTAATAAGGTGACGGAATAATTGGAGTTAGTATGGAATTCATGTTCGATCTGAACCAATATCGAATCATAATGTCTCAAAGTTTCTCTAATATTTGCACAAAGAGCTTGTATAATTGTACCATACTCAAGCATATCATACATCTCGATGAATGCTGTCAAACTAACATAATATTTGCCCCATCGACTGATTCTTTTGGCAACATCTTTAAGACCTGGATCAAGATGTTTATTAATTGAAAAATCAGGACCAATTAAACGTTGAATAGGACTATTATCCATACTAAATGAATCTGAATATCTAATATAAAAGCCTTCAAATCCAGTCAAAACGTGTAGTAGATCTTGGAAAACAACCGCTTCTTGATCACGAAACGTCGACATCTGATCGATTGGAAACCTTTTTGGCTTATTGATAACACCATTTTCAGAAAACTTGGGTGGATACTTCACACACGGACCCACCAATAATGACGACTCCGTGAGTTTGAGTGTATCAAAGGACATGGAAATAGGTAAACAAAAAACGAATACGCGAACCTTTTCAGATACTAGCACTGCCATAAAAAAAATTTAAAGAAAATTTGAAAACTTCAGCTATATCATGGTTAAGAGAAGAAGAGCTGCTATTCTACCCACTAACATTGCTCTTTTGCAAAATCTGGTCCGTAGAGATCCAGAATCGTATCATGAAGAGTTTCTTCAACAATATGCTCATTATGAGTCTCTCAGAGATATCTTTTTACTTTCTCCTTCTTCTCACGACGGTGAAGAATTTGGAGAGCTGATTGGGTTTATGTCTGCCGTTTGTTCATGTTATCCTAAAGAAACAGCCAATTTCCCTTTGGATCTGAAGGTCATACTTTCCAATAACCACCGTGATCTCACTCCGGAACTTCGGGAGAAGATTATTCAATGTCTGGTCATGTTGCGCAATAAAGGAGTGATCAGTGCTGAGTTTTTAATCCAGACGTTATTTCCACTTTTGAGTGCATATGGACCAAGTGTTGAAGGTAACGTTGGTCTTCACGCGAAAAGTCTCAGACATCAAATTTACGGCTCGCTTGTTTCGCTATTAAAATCTTGTAATACTGGAGCGAAGAATCAGAAGCTCAATAGATCAACACAAGCACTATTATTCACACTGTTGGAACAAAAAGATGGAAATGGATTGTGGGCTACTAAATTGACCAGAGAATTATGGAGACGAGGAGTTTGGGATGACTCAAGAACGGTGGAAATCATGACCCAGGCTTCGTTGCACCCAGACACCAAGGTCGTGATCTCAGGTATTAGATTCTTTTTGGGAGCAGATAAGGAGAGAGAAGAGATGTTAGAAGGAGATTCTGACGATGATGAGGTTGATCCTAATTCCATTCGTCATCAGATGCAGGTTAATAAGAAATCTTCCAAGAGAGGCAGAAAATTGGAAGCTGCTTTGAAACAGGTCAAGAAGAAAAACAACAAGACTGCTACTTATTTGAACTTTTCTGCTATTCATTTACTTAGAGATCCACAACAATTTGCCGATGATTTATATGAACAACATTTGGCCAGCAAGAATTCCAATAAGTTCGATATCGACCAGAAAATTGCTATCATGAATCTTGTTTCTAGACTGGTTGGTACCCATAAACTTACTGTTTTGGGTATCTATTCATTCTTCCTCAAGTATTTGACTCCAAAACAACGCAATGTGACACAGATCATGGCTGCTTCAGCACAAGCTTCTCATGATTTGGTTCCTCCAGAGACAATCAATATGGTTGTTCGAAAGATTGCAGATGAGTTTGTTTCTGATGGAGTGGCAGCTGAGGTTGCTGCTGCTGGAATAAATACCATTCGGGAGATTTTAATCAGAAACCCGTCAGGAATTGACGAGGCTTTATTGAAAGATCTGGCAGAATATAAGGGTTCCAAAGCTAAGAATGTGGCTCAAGCCTCGAAATCATTGATAGCTGTTTATAGAGAAGTTGCTCCAGAGATGTTGAACAAGAAAGATCGTGGAAAAACCGCAACTATGGGTATTATACACGAAGGAGCTAAGGGATTGCCACAATATGGTATTGAAAGCAATATTGTTCAAGGTATTCCTGGACTTGAGCTTCTTGCTCAATGGAAAAAAGAACAAGGAACTCTTGGAAAGGAGAACACTGAAGATTGGAAACTTCCTGAAAGTGAGGAGGAAGATTTGGGAGCTGACATTGAAGGAGATTGGGTCGATGTTAAGGAAGATGAGGAGATTGAAATTTCGGATGATGAGGAAGAGAAATTGGAACGCAAAGGAATCAAAAAGAAGTACTTGAAATATATGAAGAAGAAGAAGGTTCAAGATGATGATTCGGATCTGGAGCTCTCTGATGATGAAAGAGAGCCTAAGAAGCAAAAGATTGATGACAATCAAGAAGATATTCAACAGACCTTGGCTCAAGTCTTGACACCTGCAGATTTCGCCAAACTAAAAGAGTTGAACCAGGTTGCAGGAGTGGAAAGACTTTTAGGTGACAAGAGTAAAAATGAGGATTCTGTGGATCATTCCACTTTGGTTGGTAAATTCAAGTACAAACAGAACAAGGAAGAACGTTTGGAACACGTTAGAGAGGGCCGTGAAGATAGAGACAAATTTGCATCCAAAAAGGGTAAGAGAGATGCTCCTCATTCTACTACCAATAAGGAGAAACAGAGAAAGAAGAATTTCGTCATGATGATCCATAAAAAGGCTGTTCAAGGAAAACAGAAGTTGAGTTTGAGAGATAGACAAAAAGTTCTTCGTGCCCATGTTGAAAGACAGAAGAAGGGTAAATGAAGAGGAATAAATAGATTAATACTTAACTTTTACGCTTCTTAATACCATTACGCTGTTGCCGACGTCTTTTCCGTTCATCAAATCCATCTCTTTCCATTTCCATTCGAGCCTCCACTTTTGCTTTTGAAACTGCCTTGAGACTTTGTTGAATGACTTTATTATCGCTCACGTTCATTTCTTCCATCTTCACACCAACTCTATCTTCTATGGCTAGTATCCGGCTAAGATCATTTGGAGTCACCATCGAAACAGCATCTCCTTTCCTTCCAGCACGAGCAGCTCTACCAACACGATGAACATAGTCATCAGGATCTCTAGGAATGTCAAAATTAACCACTAATTCCACCTCCGGAATATCCAAACCTCTCGAGGCCAGATCTGTAGCCACAAGGACGCGTGCAGCTCCTGCACGGAACCTATGCAGAGAGTTTGTTCTTTCTGATTGGGGCATTTCTGAATGTAAGGAAGTAACAGTAACTTCCAAATGACGAAGTAACCTTCGAAGAATTTCTGCTGTTTCAGACCGATTCACAAACACTATAGCTGTACTTTCCTTATAAGTTTCATTTGTCAATATATTGTGTAGCATACTCTCTTTAACGACTGCGGGAGAGAGAACGTAAAGAAGACGTAATCCTGCTGGAATCTTGACGGTATCAACCACATCCAATTCATGTAAGAACACCGGTTGTTTACCCTTGGAAACAGGTTTCTCCTTGAGAGCACGAACAGAATCTGTTAATGTAGCTGTGAACAATAAAGTTTGACGTTTTGAAGGTTCTGGGAGAGCTTGGAAACAGGTTTGAAGATGTTCAGTGAACGAATCAGTCAATAATCGATCAGCTTCATCCAGAACTAGATATTTCACACGTTTGAGACCTTTACATTCATCTCCTTGTTCCATGATAATATGAGCTAATCTTCCAGGAGTAGCGATGAGAAAATGCGGATTCTCCTTGATCATTCCAACTTGTTCTGTCATGGATTCTCCTCCAATGATTAATTTAACTTTCAAATTAACGGTAGCTCCGATTGCTGCGAACTGATCTGCTATTTGCATTGCCAGTTCTCTAGTTGGAGTCAAAACAACTCCAAAAATACCACTTGGGTCTTTAGACCATTGGGCCAACATGGGAGCAGCAAAAGCTATAGTTTTTCCGGAACCAGTTTTAGCTCCACCAATACAATCTCGTCCTTTGAGGATCTCTGGAATGCATGCCGATTGAATATTTGTAGGAGTGGTTATTCTCATCGTCTGGAGACTCTCGACAAGCCATTTAGGCAGTCCAAGTTGAGAGAAGTTAGACATTTGTATAGATCTAAATTTTTTTCAAATAAACTAAAGTGAATTAAATTTTTCCATTATTTTTCACGTTATCTAGATGATTGACCAATTCCTAATTTTCCGACCAACAGGACAAGTAGAGTTCAATTATCAACCTGGAAAGAATCTTTCTAGTGTTGTCAATTTGTTTATAGATGATGTTCTTGTTTCTGAGCGTAATCTCAAGACTTTTGAAGAAGCTCAGAAAGAATTGGCTAAGGACAACGTTGATGAAGATGGAGTGATTGTTGGAAGTTATAACGTGGAAAAATATAGTGTTCGATACTTGATGGTGAATCAAGAAGATACAAAACTAGTTTTTGTCATGATTTATGCTTCGGTGATTGCATTGAAAGCACCATATGATTTTCTACGTAAGATCAAGGTGCTTTATATGAATTCAGAAAAGGACAAGTTTTCACAATTTTTTGACTTGAATCTAAAGACTCTTGAAGAGAAGAAAGAGATCAAAGAAGAGGTGGAAGATTTGAAGGAAAGCAAGGAAATCAAAGAAATCAAAAAAGTGAAAGGAAACAAAAAATCACGGAAATGGAATGCTGATGGATCGTTTTACGAAGACAATGGAGAACCTACAGAACTGGATTTCTCGACCCAAAACTCCGAATCAAATCAAGGATCCGCTAATCTGGACCAATTAGTCGGTAATAAAGCAAATTTTGGATCCAAAACCAAAACTGGAGAATTCTTGGTTAACGATCTGTCACAGGAAATGGACAGAATCTTATCTCTTAAACCAACTAAAGCTACCGAAATATCATCACAACCTTTTGGATTCCTGAGAAATATCATTGGAGGTAAAAAAATCACTAAAGAAGATATTAACAAAGTCAAATCTGTCTTATCGACTCATCTTATCAAGAAAAATGTGGCTCCCGACGTGGCCAATTCACTTATAAACGAAATCGAAAAAGAATTGATTGGATCTACAACGGCTAATTTCACCTCCGTTGAAGAAACGGCTAGAAAAAGTATGGAGAAACAACTCATCAAGCTTTTGACTCCAAATAACTCGATCGATCTGTTAAATGAGATCCAGAAGAAAAAATCAAATGGAAACATGCCGTACGTCATTTCTGTAGTTGGTGTCAACGGAGTTGGAAAATCTACCAACCTTTCAAAACTTGCCTATTGGCTTCTTCAAAACAATTATCGTGTCTTGATCACTGCTTGTGATACGTTCAGATCCGGAGCAGTGGAACAATTGCGTACCCATGTCAATAATCTAACCAAATTGTCAGATCAAACTCAAATCGAATTATTTGAAGGAGGTTATGGCGGAGCAGATCTAGTTGCCAAGATTGCCCAAGGAGCCATCAAATACGCCAAACAAAATAACTTCGACATCGTTCTTCTTGACACCGCAGGAAGAAGACATAATGATAGCCAATTGATGGCTCCTCTAGCTTCATTTGCAAAAGCTGCTAATCCAGATAAAATCATCATGGTGGGAGAAGCCCTAGTCGGTACAGATTCGGTGTTGCAAGCTCAGAATTTCAATAAGGCATTTGGAGCTAACAGACATCTAGACTTCTTCATTGTTTCCAAATGTGATACTGTTGGAGATTTGATCGGATCAATGGTCAATCTGGTATACGCAACTGGAATCCCTATTCTATTTGTTGGAAATGGGCAAACATACACCGATCTTAGAACCCTCAGTGTTGATTGGGCTGTTAATATGCTTATGTCCTAGTTAAATTCTCCCTCGCTATCCGTCACATCAAAATTTAATTCTGCTTCCTCCGCCTGTTGTTGTAGATCTGTTAGTCCTGTCAGCTGTTCTAGGTATTTGGTATCGTTCAATGCCAATTTTACAAACTCCCAGTTGTTTTTCTTGAACTCTTCCACCACGGCAACTGAGCATGCTGAACAATATTTGAAGTTACGAGCATGAAGCTTGAGAATCTCAAAGTTGTGTAAAAAGCCTCGCAATTGGTGTGGTAAAGTACCTAAGATGGTGGTGGATTCTGTTGCAGAATGGTCTGCAAATTGCCGATCTGGATGTTGCAATATGGAAACCATCAGCTCCACAGCCAACGATGCAGCCATCAAAGCAACACCTGGCCGAGTCACAGTACACATTTGATCCAGAGTACGATCAGTGGTCGAATCAGATGGAGCATAAACATCATTGCAGAAATAACAGCCTAATCGGTTCTCTTGTTGAGTTTCTAGTGGTTCTTGAGGATTGATACAGCCGTGTCTCATCACTAGATAGCTCTCGAATCCCAAAGCAGCATTAATAACAATCTTGTTCATTACATTTCCAATCACCGTTGGTAACCATCTAGTTTCTCTTGAGTCCATCAGAAGAAATATAACATCATGAGATTCAATCAGTTCACAAAGCTTATTGAAATCTTGTTTTTGTTTGACTTCATTAGTGATCGGATGGCCAGCCATTGGGACCTCCAATGAATAACCTTGGGCATCAACTAAAGGAAAGATTTGTTTCATAGCCTGTGCAGCAGTTTCAGCTTTGGCCTTACCACCATCAAAACAATCTTCAAACGTGTATAATGGTTGTCGCACAGGATTACTAAATGAAACCTTACCATTATCAACAAAAGTTATCTTGCGCACTCCCCAAGCCAACAATGCTCTTCCAATATAAGATCCCAGAGTTCCGGAACCAAGAAGCAGGCATTTGGTCCATTTGACTGTTTCTTGGTCTAAATTGGGCATGATCCGCCATTTCATGAGCTTCAAGTTCAAGTCAATAGCCTGATCTGCAAGTTGAGACGGATCAATTAGGGATCCTAAATCTGCGAGTTTGGGACCCAACTTCCCCTGAGCAGTGCGTTCCCATCCTGAAATTCTAGGCTGTTCGACAGGTGAGCGAAGCTGAAGTGTCAGCTTTTGTGATTGGGGTACATTATGACGAAACAAGTTCAGAATCACAGATTTATGACCATATAATGCCAACATGGTTAGGAAGTTCCGTAAGGTATACGAATAAGTACCTGGAACACCACTCGTATCAACAAATGCGACAGAAACGGGATTACTTGATGATGGGGCAGGTAATTGGTCTATATCGTGGAATTTGCCGTCCAATATCACTGCAAATTGTGTCTCTGGTGCATCCCGATTCAATGTCTCAGTATGGAGAATCTCCCAATCACTATGAAGCGTAGGGAATGCAAACCAATAATAGAACTTGTATTTCTTGAGATCGGCAAAGGACAAGATGGCAAACTGAGACAAAAGTTGAGGATTGGATAGCACAGCCTTGGATTGAATAGCACGAAACACTTTAGAGCCTATTCCATTGAGAAAGTCCAACTTGTTCTGGTTTTTGAATTCCTCCAAGGTGTTCACGTTTGTTATTTCTCCTGTTGTTAAGAAGATTGAGTTTGTTGGTAATTGTGCTTTGAATTCGTCTGTGGAGGCGAAACTTGTGTCATTTAGATTAATCGCTGGGGTTTGTCCTGGAGAAAGGGTTTTGTAATTGTAATAGCCATGAACTGTCCTGGATGATTGATCAAGCTTCAAGACATCCAACTTGAGTTGGGTCAGCTTGATAAAGAAGGACGAATCCACAAAAGATTGGGAGTTTATATATTTGAGCTCCATATCACAAAAAATAATTTGATTTTATTTATTTTAATTACAAATATGTTTGCTAGACAATTTAGATTGGGCGCTAAGTCACAAGGAATGCGTATGTTTTCTGTTTCCCAGGTAACCAAACAGGTTTCTGAGGTTACATCATTGCCGGAGTTCCGGGAAAAGGTGTTAAGTCAGAAGGCTGCCTTTGTGGACTTCTACGCCACCTGGTGTGGTCCATGTAAGGCTATTTCTCCTGTTGTGGAGAAGTTATCGACCACTCATCAAGATGTCAAGTTCTTTAAAGTGGATGTTGATCAAGCACAAGATATTGCTGCTGAATACCAGATCAGCGCCATGCCTACCTTCATGACTTTCAAAAATGGTCTCAAAGATACTCAATTCGTGGGTGCCAGTCCACCTGCAATCCAACAAATGGTGATTGCAGCAGCTACGGAAGATTGATCTTGTAAATATTAATTCTAATTCAAATTCATCTCATCCAATTCATCCAACAACTCGTCAATATCGATCTCAGGAGCATCGTCTTCTTCCTCCATATCGTCGTCTCCAGCAGGTTTATTCTCTGCACGGTACATATTGACTGTTCTTCTGAGCTCTTGGTCCTCCTCCAGTTCTTGCAAGAACAATTCGTAGTCTCTCTCTGCTCTTTCGGCGTCCTGTCTGGCTTGTCTAGAGTCGACAATTTCGTCTGCAACCAAGTCTTTGTGTTCATTGGCCATTCTCTTAAGTTTCCAGTTTCTGTTCTTCATCCGTTTGTTGGATCTCATGTAATGTTTCTTCACCAGAATCACATCAGGAATGCCGTCAGTGTTTAAAGTATCAAATAAGTCGTTGTTGAAGTTTGAGTTGGTCAAGTAGTAACCCATAGCAGAATCTCCAGGATGCAAAATTCCTCCTAAATGGGACCTCACATAGTATTCCTGATCATTAACTCCCATATCACTGGCACGGGCCACAGTAATATCGGCCATAAGCCATCTTCCATTACGGTGAGCTGTTGGTTCGACATCGAGAACAACAAACTCAATCAGTTGACTAACATCTGCCAATGAAGTGAAAGGAGTACGCCAGAAAACAGATGGTTGCAAGTCTCCAGTTTTCAATGTGATTGGGTCAATAAATTGAACAGTATTACTGACTTTAGAGCACAGCACCAATTGAGCCATATCTCCCATAGATTTGGCCATTTTCTTTGGTAAAACAACCAAGTCGTCCTTACAAATCGGCACAATCTCAACGGAGAAGGTGAATTTGTATTGTGAAGTACCGGAATGAATGTCCTGACTAATGAGCTCTTCGGATCTTTTGGATTTAATAGGAACGACAGAATTAAGGAAATCAATCATTTTAATGGCATGATTTCTCTGAGCATAGTAAAAATCAAGACCATCCTTGGATTCCTTAATGGAAATGGTATCGAGATGCGCACTATGTTTCAAAATAAGCTGTTCAAGGTACAAGAATGTCCGCTTATGTAAGACTTTTTGTCTGATCTGGACGGCAGCACGCCATGTGTTTGCAGTATAAGACTTGGCACAGTCTGCACATTGCATAGCAACCACAATAAATTCAACTTCAAAACTCTGTTGAACAATGGTATTGGTTAAGGCTTCACCTTGAACCGTCAATTTGACTCTAACTCTTCTAGAATGGGGTTCTGTCCAGATAAACGAAGCATCTATAAGTCTCACTTTGTTCAAACCTTTAAGTCTGCGCAAACAAAGAGCTAACAACTCTCTACTTTCAAGATCAGCCTTGATCCATTGTGTAGGAGGCTGTAAAAACCGCTCACAGTTACG
Source organism: Ogataea xyloterini (assembly GCA_030573155.1). Lineage (NCBI taxonomy): Eukaryota > Fungi > Ascomycota > Pichiomycetes > Pichiales > Pichiaceae > Ogataea > Ogataea xyloterini. The sequence continues at coordinate 278,984 of JAJMCS010000011.1, read as the reverse complement.
ACAGAAAGAGAGATTTGCCTCACGAGGGATTCCCTCGGTGATATCCACGGTCAACTTGATACAGTCATAGCACATCACCAGGCCGGTGGATCCATCCATCGGCACTCCACAGTTGCAGCAGAGCACGGTGGCCTGGGATGGAGCATTTTGAGGGGTGAGCTGGGTGTAATTAGACATGAAAAAAAGATTAAAAAAATGCTAAAAAAATTTAAATACAGAGTGCACAGCCTGAAAATAAGTTTTTAAACAAGTTATTACAAAATGTCCAACTATCTTGACTTGATCATAGACAATCGCACGTCCGAACCTCGCGATATCATGATGATTGAACGGACGACGCTCAGTTGGGCCAAGCTCTGTGCTGTGATGACACTTTGCGCGATCGCGGTGTTAATTCAAACAGTTAGTGAGTTTGGCCGTGCTGTGGCTCTAGTGCTGGTGGGCCTCAGTTTGAGCAGTTCACTGGTAGCCGTGGTTAATTACTTGCGCTCGGTCCATAACTATTTCTCGCAAAAAACGGAGCTGCATAGTGCAGAGGTCAGCACCATGTATTTGGGAGGAGTGATATTGGTGTTGTTAGCAGTCAACGTGGGGTTGATTATCAAAGGAAACAACTAGAGCAGAGCCAAAAGAATCAATCCAAGACCGTATCTAGGGACTTTTCCCGAAAATCTGGCATCAGCACCCGCGCTAGACTCGTCAGTGGCCGTGGATATCTGTGTCGAGGTCGGCACAGTGAAACTACTGCTCATTGCTCTATAGAAATCGCTAAAATCAGAATACGCAGTATAGTAAGTGCTGTAGACCTGCCACACCTCTGACGCAAGAGATTCCACGTTATAAGCACTGTCAGTAGGACTTATGGTAAGGAAAGTAACATCCGGAGTGATATTGTCAGTGTAAACCAACTCCTCAGAACTGTAGTCCTGAGTTAATATGCTGACGTAAGCACTTGCATCCTGGACCTTGGAATTTGAGTTTGTATTTGTATGGATGAAGGCCGCTTCTTTGGATAATCTTTCTGAGAAAGGAGCCTTAGTGAATACGTAGGAGTAGGCTTCATAAGCTAGACTTAGCTGATTTGACCGGAGGACCTCTCTGTCTTCATAAGCGATGAACATCTGGATGTTTTCGTCGTCCGGGTTATCCAGGATGAATTGTTCCCATTCGGCGACGTTGTATTGCATATCATCGTTGATTGCAAGTAGGATTTCCTGTTGGGAAAATGCAGTAATTAGGGGGGAGAATAGTGCACAAATCGTGAGTAGTAGACGAGTCATGATGAGTAGAAGGAAGAGAAATGAAGAGAAAAATGGAGAGAAAAACAGATGGAATTGGTCAATATAGTATTTTCTTATCTACATGTTTCAAGATGAAAGAACTACAAGCGAATTTTCCCACTACATACGAATATTATCCTTTTTATCATTATCAAAGCATCCTTCATCTGAATCACTAAGATTCGCTGTTAAATCTTGAAATCTCAATTAATTTCACCGCCAAGTTTTTTTTCTTTTCCTTGTTTATGGTTTCGAACGTCAAAGTATATGTTCGTTGTAGGGCCCGCAATGATCGTGAAGTTCGCGAGAATGCGGGAGTGGTAGTTTCTATACCATCACCAATGGAAGTGAGTGTTCGGGCATCATCGACACAACGTACTTATGCGTTTGATCGAGTGTTTGGGGCAGAAAGTGATCAGGAGAGTGTTTTCGAAACAGTGGCAGAACCGATGCTGGAACAAGTCATGGCGGGTTACAATTGCACGGTGTTTGCGTATGGACAAACAGGAACAGGAAAAACTCATACAATGATTGGAGATCTGGGAGTGGATCATAACAAGCTACGTACCGGGGCAGGGATAATTCCACGGGCCTTATTCCAGCTATTTGAGCAATTGAAGAGTGTATCAGACTATTCGGTTAAGATCTCGTTTATTGAGTTGTATAACGAGAACATTCGGGATTTATTAGGAGATGAGACGCGCCAGTTGAAAATCTTTGATGATTCTGGGAACAAAGGAGTTTTGATCCATGGCGCTCACGAAGCATATGTTCGTACGCCTCAAGATGCTCTTTTACTCGCATTTCAGGGGTCGGAAAGAAGAAAAGTGGCAAGTACCAAGTGTAATGATCGGTCATCAAGATCACACACTATATTTTCTATCACTGTTCATATGCGTGTTCAAGATCCACACAAGATGGGTGGTGAAGAGTTTATGAAGATGGGAAAACTCAATTTAGTGGATTTGGCTGGTTCAGAGAACATTTCTAGATCGGGGGCTACAAATCAACGTGCTAAAGAGGCAGGAATGATAAATCAATCATTATTGACTTTAGGACGGGTTATCAATGCCTTAGCTGAGAACTCTCCTCATATTCCGTATCGAGAGTCGAAATTGACGAGATTATTACAGAACTCGTTAGGAGGGCGGACAAAAACCTGTATCATAGCCACTCTTTCTCCTGCAAAGACCTCATTTGAAGAGACTGTGAGCACTTTGGAATATGCTCACACGGCTAAAAGTATCAAAAACAGGCCTCAGGTCAACGAGACGGTGAATAAGAAAGCGCTGATCAGCGAATACATGGAAGAGATTGAGCGACTGACGAAAGATCTCCAAGCTTCGCGATCCAAGAATGGAGTCTATCTGGAACAAAATAGCTATGAGCAGCTAATCAAAGAAAGCGAAAGTCGGAGAATACGGGTGGAGGAATTAGAGGCCAGACTAGGGGGACAGGAAGACAGATTTGAAAGAACAAAGGAAAGATTAACAACCATTGAAGCCGAGTTGGAACTACAGCACCGAATGCGTAAACAAATGGAAATAGCGCATAAAGAATATGTTGAGCAGGTGACCTATACTTTGAATACAAATGCGGAAACTGCTCAGGAGGCCCAACAAGTGCAGAAAGAACTGTATGGACGAACCAAAGAGCACGTGGATGAGATACAGGTGCATTCTGATAACAGAATGAAATTTCATAATAAAATGGAGGATCAACTGGCGATAAACTCTACACATTGGCAACGCGCAGTTGAACTATCTGGGGAAGTCAGCCGTGTGTTTGAGACCGTGATTGGCAGCACAAGTGAGGAATGGCGAGGTACATTCGTTGAACTTATCGAAGCTGTGAACGATCAATTTGGCATATTATCCGCAGGAATCAATGAAGAAAATTTGATCAATGCCGCGAAGTTGAAGGAAAATCTGACAGCCTCTAAACAACAGTTTGAGGCTCGTGTGATGCAGCTTGAGCACGGATTCCAAAAACAATTAAAGATTGCGCATCAGCAAGTGAAGGAATACTGTGCAGAGATGCATCATAATTTTTCTGCACTTAAAGAAGGCATTTCCAAGCTGCAAGAGGAATTAAGCGCACGAGAGGAAATGATGCGGCAGCATCAACGCGATTACCGCGAATTCCTGGAGAAGTCCTCGATTTCACAGCGGACGCAGAGAGAACAAGCTGCACGGGAACTTCTGGAGCGGGTTAATGATGTAATTGGATCAGAGCTGGCGTTACAGATAAAGAGAGAATCAGATCTAGATCTGCAAAAAGGTGCGCACTTTTCTGTAATAGAAAATGTGGATCTCTATCGATTGGACAGTGTTGATCAAATGCAAGCCGAAATGAAGGTTGCGACGCAAGACCTTACAAATAGAACACAGCAACTACAACAAGACCTATCTACTGAACAAAAGGCTGAATGGACAAGGTTAATCGGCGACTTTCGTCAAGAGTCTACACAATGGGACAATGACAGACATGCATTTATGGATCAATGTGCTTTGAATACTTTAGAGAACAACCTGAAACGAGCCGAGGCGTGCAATGGTGAAATCAAGCGGGAGATTGACGAGATGCTTACTGTGGGATTGAAAGCAGTCGGCAAGATCTCTAAAGCTTGTAACAATGACATTCAGCAATTAACAAAGATCTCCGACAATGGCTTAGCGCACGGAAGCGACTTGGTTCATGAGCTGCAGCTGCAAAGACCTCAATTGGATCAGGCAACAGCCGAGACTGTTAAAATTAAGGGTCACTTGGACTTTGCTGAGCGGAAAATAGAAGGAATCTTGCAACAGATTACAGCTCCATCTGGTGAAAGTGGTCGTAAATCTCTGCAAGCGAAAAGAAAATGGAATGATAATAAGGAAAACGAGATGGTTTTGCGAAAAGATATAGGAAGTCCCGGAAAAAAGTATACTGCCGGCAACTTGTCTGGACATTGCACAAAAATGCATTGAATTATGTACGACAAATAGGCTTTGATTTTTGAATAGGAAAAGATGTACATTGCCGTAAAAGCCTCTGAGCCGACCGACGATTTTTGGAAAATCGTCCCCGTGTACGGGTGTTCTGGGTCTACTCGCAAAACTCGTTTATATCGTTCCCAAGAGATTGTAACCTGTCCACGACCACGATATTTCCCAAGCACGGTTCTTAAAAAAACTTATACAACAAGTAAATATGAGTTCCAAGTAAGTATACCGATGATGGCTGTCTAATGCTAACCGCCAGAGTGTTTGCCGATTTGGCTGTCAGTTTTGCTGGTAACAAAACTTTCTTTGAGACGTACCGTGAGGTGCGCCAGGTTCCTGGACTAAATCCTATTGAGCATCTGTGGGCTACCTACTACAGTTATTTGGACAACGATATATTTGCCACTGGACTACTTTTTTTCACCTTGCACGAGATCATGTACTTTGGACGTTCGTTGCCATGGTACATAATTGACCGAATTCCATATTTCAGAAAATACAAAATCCAAGATCAGAAGTTGCCTTCAAACAAAGAGCAATGGGAGTGTATGAAATCCGTCTTGATTTCTCATTTCATGGTGGAGGCTTTCCCGATCTGGTTTTTCCATCCAATTTGTGAACAAATCGGTGTGAGCTACTATGTTCCTTTCCCTTCGTTGAAAACGATCGCGTTACAAGTCTCGATCTTCTTCTTGCTGGAGGATGCATGGCATTATTGGTTCCACAGAGGATTGCACTACGGATCGTTCTACAAGTACATTCACAAACAACATCACCGGTATGCTGCTCCTTTCGGATTGGCTGCTGAATATGCTCATCCAATTGAGGTGATGTTATTGGGCGCTGGAACAGTTGGTATTCCTATTGTCTGGTGTTATTTTACCAGAAACCTCCATCTGTTCACTATCTGCATCTGGATTACGTTGAGATTATACCAGGCTGTTGACGCTCATTCTGGATACGAGTTTCCATGGTCTTTCCACCATTTCTTCCCATTGTGGGCTGGAGCAGATCATCACGATGAACATCATCATCATTTCATCGGAAACTATGCATCCTCATTCCGTATGTGGGATTACTTCCTGGATACTGAGGCTGGAATCACCGCAAAACAGAGCAGAGAAAGAAAAGCCAAGGTGCGTGGAGAGAAGAAGGCCAAGTTGAAGGAGTAGCCGTTATTTAAAATGGCAGAGAATAGGATCAAATTTTCAAAAGCTGATGAAAAAAAAAACTATTGAGATTTGCAAAACACATGTAAGTATCCCGTTGATGAACAACACACAGACCTGTACCGAATTTTCATGAGGATTTGTTTTGCCTTAACTGAGGGATATTAACCAATTAGGTAGGATAATATAAGGGATTTTAGAACTAATTGCTTGTTTCGTAAATGGTAGGGTAACTGAAGAGTTATAGTAGAGCTTCTCCAAATCTTGTAAACTACACTACAGGATCAAAGTATTCTGACAAATCAATTATATCTTATTCATTTCTTAGAAGTCAATCTTCTCAAGTAGAAGGCCAACTCCTCACCCTCCAAAATGTAACCGTCACATCTACCGGATTGACCTGGTCTGGACGAGATGCAAGCGTAGAGCTTACCAGAACCGAACTGGGATGAAACAGCAGCCTCGGTCTTGGCGTCACCAGCACGGGCAGCAAGCTTTCTTTGCAACTTGTTACTCTTCTTGACATCCTCCTCGGCACCCTTGACTTTCTTACCAAGAGCAACACCGTAATGTTGTTCAAAATATTGCTTGAAAGGAGTGGCATCAATTTGCACAATAGCAGACTTGGTCAATGTGTTGGTTCTCACCAATTCGTTGTTCGATGGGTGGTACACCACACCGGACACTCTGGTCTTTCTGGAGACTCCCTCGGAAGCCCACGAGAAGTTTCCGGTCTCAATTCTCAAAGCTCTGTACTTGACATTTCCTCCTCTAGTTCTGACGGAGTGGATTCTCTTGGTTCCGATCTTGGTGTTGGCACCTTGTCTTCCCAACTCAAACTTTCTCTTCTTTCTGAACTGAGCTCTCTTAGCACCTGTGGCTGATCTCTTGTGACGAGAATCCCTGGAAATACCCATGTTGGTTAGTGAAAAATAAAAATTTGAATGAGAATTTTTAATAAGAGAGAGAATGGATAATAATTTTGGAGCCCTCTGTGAGATCACGTGAGCAAAAAGAAAGAGTGTATTTTCAGAATAATAAAAAAATATATATATATATATTATCTCTCTCTCTGTCTATACCTTTACATGTCAGAGACCATCACGGTATACGACGAGATCGAAATCGAGGACTTCGTGTTTGATCCAGCTCAGCAGATCTTCACTTATCCTTGTCCTTGTGGTGATAGGTTCCAAATTGGTCTCGATGATATGCTTGATGGAGAAGACATCGCTGTTTGTCCGTCTTGTTCTCTGATGGTGAGAATCATCTTCGATCCTGAGGACCTGGATGAATTCAAAGATTGATAATCTTTTGGATCGCCACTCCAAACACAACAACAAGCATGATGTAAATCCATCGACTATTTTGCACCTCTCGCTCGCCGCCCTGCATCCGGATTTGGTCTTCTGGATCAAGAATCTGTGGTTCTGTTGAAATTGTTGAACCAGATGGCTTCTTTTCTGGTTCCTGCTTTTCTTCTGTGTATATATCAGCCAAATCCGCAAAAATCGCCATGAATCTTGGATCTGTTCGATTATACGTTCTTGATTTCTGCGCAAGATCTCGCCTTGCCCTCTCTGAAGTCACCATACTACCTGTAGTTTGTTCCTCGCTGGTCATAAATGACAGTAATCCCGTTACAATCGTCGCCACAGACCATGATGGGTTCCATAGATCCTCATGGAAATCACTCATACTTAAACAGATCCTTGTGTTGGTTTGGAATCTTCCCGATGGGGTGATCATGCGAATTGCGGGCGGTCTGAATGGGTATTCTGTTGGAAATACCACTGTACCATGGTATTGTCCATTCTCGTACGGTGTTCCCGGAGGACCAGTGATCACGTAATGCCACTCCAAAATGTTGCTTTCCAATGGCCTACAAACAATATAAGGAGGCGGATTCTCCTGGATCTGTTTATATTCTTTAGTCAATCTCTTGTAAGCCTGCTTAGATGCCATAATTGGAAGAACAAATAGATTAAAAAAAATATTAATTTACAATGTCAGTACAGAAACCTCCAAATGCGATTAAGATATTGGCGGGCAATTCGCACCCCAAATTTGCCGAACAAATTGCGGTGTATTTAAATCTTCCGATCACAGACATCCATGCGATCGAATTTGCGAACCAGGAAAGTGCTGTGCTGGTCAAAGAAAGTGTGCGAGACGAAGATGTGTACATCATTCAGACAGGATGTGGAGGCACCAGTAAGATGAACGATTATTTGATGGAGCTTCTATTCATGGTTCATGCATGTAAATCAGCTTCAGCAAGAAGGATCACTGCCGTGATCCCTAATTTCCCATATGCAAGACAGGACAGAAAAGACAAGAGTAGAGTTGCCATTTCGGCGAAGCTGGTGGCGAACTTGCTTGTAACAGCAGGGTGTCATCATGTTATTACCATGGACCTTCATGCATCCCAAATTCAAGGGTTTTTCAATATCCCCGTCGATAACCTATACGCCGAACCAGAAGTGCTAAAATACATCAAACTCAAGCTAAAGACGACAGATTTAATCATGGTTTCCCCTGATGCGGGAGGCGCTAAAAGAGTTGCATCCCTTGCAGGAAAGCTCGACACCCCATTTGCTTTGATTCACAAGGAGAGAGCAAAGGCCAACGAAGTGAGTCGCATGGTGCTTGTGGGAGACGTGACAGGTAAGATGTGTGTTCTTGTGGATGATATGGCTGACACGTGCGGAACATTATGTAAAGCCTCAGATTTATTACTGGAGAAAGGTGCAAGATCTGTGGTTGCCATAGTGACACACGGAATATTCAGTGGACAGGCACTAACAAAGATCAACCAGAGCTCCTTGGAAAAAATAGTGTGCACGAATTCTATGCCTACAGCGAATGAAATAGAGTTTTGCCCTAAACTAGAGATTATTGATATTTGCCCCACGTTAGCAGAGGCCATCAGAAGACTCCATAATGGGGAATCTGTGTCATATCTTTTCACCAATGCTGTGTGAATTGATTCTAAATGTATATGCTAATGCAATCAATACAGTTTCTTTTACTAGGGGTTGCAGATGTTGGTACAGTGTCTGCGGAAAGCTATGCACTTGATGTATCGTAAACATAATACGAGATCATCCTGAGAAATTCTGCCTCTTTTGTTTCCAAATATGGGCTGCAGCTTAGTGCATCTATCTGTATGGCTACCGATGTTATACAAACCTCATATGTTATATACATCCTAAGATCACTGATCCCTCCTTCCTTCTTGGGTAAACATTTGACTGGTGGCATAACGTTGTATTCAATTCCAGTTGAATCTCACTCAGCTTGATTGTGTTTATATCCCGCTATATCCTGCTATAATAAACAGATACAAACTCATTTCGTATTAGCCGCAATGCCGTGGGTATTTTCCTTGTTTGTCTACAGAACTTTTTTCCATGCGGCATCGTTGGCTCTCGTCGCCTTACACTTGAGCCTGTTATCGTAATTTTGCTGCATTCAAAAGGGCCCGGATTCCGGGCTAACTATCCTTTTTGCTTACCAATTTTGAATCAGCACATTCAATGTAATTTTCTGAAACCTTCTTTCCCGCCCCACTCTTGAGTCTATCCTTCGGGATAATTTTTCATAACTTCCCGAAAAATAATGCGTGCGGCTTATAGGGTCGTGTGAGATGTCAGATTTACTTGTATTTGTAGAAGTGCCGAACCGGCTAAATTAAACAAGACAATAAGGTATCCTTACAGCAATGATATACACTTGATTGAAAAATTGACAAGCATTTTTTCCCTGTCAAATTCAGATCAGGGAAAATTATGATACGTATCATTCATCCAGCTCATCCACCCCGTCTCCCAGAATGGTCTTTTGCATCCTGAGACGCTGGTTAAATCGACTATTCTGATTCTCGTGCACTAATCGCTCGTGTCTTTGGAGCGAATCTTTCCTGCGGAACTTCTTACCGCATCCTTCCCGAAGACAAACATTAATCTTCTTCTTTCTAGGGTCACCCATGTCCTCCTCGGCAATAGAGGAGACTGTTGTTTCTGAACCATCGTGAAACTTGAGTCTCACGAGGTTTTCTAATGTTTCCGAGTGCTGTGACAGACAATGCCGTCTAAGCTCGGGTTTTCTTGGAAGCCCGATGATCCGATATGGACAGTCCTTGACGGGACATTTATTGGATCTCACCAATTTGTACTTGTCAAGATGGAGAATGAACTCCTCCACAGTGTAGAACTTCTCAATGCAGTGACTACATTTGTAGGTCCCGCCTTTTTTCTGCACCGACTTGAGAAGCTCCCACAAAGAAGGATCTTTTTGCAGTTGTTCAACGCTAGACAATTTAGACTCATCAGGTTCCATAAACACATTTTTGGGTAATGAGTGCCTTAGATCTCTAACCCGATTTTGTATTGACAGGTCGTTTGAGGAAAATGATTTGGCACGTCGATGGCTAAAATTGGGCCGGTCTTCAGAAGAAAACTGCGGAATTGACCATACCATCGACGATGGCTGTTGATATCCATATTGTTGGGGTGTTTCATCCTCTTTTTTTAGATCGAACATCAGATCGGCAGCACTGCTCGGTTTATCACTAAAAGAAGTGTCCGGGGTGTACTGCTGTCTCTGATAGTTCGAAGATTGGTACGAGTAGTGGGGTTGTGTTTGCTGGTATGATGGGATGGGAATGTTCAATTGTTGGCCGTGGACAACTTGGTAAGGCGAAAGCGTAGCATATTGTAATTGTTGGGGTAGAATACTGAGGTATGGAACATAATAAGCGGATTGGTCGTTGTAATTAGAATCTTGTGATTGCTGATGGTAAAGAGATTGGGGGTTATTCTGGTCATAAGGAGCCGGCCAGGTGGGATAGGCTTTCTCTTCAGACATTAGCATTGTCCGGGAATTAGGACAGGTGAAGAAAATATGCAATCTAAAAACAAGGGCTAGAAGAACAAATGACAAATAAATGCAGTAATTATGCTTTGAGATTGGTGGTGGTACTGGCCCAAGCCAGGTCAGGAATATGGATTGAAGTTTGTCAGAAAATCACAAGGGGGAAACAACTGATTTATAATACATTCACGAGGGGAAAAATCCAAAAGAAAGACAAACATGCATAACTGATGAATACCTGTAATACTTACACTTCCTGCGAGTCTGGTATTCAAACCAACCGATGCTATCTCCGCGGACTCATTCTAAGGTGCTTATCGTATGTCTTGAGGTTGTGCATAAATTGTGCAGATGCAGTGCGCGGCAGCCGCACGGCCGCTTACCACAATATAATCTCCCCTGTCGAACGTACATGGGTCTTGAGTGTATTTGTGTCAGTCTGGATTTCTTCTTTACCTTTTTTTCAACCCTATCTACCCTTATCTATCAACTACTCTTTCCGTCGTCCTTCATTTGGGCCTCCGATAGTACCACATGCAATATCTGCCCAATGTTTAGCCTTGGCAGCATCCTTTTCACACCCGATGCCCACCTCATAAAATCGTTGCAAGAGTAGCATTGCTTTCACAGATCCACATCCGGCAGCACGTAACGCCCATGCAAATGCCTCGTCATAATCCTGCTCCAGATTCTCGCTTCCAACAAAATACCAAGAGCACAGTCCCATCATGCCTTCAGGATCTCCGCTGCTCGCAGCCATGTTGTAAAAGTGAATTGATAAATCAAAATTAGATTCAACCAAGTCTCCGACTTCATACATTTTTCCTAGCAACGATGCAGATTTCGTATGGCCTAATGATGCGGCTTGGAAGAATAATTTGATAGCATACTTGGTGTCTCTAATCACAATGTCCTTAAATCCGTTTAAGAAAATCATTCCCAACTCGTAGGGTGCTGCGCATGATAGCTCAGATGCAACCTCTGTTGCCCTTTTCAGCCAACTGATCCCTTGTTTCTTGGTTATTGTGTCATCGGGCAAGCCCATCAATCCTTTGAAACAGTATATACCATACTCCATCATGGCCACCGGATGGTTATTGAGAGCAGCGATCTCCAGAAACTTAACCACCTTGCGCGCATCTGGAGAACACCCCCATCCTTTTCGATAACAAACTGCAGTACGATAAGCCCCTTCTGCATGACGAGCTTTTCCAGCAGATTCGAAATATGCTAAAGCTTTTGAATCGTCAGCCTTGCCAAACATTCCCACTGCGTACGAATCTCCTAGAAAATATTGGGCATCGACACACCCAGCTCTGGAGCTTTTCTTCAACAGGTCATGTGCTTCCAACAAGTACTGTTTTCGATTTTTGAGTTCTCCCGAGTCGGTTGGACGGCCTGTAAGAGCATTACGGACAAGGATTTGTGCATAAGAGAATAATACATCTGGATCTCTCATCTTTTTGGCGTTTCTGCCATAAAGCTCTAAAACCTTGTCTGTTGATAAGAGAGAGACCGAGCTGCTGCCCAAGGTATGTTGTAAGAACTCGTGTGAATCTGTCGCAGCGGACAGACGCATCACGGGTGATAAAATATGGTTGTGTGAGAATATCTCTGCATTAGGGGTGAAACTCAAATGACTGGGTATTGACCGCTCAGATTGTGATTCTGAATCATCCAGTCTTTTGAGCCCCACTGGCGTTCCAGGAATAGATGGAGTTTTGTGTGACTTGGAGTCAGAGACTGCTGTGAACAGTTGTGTCAGACGATCTTCAGGCGAATTTGTGTGAGATCGGTATTCTCTTAATGTATTTACTTGTTTTGAGTCTTCCTTCGCGGTTTGTCTTGTGTCTGATACTGAATGTGATTTTGGTCGATTCTGGGCATTTGAGAAGCTTAGTGATTCAGTTGGTTGTGAACAGGTGGTACCTAATGATTGTAGTGTCAATTGTGCACTTACAAATGATGTAGGCAAGCTTTCTCTAGAGCCATGAGCAACCGAATCTGGACTTTCATGTAGATATGGTCTTGATATTGGACTTATTGGGTTTCTATGTAAAGACATGCTGATTCGTCCTCGGTGTTCACCGTCAAGACTTCCTGGCCTCATGGAGGGGATAAAAAAATTAACGCTAACAAAAGGGAGACAAACAAAATAGGATAAAAAATTATCCTCACTTACATCAACTTTAAATAAGAGTAGATGTGATAACGTGGGGATGTAGTAATGTGGGTGGATATGTTAATGTAGGTTATTGGAGAGTAAAATTAGTTGGCTTTTTAAATAAGTGTAGTTATTAATAACTTGGGTATAAAATGAGAAGGATGAGGAGGAGAGATAGAGGGAGACAGTTATTAGAAAGTTAGTGAACGAAAGTCGATCAACAAAGGTGGTGATTTATTAAGCGCCTTAGTATTCAATCAATCCTACTCATCCCTTTCATTCCATTCACCCCCTTCAATTACCCCCCCAGTTTTAATTTAACAACCCCCCGCACCAAACTTTCTTCTTTCAATTTGTCATGTTCAAGAAATGGAAACCGGATAAGAATAAGAAGGAGACACCACAGTTACTTGATGACTCTAATTCGTTAAAAGGAGAATACTCACATGTAGAAACTGCTCCAGTCCCGGAAGAACCACTCGACCCTGCGTTAGAATTTATGATTGTCGATGATGAACATCCCAATATGCCCTACGGAGATGGCTCAGATAAGATCTTTGGTATGGAAAACTTCGGTTATACATGTTATATCGCATCGATCTTGCAAGCGTTGTATTATACTACCCAGTTCCGTCATGAAATTCTCTCGTTTCCAGATAGAAACCCTGATAAGCCTCGCAAGAGAAAACTTCGCGTTTCAGGATCTAAACCACACGCATTAACAGCTTCATTAACAGCTGCTGCTGCCTCTATCAATCCATCTAATGGATCTACTCCCCCACAAAGTTCTCAAAATGGTAAAAGTCGCAGTTTGTTCAAACCTGGTCAAGCACAATCTACACCTTCGACCGCGGGAAACCAAGAGAATGAGTCCACTCAAACGCTCAACAACTCGGAGATTGAGAAGATTTTAATCACCAAATACCCAGAATTTGCCAATTTAACCATCAATTACTCACTCAACCAACAAAAGAATGTCACCATTGTTGGTGTAATTGATGACCAATCCGCAAATAGCGAACAAAGAAAACGTCAGGCGTTGATTAAAGGTCCGATTATCAATCTTGATCAATCATACGCATCGGAATATGCTATGAAGCCAACAATTTACACTGCATTGAAAGACGTATTTGAGTGCATGGCTGAAAACATATCCAAAGTAGGAATAGTGTCATCTCAACAGCTTGTAGAGGTGGTGAAGAAAGAAAATGAAATGTTTAGAAGCTCGATGCATCAAGATGCTCATGAATTTCTCAACTTCTTGATCAACAATGTGATTGAATCAATTGATAGCTATTGTGATTCGAATGGCTGTCAATCGGAGATTCATCAACTTTTTGAAGGTTTATTGACCAGTGAGACAAAATGTCTTTCATGTGAGACTACATCCACTCGAGATGAGATGTTTTTGGATCTTTCAATTGATTTGCAACCAAATACTTCAATTACCAATTGTCTAAAGATGTTCTCACAAGATGAGATGTTAAAGGAATCTAACAAGTTCTATTGTGAAAGCTGTCATTCTCTTCAAGAAGCAGCAAAGACTATCAAGTTGAAAAAACTACCTAAAGTGCTCGCTTTACATTTAAAGAGATTCAAATACTCTGAAGAACTGGGTCGTAATGTCAAACTATTCTACAGAGTTGAATACTCCAAAACTCTACGGATTTTCAACTCAACTGAAGATTCAGAATATGCAAACAGATTGTATGAATTATATGCGGTTGTTGTTCATATTGGAGGCGGTCCTTACCATGGTCATTATGTTTCCTTAGTGAAAACCGACCGATTTGGTTGGCTATTATTTGACGACGAAACAGTCGAATGCATTGACGAAAATTTTGTTTATCGGTTCTTCGGTGATGGACCAGGTCTTTCCGCAGCATATCTTCTCTTCTATAGACAAGTGGAGGATGAAGATGCATTTAGAGAAAATCAACTTTTCAATGGATTGGCTGCTACCGAGGATGCTGAGATAGACACATACGTCTTTAACGAGGATTCACCCGTCGAACCTGTTCAAGAGAAGGTTGAAAAGATCGAAAAGGTCGAAAAAGTAGAAAAGATCGAGAAACCGGCTGCTGAGAAGAAGAAGAGGATGTTTGGATTCAAACGTAAGAACTAAAATCGACGCGTCGATTGTCTGCTTTGTTTTTAAAGATTTCTTGGTGAAATGAATTTCTACAGACCATGAAATCATTATTTGTGCTAGTTGTGCTGGCCAGTTTGGTTTCTTGTGCCATGGCTGGCTTTGAGGAAGGCGAGTCTACCGATACAACGTATCTGGGTGCAATTGCAGAGAATATCAACAAGGTGATGATTTCGCATTGGCTGTTATCGGTTTTCTTCTTGATTTTAGTCTCATCTGTTGGTACAGCGTTTGCTGCTGCCAATCGGCTTGCTACTAGTGTCTCCATTCAAATTGTGTGTGCAATATATGCTGCTGTGGAGGCGATCATTCTACGGTTTCCAGATCCGAACGGTGAGGAGAACGCGGCTAGTCGGGGAACGGCCTGGTTTCTTGCATTTTTCTATTGCCTGGTTATAATGACTGGCAGTGTGGCCACTGGCTCGTCGTTATTTTCCGAAAAGATCGGGATCTTGGGACCAAAGATTGCCACTATCGCCTACAAGGTTCTATCAGTTATGTCGACTTTATGTGGATTTGTCAAATGTGGAATGTCAGTCACGTCCGCGTTGGGATTCTGCTACGGGCTTCATACAGGACAATGCAATGCTCATGGTATTATGGGAACAGCCTTTATTGGGTACGGATTCATTCTCAGTATCGTTCTCGTTGTTCCATGGCTTCGTCATGGTGATGGCCAGAAGCACTCACAAGAATACTACGATTCTATCATGATCACCCTCTGGGGAATAGTCAATACTTTCACAGAACATAGACCTTGGGAGCCGTGGTCTCATGGAGATTATCAACATACTAGTATGGGTATAATTTTCTGGGCATGTGGAATGCTTGGAATCTGGCTCTCGCGCAACAACAGACGAAACCCAATGCCTGCAATGACTCTTGTTTTCACCGCATATGCTATGTCTCAACACTCTCAACACATGGAGATCTCTACAAAAGTGCACGGATTTTTTGGATGGGTGTTGATGCTCGGAGGATTTGCCAGAATCTGGGAAATCACCTTCTTATTAGATGATCAAAGATGCCATAAAAGTGGAAACATTCACTCCTTCCAGTATCTGCCTCCATTTGCTCTCGTTCTTGCTGGCACAACATTTATGGGAGCAAATGAAGAGCAGTTGAAACTTGTCATGGATATGGGAGCTGACCATTCTTCATACGTTCTGATTCTCACTAGTGCATCATGTTTGCTCATGTTATGGTTTATTACAATCATCGAGTTATACTTACGACTGGTTGGTTACACTATTTATGACCAAAACCATTATGATGTTCTTCAAAATCAACCCACTAACGAAGGATTCGAGCTAGACGAGTTTAGTGACCTTGAATCTGCCCAAAATACGCCGAGCGATCATTAAATATCCGCAGAAAGGTATCACTTTTCTTTACATCTTTCGAGTTTCTGGTTGGTCTATGTCAAAAAAGCTGTCATTTATAGTTACGGGCAATTATTTTAGATAGGCAAAAGTAAAAAATTAAAATATTACTAAGACAAAAACTATGAGTGCTATCTTGTCTGCTGATGATCTGAATGATTTCATCACTCCAGGTGTAGCATGTATTAAACCTGTGGATACACCTATACGTGATGATCGTTCAGGGCCTCTTGAAATCCAAATAGATGACCATGGAAACGCTCTTCAAGTGGAAGTCGATGGTACCAGTTCACGTCTCCAACAAGCACAAATATCACTTGCTGATTGTCTTGCATGTTCTGGATGTATTACTTCTGCTGAGGAAGTGTTAGTTGCACAACACTCGCACAAAGAGTTGATCAACGCCCTCAAACAGAATGACCACAACAAAAAATTTGTCATGAGTATTAGTCACCAGTCGCGAGCTTCTTTGGCTATGGCTTTGAAGTTGAGCCTTGAGCAGACAGACAAATTGTTAGTACATTTGTTTGTAAACGTTCTTGGGTTTAGTAGTGTTGTGGGAACCGGATTGGGTCGAGTGATTGCGAACAAAGTTCTATCAGAAGACATTATACAAGGCAAAGCTAACGGGTTTGAAGGTCCAGTAATGACATCAATATGTCCTGGATGGGTATTATATGCTGAAAAGACTCATCCTTACATATTACCGAGATTAAGCACTGTGAAGTCGCCGCAACAGATTACAGGATGCATTTTAAAGAGACTTACAGCAAGGCAGCATGGTCTTGCGGTGGAGCAAATTTACCATCTATCCATTATGCCTTGCTTTGATAAGAAACTTGAGGCCGCGCGGCCCGAGTCGGATTTGATCGACAAGAGCATTGATGTGGATTGTGTCATCACACCAAGAGAATTAATACAGTTATTAGAGGATGAAGGTATTGACATTGATACCTTGATCTCGCAAATTACGCATGACGCGACGCCAATCAATGACGTCTACGAGCAATATGCACCTAGCGAATGGCCATGCGCAAGCGAATCTTGGAAAAACTGTGAGGGGTCCTCATCAGGTGGTTATGCATACCAATATTTATTACATCTTCAGAAGCAACATCCTGGTTCAGAGATTCGATATTTATACGGAAGAAATGAAGATATTTACGAGATGCGTCTTGTAAGTGGAGAATCCACTATCGCGAAAGCCGGCGTGGTAAACGGGTTCAAAAACATTCAGAATTTAGTGCGCAAATTAAAAAATGGAGATTCGAAGGTGAAGTCGAGCGGGCTGGCTGCTCGTCGTCGTGTGAGGATGGGAGCTGAGTCTTCAGGAAAAACAGATAACGTTCCGGAAGTCCATAAATGCGATATGGTGGAAGTTATGGCGTGTCCCGGCGGATGTATCAATGGAGGGGGGCAGATCAGTGCACCTTCAGACATGTTATCTAAAAATTGGGTGGAAGCCACCAAACATCTCTACACCAATGGAGAGATTAGCCGACTTTCCGGAATTGACGTTGAAAAATGGCTAACGAAATTTGGCGCGGAATTTTCGATTTCCACAACCAGAACGTATCGGACTGGATTCAAAGCTGTTGAGAAGCCGACCGATCCAACGACTATTTTACTTGGATCCAAGTGGTAAATAGATTCTTAATTAATATTGACGGTTAAAACGGAGTGGAGATACCGCTAGGGCGTGACTACGCCACAACTCCGACAATCCCCGAAGCGGGTTTTGGAGAGGAGGAGCACACATGTCCGGAGTAAAACTTGTGGCGGTGCTATCATTGGTGTGCAAAAAAAATTATTGCCTGTGGCAGTGTATTAATAATTGAATAGTCCGGTTGCTCAGTGCATATATAAAACTTTCAACTCGCCGGTTTAAAGACTCTTTCGATAACAACATGTGTTCATCAATTCAGTTTAAGGAAAACACTGTAGTTGTTGTCTTTGGTGCTTCTGGTGATCTTGCCAAGAAGAAGACTTTCCCAGCACTCTTTGGTCTGTTTAGAGAAGGCTATCTCTCCAAAACCACCAAGATTGTTGGATATGCTCGTTCCAAGCTTTCCATTGAAGATTTGAGACAAAGACTTAGACCTTATTTCAAGACTAAGACTCCGGAGGGTGAAAAGCTTGCCGATGAGTTCTTACAGATGTGCACATATCAATCGGCACCTTATGACACTCCGGAAGGGTTCCAAAAGTTGAACACCGTAATTGAGGAGTTCGATTCCAAGGCCGGTGTTTCAGAATCACACAGACTGTTCTATCTTGCTCTTCCTCCTTCTGCTTTCATTGATGTTGCAAGTAACTTGAAGAAGTATACTCATCCCGGCTCCAAAGGTGTTGCCAGAATCATCATTGAGAAACCATTTGGACATGACCTTCCATCGGCACAAGCTCTTCAGAAACAATTGGCTCCTATATGGTCTGAAGAAGAGCTCTTTCGGATTGATCATTACTTAGGAAAAGAGATGGTCAAAGATCTTATTCCATTCCGGTTTGCAAACAACTTCCTTGCCGCTTGTTGGAACAACAATTTCATCAGATCGATCCAAATCTCTTTCAAGGAACCATTCGGAACAGAAGGAAGAGGAGGATACTTCGATTCAATTGGAATCATCAGAGACGTGATGCAAAATCATCTTTTCCAAGTGTTGACTATATTGATGATGGAAAGACCAGTTTCGTTCGATGCAGAAGCTGTTAGGGATGAGAAAGTTCGTCTTCTCAAATCGATCAAACCATTTGACCATAAAAAGGTCTTGGTTGGTCAATATACCAAGTCTGAAGATGGAACCAAACCTGGTTATTTGGATGACGAGACCGTGACTCCGGGCAGCAAGTGTGTTACATTTGCTTGTATCGCATTAGAGGTGGAGAATGAAAGATGGCAAGGAGTTCCAGTGATCTTAAGAGCAGGTAAGGCTTTGAATGATGGTAAGGTTGAAATCCGGATCCAATTTAGAGAAAGCTCCAATGGAATGTTCAAAGATATCAACAGAAACGAATTGGTGATCCGTATCCAACCAGATGAGGCAATGTATATGAAAATGAACACCAAAATCCCAGGTATTAGTACCGGAATTGCGGTCACTGAGATGGATCTTACTTATAAGAACAGATTCTCCAACTTCTACATTCCTGAGGCATATGAGGCATTAATCAGAGACTGTTTACGTGGAGACCATTCGAACTTCGTCAGAGATGATGAATTAGACGTTAGTTGGGCTTTATTCACTCCATTACTTAACTATTTGGAAGGTCCTGATGCTCCAACTCCTGAACCTTACGCATATGGTTCCCGAGGCCCAGCCTCCTTGAAGGAGTACCTTTCCCAGAACGGATACGTCCATCAAAACAGAGATGTATACCAATGGCCAGTTGCAACTCCTGACAATCTACATCAAAGCAAGATGTAAGGTGGTATACATAGGCTTTTTTGAACTCATTCTCTATTTTTATAAGTGACACAGTAGTAGTTTTGGCAGACACCACCTCCGAAAAATTCACGGCACCTCAACAAAGGTAACCAGGATTGCTCTTTTTTTTGCTTTTTCCAAGATGTCGGATCTGTCTCTTAAATCGTTGGCTGAATGGACTGAATCGTTTGAAAACGATCCAGTTTCGAAACTAGCTGGTTCTGTACTTCAACATGGGAATGTTGAAGATCTTCTTATCAATCGGTCTCGTGAGATTGCAGATATTCATGTTTTCAATACCAAGATCGAGCAAGAAGGTGCTCCAGTTACCAATCAAAAAGATTCTGGACGTTGTTGGCTTTTTGCTTCGACCAATATGATGAGACTTAAGTTGATGTCCAAATTCAATTTGAAAGAATGTCTGTTATCTCCGTCTTATCTTTTCTTTTATGATAAGCTTGAAAAATCAAACTATTTCCTTAATCAGATCTGTGACACTTATAAAGAGGATGTTAATTCCAGATTGGTTCAGTACTTGCTTGTTGATCCGATTTGTGATGGAGGTCAATTCTCGATGATGACTCAAATTGTTGAGAAATATGGTGTTGTTCCTAATTCGGTTTATCCTGATTCATTCAATACCACTGATTCGAAATATTTGAATAAGTTATTATTGGCCAAACTTCGTGAATATGCTCAAGTTTTACGTGAGAAACTGGTTGCTGGTGAATCCATTGAAGAGGAAAAGACCAAAATGATGGCTGAAATTTACAGACTCATGTGTATTTTCCTTGGTGTTCCTCCTAATCCTGACAAAGAATTTGTTTGGGAGTTTTATGATAAGGATGGCAAGTTCCAAAGTGTCAAATCAACTCCAAAGGCATTTTCAAAAGACGTCGTTGAATTTGACACTTCAGAATACATTTCCTTATTGAATGATCCTAGAAATGAATACAACAAGATCATCGAAATTGGCAGATTAGGTAATATCTCCAGTTGTGAGAATGTTCGGTATTTGAATGTTGAGATCGATATTTTGGCCAATTCGGTGATCAATCGTATCAAAAACAACAAGGCTGTGTTTTTCGGAACTGATACCCCTAAATTTATGGACAAAGTTAGAGGAATCATGGATGTTGATTTCTGGGATTATCAATTGATTGGATATGATCAACGTTCAATGGACAAGGCTTCAAGAGTTATTTACGGTCAATCTTTAATGACACATGCTATGTTAATCACTGCTGTTCATTTAGACGAAGATGGAAAACCTGTTAGATACAGAGTTGAGAATAGTTGGTCCAAGGAGAAGGGTGATGAAGGTTATTTCATCATGACTCATGATTATTTCAAGGAATATGTCTATCAAGTTGTTGTTGAAAAGAGTGAAGTTCCTGAATTACTTCATCTACTTGGAACTGATCCAATTGTTCTTCCTCCTTATGATCCAATGGGAGCTTTGGCCATGTAAGAGAATATAGAATTTTTTAACTATTTTTTTTTCCCTACAAAAAACATTATTTTTCCGCTGTGCTGTTGTTACGATGAGCTTGGAAATTCCACACCGTGATTACGACGGAAAGGAATACTTTCTAGTGGAAATAGACGCCCATAATGTTCCGGCGCTTATCTCTTCCATTGTTGGAGTCCAATATGAACATCCTTCGAGAGCTCTAGAGAAGTATCATGTGCTATCAATTAGCAAAGATCTAGACAAGAAAGAGTTGATTGACAAATTTAGACAACTCCATGATCAACCAGAACGACTTGTTAAAAGAGAAGACGACTTTAGTAATGAATTGGCGCGTTTAAATGTCAAATCTTTACAAGTTTTGACTCCCAAACGGTTAACTCGTCGTGCCCCGATTCCTGCCATTGATTCATCAATGGAACAGATCGATAAAGCTAAATCTCAATTTGGAATAGATGATCCCATATTTGGAGAACAATGGCATATTATAAATACCCAATTTCCAGGTCATGATGTTAATGTTCTACCTCTTTGGCAAAGAAACATAACAGGATCTGGAATAGTGACTGCTCTTGTTGATGATGGATTAGATTATGAGAGTGCCGATCTGGCCCGCAATTTCTGTGCAGAAGGATCTTATGATTTCAATGACAATACCCCATTACCAAAACCCCGACTTAAAGATGATTACCATGGAACCAGATGTGCTGCGGAAATAGCAGCTGAGAAGGGAAATGGATACTGTGGAGTCGGAGTGGCGTATAATTCGAAAGTCTCCGGGATTCGGATTCTATCAGCAGAAATCAACGCTGATGATGAAGCAGTTGCCATGATTCATGGTCTTGATGTTAATGATATCTATTCTTGTTCATGGGGACCTCCAGATGATGGAAGATCCATGGATATGCCCGATCTCGTTGTCAGAGAAGCAATGTTAAAGGGAATTCAAGATGGTCGCAAAGAGAAAGGAGCATTGTATGTGTTTGCTAGTGGAAATGGAGGGTATCATGGTGATAGTTGTAATTTTGATGGTTACACCAATAGTATATATTCCATCACAGTGACTTCCATTGATCATAAAGGGTTACATCCACCATATGCTGAATCATGTTCTGCAGTCTTGGTTAGCACATATTCATCTGGATCGGGAGAACATATTCATACAACCGATATTAACAATCAATGTACTGCAGCTCATGGAGGCACTTCTGCAGCTGCTCCTTTGGCTGCTGGAATATATGCTCTTGTTCTACAGGCAAATCCTGAATTGACTTGGCGTGATGTTCAAGCAGTCACTGTTATGGGTGCTGTTGAAGTGAATCCAGATGATCCTAGCTGGCAGAAATCATACATTGAAGGAAGACGTTATTCTCCAGTTTATGGATGGGGAAAAACAGATGCCACCAAATTGGTTGAGACTGCTCAAAACTGGAAATTATTGAAACCTCAAGCATGGTATTATATGCCTATTCAATCTGTTGATAAATCTATTGATAATGTCAGTTCGATCGAAACTGAATTTGAGATCTCTCAGAAAGATTTGGAGAATGCCAATCTGGAAAGAATAGAACATGTTACTGTCACGATTAATATTCTTGCGTCCAAAAGAGGAGACGTCGAAGTCACTCTAATATCTCCAAATGGAATCAGATCGGAATTATCTCAAGGTAGACGTTTGGATAAAAATACTGGAGGATTCAAAGATTGGCAATTCTCATCGGTGGCTCATTGGGGAGAACCTGGGATAGGTGTTTGGAAATTGGAGGTGGGAAACAAGGATGATAAGAATACTGTCAAATTCCAGAATTGGCAACTACGTCTTTTTGGAGAATCGATTGATCCATCCAAGGCTAAAAGATTCAATATCAAGGAAGATTACAGCAAAAGTGAAAATACCAATAAGGACACATCTATCACTACCACCACCTCAATGAATACCATCAGTACTACTTCCAACATTGTTCCTCCAACATCTTCAATTCCTGCTTCTACTGATAAAGAAGGAGCCATAGAACAATCAGACTCTCATTATGAAGAATATTTCTTCTTTCTCCTGGCAATTGGGTTTATCATTTGTATTTGGATGTTGAAGAGTCGTAAAAAACCAGGCCGTGCTCTTCGTAGAGACGAATACGAATTTGATATCATCCAACCAGACGATGATTACGAATCAGAATATGCCCAATCTCGACGGTCGAATTCGACAGGAAACAATTCCAGCACTTCATTGAATAGAATGGGTAATATGGCTAGAAACTCTATGGATGCCACCAAATTTAAGAACGAGATGAATTCCGCAAAGAAAGCCAAAACTGACTCTGATTACTTAAAACAGGAAGATGAAGAACGCGAACGTCTCTTCACCAAATTCAATGGATTAGAAGAGGAAGAAGAAGAAGATTCAATGTATAGAATTACGTCACATGACTCTCCATAAAATGCATAGTTAAAAAAAATAAAAACAGTCAAGGCGGTGAAATGTGGAGTAAAATATGGTTTGGAAACAATATCAACGATTGCCATTGAAATGGAAGCTATATTTAGGAATTTCAACCTTCATTGCCGCATACATTGCTGACTCTGTTGGGAATCGAATGATGGAATCTAATATGATTGAGCATGAAGCGGAACGACGAGTTTTGAATGAGATCAAGCAGACTCGAACCGACGTTTCAAAGCCGAAATGAATTCCAAGAACTTGGCCGGATTACTATCGATTCCTCGAGTGTAAACGAACTCTGAGGCTAGACGAGTAGCGAAAATAGCCCGCAAATATGCCGTTGGAACACGCAATAAGATGTCTTGGATTCCAACTTGTTGAGGTAACAATGGAGGTAATGCGTCGATCAAAACATCGTTACGGAACTTGATATCATCATCCCACAATTCCTTTGATGACGCAAGATCGTCTGCTAACTTATTGATCGCCACAGATAATTCATCACTCAAGGTACTGAATGGCTTTCCTGTCTGTTCCTTGAGACTCCATAGAAGTTCGAATTCATTTCGAGCATTACGAACAATGATCTGTTGGACCTGTTCGACATATTTCTTGTAGAATTCTGGCACCTCATTTGTAGTTATATCAACACACATGTGTTCCAAAAATTCGTCATCATCAAAAGCAAGAGCAGCTAAAACTTCTAATGAACTCGAAGTCACTCCTCCCTTATTGGTAGATGCATCTTTGAAAACAATTGCTCCTGCCTTTTCTAATATGAGCTTGGCCGGTTGGGTGATGAACAAATTAGCTCCTTCAACAATGAAAGGAATCAAACTTTTACCTGTCTTCTCATCAATCAGATTTGCTACATTGTTGGCATCCAATGAACTTGGACGGCCTCCACAAGGAACAAACAGTTTGATGAAATTGGCAGGGAAGTTCTCCTTAAGAGTCAAATGGAAGTTGTTTCTGAAAGTCAATCCGCTGGCAATAACTCGTCCATCAGGTAATTTAACATCAATATCATCAACAAGAATCAAATATCCTTTTGGTCCAAGTTTTGATCTATTGAAGTGTTGATTTCCTTTCCGTTCATTAGCCAATCTCAGCAATTCTTCCTTATCAAGACCATCTTCATCAACAACAACTCCATATCCATCAACAATAGCAATATATTTCTCTTCTCTTGATAATTTGATTTCATTAGATCCCAAATCTCCATCTCCACCAGCCATTTGGAGTTTCGTGATTTCAGTTAAATCAGTAATTCCCAATTTCTCATATATCTTCTCTGTATATGCTCTCACACTTAATGAGGTCATTCCATACACATCATGAGGAATACCACCCAAAGCAGGAGATTTTCCAGTAAAGAATGCCTTCCATGGGAATCCAAAGGCAGCACCTCTTTTACGGGCATGAATGGTGGCCCAATCAACATATCCAGCAGTGTTTTCATCTGGACCCATATATAACATCTCCGGACTGTTATAAAGGTCAACAATCGGTTCCTTGCGAGGATCCTTGATCAACAAATCCAATAAAGAGTCAATATATTTGGTGAAACACTCTTTTGGACGATCTTGAGCAGCTCCTGGATTCAATAATATCACACCTTTGGAACCACCTTCAGGAATATCCTTGTTTTTGCGTTGTTGAGTACTAGCAAGATTGTAATTCTCATCAAATAAAGTTTTCATATTGACAAAGTAATTGTCCAATGATCGAGACTTGACAATTCGAATTCCTCCTCTAGCAACATCCCTGAATCTGATATGGAATCCTCTAAAGTCGGACCCAACCACGAAAAACATTCCAAATGGAGTTTGTGGATATTCAGATTTGGGCAAGAAAGATGGATCCAATCTGAATGATAAGGCAATCTTGGAAGTGACAAAGAAATTGGTTTTCAAAACACTCTTGTTGAATGAATAAAGAGCTCTCAAAACTAACATATGACCTTCATTAGTAGAACAGGATTTGTTCAAAGCTTTCTCAAAATCCTCATCATTATCAATAGGATTAATAGATTCAACTCTTTGATATGATAAGGTAGATTCCAATGAACTGGAAATGTAATGATAATCAACAAAATGTCTGTACAATTGTCTAATCAGATCTTTGTTGGAATCAAAACATTCAGCAATATAAGATTGAGTATAAGTTTCGGAGGTTAATCTCTTTTTGATCTTGCTGATTATTTCCGCATGATGAGGAGAATTCGATGACGATAACAGAGCCTTTAATGAAGTGAATTCAGTACCCAATCGATTGAGGAAATGAGTCACGAAAATCAATCCACAATGAGCATAGATAGACTCTTGAATAGACATCACTCCACTGGAAAATTGATTGTAGAACATGTTGTTTGGAATACAATACAACAAAGAAGCTTCCTTAACCATTTGATACATTGTTGTTTCCGAACTGGTAGCATCTGAATGGCCAATGTACATGGAAATTATAGAATATCCATTGGCGAAATTCTCAACATACTTTCTCTTCAAATTGACATTGTAGTATCTGGCTAAAGTACTCAAAGCAGAATTGTAACGAGGGGAACTGTTTCTGCGATATCCAATAATGATTCTTTGTTCTCCAGTTTGAGCAACAGTGAAATGTTTGATCACTGGTCCTTCAGTACTTGATAATTCATTCAACACTTCAGAATATAGCAATTTAGTATGAGGAGTAGCAGTCTTGAGGAAAGTCTTGTCTCCAATGTTTTCAATTGACTTACCTTGGGACTCTGGAAAGTTACATCTGTAAATGAATTGACATTTCACAATGTCTCCAGAGGGCAAAGTTGAATTGAAGGATTCCATTCTGTAGGGGGTTTCATCCAGAGCTTTATCCAAATACTTATCATCAATCTGATGTTCGAATTCAGCCGAATCCCCAGCATCAAAATAGACGGCATGATCATCCGATTCCCGTCTATGGTGCAAAAATGGTTTGTCTGTCAGTCCTCTGGCAAATGCATCCACTTTGGCGGAATAAAGGGCAAGAATATGGGAAACAATTACCGAAACTGACTCCGACGCGAAATAAGTATCCTGGATTCCCAATGATTCGTAAAAATCCCTTGTTTCAGACTCAATAAGAGATTCTGGGATAAAGCCTGTAGAGTCTAATTCATCCATGACTTGGACAATTTGATCCTCCTTACCAGGAAACACATCGGACTTATAACCAGAACCTTGAAGATCTGATTTGTCCACGTTCTGAAACGAGGACGCGCTGAAGTTGTTGTGGATGGTCAATCCACCAAGCTTGGACTCTAAGGACGATGTCATGAGAGATTAAACTAATATTGACTGGGATATCCTGATTAATTTATACGCCATAATTATTCTAATGCACGAGACATGTTGATTAGCCGCACAGACATAGAAAATTAATAGCGGACCCCCACAAACTGGAATTCCCGGTTATTTTTTTAATTGGGACAATCTAAATTAATTACTCATATTTATAAATCCTTGGTCCTAGTGAGAAGAGACCCGGATCCTTTGGATCCACCTTGAACGTCTTGTTGATTCCAACAGTCTGATTGGACGATGTGATGGGCAATTGATAGCTTAAAACTCCCCGAACTATCAATTCAAATGAATTCCTGGAAATATTGAGCCATTTTTCCGAAGGTTCGAGGATTTTAAACTCATCTGCATCTTCATCAAATGAACATGGATTTACGATTTTGATTTCCGTAACACTCAAACCCTTCTGTCGTGAAAAGAATCCACCTTGAAAATGTAAAGGAATGTCCAAAGAGGAAACCGTGCCCAACAAAACTGTGCTGGAAACTGGCTTCTTTTTCTTCTTGTCGGTTTCAGCAATCTCCACCACAGCGTCCGACCTTGCAAACACATCTATGTTTGCTTCTTGAACCACAATTTCTAAAAATCCAGGATTGAAACTCTCAACTTCAAGGTTGAAAACCAATTCTTCTTGTGATATTATAACATCACTGATAGATTCAATCGACGTACGTTGTAATTCCTTAGTGGTGGCTAAGATAAATCCACTCATAAACCCGACACTTAACAATAACATGATTAATCCCGTGGTGTAGCAAAAGTTGCGAATCTGTTTCAGCCGCACAGCACGAGCCCCAGTAAAGTCATGAGGTGAAAAATATAGGTTCTTCTGTTTGCGTTTCAACTTGTTCCCTGCCAATTTGCCGTTTCTGGTCTCTAATAACGGCTGCTGCAAATATAGACCGTTCTGAAGATTATTAAATTGGAAATCCGAGTTAACACTGCCATAATTTGGAGCTTGTTCACTTAACGATGCATCTTCACCTGAATCTGAGTAAAAATTCACATCGTTGAGTGATTGTGGCGGGAAATTATCTTCAATATCCTCGAATTCATAATTCATTCCGGAATACCGTCTTGGATTCACACCTTTGGAATCAAACACTCGCGAGGTGATCTGTCGAAGCTGGTTTTTGTCGACACCTCGTTGGACCGGTGACGTTGATCTTGTGCGCTCATTTGTCTCTTTTTGTTCATTGCTCGTTGTAGAATTGTAATGTTTCTGTGGGAGCCCAATTTCCGATTGACTACTTCCAATCTCGCTGGATACATCTTCTCGTTGTTGTTCTTCTTGTTGTTGTTGTAAAGTTAATGTCTCATCATTCACGGTCTCTGGATCGTACGCGCGTTCATTAGCAGAAGTATCGTAAACAAACGTTTCATCTGAATCCGAACTGTTCTTCTCATCAACTTTTATGGCATCATGCAATTTTGCTGCAAAAAACTCCGCTCGTGAGGAGGCCTTGCTTTGAATCGTTGATGTGGATGATACCGTGTTGGCATTTCGTAAATTCATTAAACTCGTACTGGTAACACCTTTCTTCCCGCGCCCAGCTTCATCTATCACTGATCCATCAATTACAGATCGTTTGGACTTAAGAGACCCGATGTTCTTGTTCATATCAGCCGAGCTCAACTGACGTGTCACTGTTGATGGTCCAGCACTATTAGTATTTCCAGAAATCGCAGTCCCTGGCCCGGAAGCTCCTGACACGGATGTTGCCCCCGACACTGGAGGGCTCATTGTAGACGAGACGGGTAAAATATGTACCAAATTGGGATTCATAGCTTGTTCTTGAACCACAGCAACCATTGATGATTGCATATTCTTTGTTTTCGGATCAACTTTCGAGACTGAGGTCTTATTTTCTGCAGAGACGCTGCGTTGCGCTTCATTATCAGACCCACTGAATCCGAGAGTTGTTTCAGCCGATTCGTTTGGTTTTTGCACCATTTCTGGCTGTTTTGTCGGCGACATTATAGAAGTGCAGGGAATCCAGGACGTTTAGTTATCGTCTTCAATGATTGGATCATTCAACAGTTTTTACACTTTAGAATACTTTTGTGAGGCGATTTGAATTTTTATATATATGGATTATGTAATCAATTCCGGGAGGAGAAGGGAATTTTTAAGGTTTGTGGGCTCGAGAGAAGAAGGGAGGGGGGGAAGTTGTTAGTTTTGTGTGAAAATGCACATTACAAGGGGGAAGGAAAGAAAATGGAAGGTTTAAGAATATGAGGGGGGGAAGAAATAGGTAGTGAAGGTGTTAGTAAAGGTGTTAGGATAGAATGTTTCAGAAATGAGATGGAACTGAGATGAAACTGGTTGGAGAAAGAGCCAGAATTAAATGTCGGTTCTTCGGAAACATTGGAAACGTTGTTAAGCATTGTAAATGTTGTCATCTATGCAATTACGTAACCATATCCATTCGTAGTCCCCCATTTCAAGGAATTTCTAAGACTCATATAGAAGCTTCCTCTATCGCCCAGAAATTCCCAGAAATTTCTATGGCTGCGCGGCTGGAGGAGCTGATAGAGTGCGGCTTTTTTAGACCTAGGGGTATAAATTCGACTCGATCATTGATCATTGATCATCAGATTACACAGCATGTCATACTTTAACGATCCATTCTTCAACTACTTTGAAAGCTCGCACTTTAACAGTTTATTCAATGATCCATTTTTCAGAGCTACCTTGAGTCCTTTTAGTCCTTTGAATAGAAGATTGGAAGGAGCAAGTGAGGATTCTGATAAACAGGTTACAAAGAAAGATTCATCACAACCATTTTCATTCAACAGGTTTGCTCCTCCAATTGATGTTCATGAGACAGATAAACTTTATGAGGTAGCAGTCACAGTTGCTGGTGCATCTCCTGAGAATGTGCACGTTGACTTCGACCAGAACACCAACGAGTTGGCCATTAAGGGAGAGATCAGCAAAACATCTAATTCCAATGAGGTTTACTCCGAAAGACACTACGGTTCGTTCTCCAGAAGCTTCAAATTACCAAACAAGATCGATGGTGACAACATTGAGGCACAAATCGAGAACGGTGTATTAAACCTCAAGCTTCCAAAATTGGCCGATACATCAACAGGGGTTCGGCGTATTTCTATCACCACCCCACAAACCACAGAAACCGCTACTAAGGAATAAATAATTGTAAATAAAAATAATTTATTTTTGCCTCACACTTTATCTTTTGCCCATGTCGACTCGCAAAAAGACCATTCTTAAAGTAATTATTCTCGGAGATTCTGGCGTTGGTAAAACGTCGCTTATGCAACAGTTTATCAACGGCAAGTTTTCACAGCAATACAAAGCCACCATTGGCGCAGACTTCTTACCTAAAGACCTTGTTATCGATGATAAACAAGTCACTATGCAAATATGGGACACAGCAGGACAAGAACGGTTCCAGTCATTGGGAGTGGCGTTTTATCGTGGTTCAGACTGTTGTGTTCTTGTTTATGATGTTACCAATACGAAGTCGTTCGAAAACCTTCAAAGTTGGAGAGACGAATTCCTCATCCAAGCCAACATCAAAGACCCTGATAACTTTCCGTTTGTGGTGATTGGGAACAAGATCGATGTGGAAGAGAACAAGAGACTTATTTCGTCTAAGAAAGCGCAGAGCGTGTGTGCCAGTATGGGCAATTTACCATACTTTGAGACCAGTGCCAAAGAAGCCGTCAATGTGGAACAGGCATTCGATGTGGTGGCCAGAAACGCTTTGCAGCAGGAGGAAAGTTTAGAGTTCAGCGACGATTATACAGATGCGGTCAATATCCACGTGGATGGCGACAGTTACGGCTCCTGTGGTTGTTGAGCGGGCAGTGAAACTGCAATTTGGGAAGTCAACAAATGTACAAGTTAGAAATACTGGGATTGTAACTGAGAGGTTGTGTATAGTTGGTGGATTCTAATGAACAGCTCTGGCATCCCTTGTCAGGTATTATTTACGTAAGCACAAGTTCAAAAAAAAACTTTTCTTGTCTTTTCTATGCCTTCTTCTGAAAGACCCAAGGGCGTCAATCTGAATGTCACTCTGGTGTGTCCAGATTGCAAGGTTTATCCAGCCGAGATCGTTGAGCGACACAGTGAAGGTGACATTGTGTGTGCTTTGTGCGGGTTGGTCTTGAGTTCACGGATTATTGACACTCGTTCTGAATGGCGTACGTTTGCTAACGATGACCAGAATGGAGACGATCCATCGCGTGTGGGAGAAGCCAGTAATGGAGTTTTGGATTCAGATCAGTTGTCTACAGTGATTAGTGCTGGAGTTGACGGAAATCGTGCTTTCAAGGAGCTCAGTCGAATTCAAAACCGTAGTGCTGTTGATAGAAAGGATTATGCATTACAAACCGCGTTTTCACGGATCTCACAATTGTGTGATGGTTATCAACTTCCTCGTGTGGTTCAAGATGGTGCCAAACAGGTTTATAAGTTGGTTCATGATGATAAATTGTTGAGAGGTAAAGGTCAAGAAGCTATTATGGCTGCTTCTATTCTTCTTGGATGTCGGAAGGCCAACGTTCCAAGAACTTTCAATGAGATCTGGGCGTTGACCAATGTTCCAAAGAAAGACATTGGGAAGGTATTCAAGATCATTACACAAATTGTCCGTAGGAAAGATGCTGAGCAAGGAGGTTTGATTACTCATCGGAATAATAATATCTCCACGACTCAGACCAATCCTGAAGATTTGGTTGGACGGTTTTGTTCACACTTGGGTCTCACTCCTCAAACCACTACTTCAGCACAACACATTGCGCGAGCTCTTAAGGAGGTGGGTGTGTTGGAAGGTCGGTCTCCTACAACCATTGCGGCTACAGTGATTTATTTCACCACGGCCATTTTCAAGTTACAGGTGCCTCTTTCACGTATTTCAGAGAAGACTGGTGTTTCTGAAGGGACAATCAAGTCATCTTATCTGTATTTGAATACTGCAAAAGAGAAATTAGTTGATCAATCTTGGGTCGATTCTGGTAAAGTCGATTTATCGGTACTTAGTTAGTGGAAATCAACATTTTCTATTTACATTATATACAATTAATCTTTCTTTCCTCTCTTTTGGTACTCTTCAATTAGTTTCTTTTGTAATTGAGGAGGACATGGTTGGTATTCTTTGAATTCCATGGTGAATTCTCCTTTACCTTGAGTCATGGCACGTAATTGGGAAGCCAAACCGAAAAGATTGTTTAAAGAACACAAACTGGTGATTGTGAACTCATCAGCAGTGTTCTCACTATCCTGAATAACACCACCGAGCTTGTTGACCAAACCAATAACTGAACCTTGGAATTCTGCAGGAGACGACATCACCACATTCATGATTGGCTCCAAAACGACTGGTTGT
Source organism: Ogataea xyloterini (assembly GCA_030573155.1). Lineage (NCBI taxonomy): Eukaryota > Fungi > Ascomycota > Pichiomycetes > Pichiales > Pichiaceae > Ogataea > Ogataea xyloterini. Next base: position 246,962 of record JAJMCS010000011.1, on the reverse strand, counting down.
GCATTCATGAAAGCTTGTTTAAAGGCAAATTGAGTAGCAGTCTTGAAAGCCAATTCAGACGAATCAACAAGATGGGTTTGACCATCGTCGATCAACATATGAACTCCCAAAACACGAGATCCAGTAAGAGGACCCTTGACACAACTCTCTTCGAAACCTTTAGCACAGGCCAATAAGAACTTCTCTGGAATCTTTCCACCAACAATCTTGGTCTGGAAATCATTTTTGAACCGTAAATCTTCCTCTTCAGCAGCTCCAATCTCGGCTGGATCACATAATGTGGTGGCTTTCATATCTCCCATAACCTTGGCATATTGACCTGCACCTCCAGATTGTTTTTTATGAGTGTAATCAAAAGTAGTTGATCCAAGAATTGTTTCTCTATAAGACACTCTAGGACGTCCAACAGTACAATCAACGTTGTATTCACGACGCATTCTTTCAACATAAATTTCCAAATGTAATTCTCCCATTCCACTAATGATAGTTTCCTTAGAATCAGAATCATAATGGACCCGGAAAGTAGGATCTTCCTTCTGGAAACGGTTCACAGCTTTGGAGAAATTCACCGCATCCTTGGTCTTAGGAGTAATGGCTAAAGAAACAACAGCATCTGGAACAAACATAGACGACATCGAATAATTCACTTGTCCATCGGTGAAAGTATCTCCTGAAGCACAATCAATACCAAAAGTGGCACAGATTTCTCCAGCACCAACCTCATCAACATCTTCCATATCGTTGGAATGCATTCTCACCAATCTTGCAACCTTGACCTTCTTTCCGGTTTTAACATGAGTGATGATTTGACCTTTCTTTAACCGACCTTGATAAACACGCAAGTATGTTAATTGACCATATTTTCCTTCCTCTAACTTGAAAGCAAGAACCACTGCTGGAGAATTGGCAGCCGAGATCAAATTGACAGATTTTTCATCATCGGCAATATTCAAGGCTGTGTTCAAGACTTCTGAAGGGTCTGGTAAATAATCCACAACGGCATCCAAAACTGGTTGCACACCTCTATTAGCAAGAGCGGATCCCATCAAGATCGGAGTGAACTTTCTGGCGATTGTAGCACGACGGATAGCAGCTTTAATGAGTTCGACACTTGGTTCTTCTTCGTTCAAGAAAACCTCTGCTAATTCGTCATCAACATCAGCCAACATCTCAATAAGGACGTTTCTCTTTTCTTCAACAAGATCAACTAAGTCAGCAGGAACTTCTTTCTCGACCCGTAACTTTTCACCCTGATTTCCCTCAAAATAGATACTTTGACGATCAATGATATTGACCACTCCAGCAAGATCTTTTTCGGCACCAATAGGAACTTGAATAGCAGCAGCATTGATCTTCAATCTGGTATTAACCTGTTCGACAGCTTTCCATGGATTGGCTCCCATTCTGTCCATCTTATTGATGAAAGTAATTCTTGGAACATTGTATCTTTTCATCTGTCTATCAACGGTAACAGTTTGGGATTGGACACCACTAACAGCACAAACAACCAAAACTGCACCATCCAAAACTCTCAAGGCACGCTCAACTTCTATGGTGAAATCAATATGGCCTGGTGTATCAATCAAGTTGAAGTGGAAATGTTCATCACCCTTATCCCAAGAACAATAGGTGGCAGCAGATTGGATGGTGATTCCTTTTTCTCTTTCTAGATCCATATGATCCATTTTTGCTCCAACACCGTCTTTACCACGAACATCATGAATGGCCTTGATACGACCAGTATAGAACAAAACACGTTCGGTGAAAGTGGTCTTACCGGAATCGATATGTGCTGAAATTCCAATATTTCTCATTCTGCCTAAACGAGCCACGTCGGATTCGGAAAGTGAAGGCTTAAGCGAGTCCAACACAGCTTTTTCGTCCTCATAACTCTTCAAGAAGGCAGATCGACTAAATCCTCTGGAGGCGGTCAGTTTCGAGAAAACACCGGCTCCAGACGCAAGTCTGGTGAGTTTGAACATATTCTACTTTGAATTTAAAATATTTTTTTTAAAATTTTTCAATACATTGCAAGATTTAGAGAATGGATAGGATCCAAGCTGAAACCAACAATCCAAATGAGCCGGTAGTTGCAAGTTGACCAGCTGCACCTGCTGATGACGAACTGGTAGAAGTAGCAGTAGATGACGAACTGGTGGAAGAACTGGTGGAAGTAGATGAAGTGGAAGCAGCAGTAGAGGTAGCAGTGAGACTATCGGACAATGTAGCATAGAGAGAAGAAGAAGCTTCGGCAAGGAATGAGGAAGTATCAACAGTGATGCTAGTAGAGTAATAATTGTTGTCAGTAGCATTGAAACACAAGAGAGCATACTCAGAGACCTCAAACACATTCTTTTCAACAAATTGGATATCGGCACAAGCATAATGAGTGACATTGGATTCATCTTCCAGAGCCATGTATTCTAATTGAATGGTTGCATTAGAACCTTCATTGATGTTCGAAGGAATGTCTGGCAAATAATAACAAGTGTGTCCGATATCGATTTGAGTAGTGAGATTATGAGTAGCCCAGGTATCAAAAGCATCATTTGAAGTTGGATTGTTATCATATGAGATTCTCAAATTCACAGCCCATGCACTGTGGGATTTTGCAACCAAAGAAACAAATCCATCATCCAATGGGAATGTAGATCTGTTTTGAGGATTGGCATATGATCCACAAGGAGCAATTGTTTCTGCTTCCTCGGACCATTCTCTATCGGTTGGATACAACATTTCTATCTCTCCCATGGTATTCAAACCTTCACTACCATGATCGAGGGCTAAGGCCTCGGCAAAGGCCACAGGATTAGCACCTCCAAAAACCGTTTTGGTCAATAATGCAAGGGTAAATAGATATTTCATCATTAAGCACACTAATTTTCAAGCGAGAACTCGCCGGCTTCTTAAATTAACCGTTTCGATCTTATCGGGATTGCAACCATCTCGAGTAAAAAAACTTTTTGGGCTCGGGAGCTTTGCGGCTCATGTGAGGGTATAGACATATACTACTATTCCATAAAGGTAATGGAAGAAACTGAATATCAATGTGTTGAGAACCAGTCCACAGATGTTCAACAGCGCAGTGAAAGTTTCCCCACCGTTGGTGTTCCAATTCGAATCATCGGCAATTGAAGAATGATCGTCAAATCCCGATGCGGCTGTTAATGTATTAGTACTGCTTATCCCGCTTAGCTCAATTTCTCCGTTGGTGATTGTCTGAAAGATGTGGTTTATGGCTTGTTGGATCAAGAAATCGATCAAGTAGTAGGTCAGGTAATGTACCAAACAATGAATAATAATTATCCCGAACGCGAATCGACTTTTGCCAAGCAAATCCCGGTCCATAAAATCATGGTATTCGTCATTCAAATTTTCCAAATCCGTATTAGTGGCTGATTCTGCTTCTTTAAAGGAGGCTTCGAAATGTATGGGACTGTTTGAATGCACATGATAATCGGGAACAATAACGTCTTGGTCGTTTACTTCTGGTCCCATTTCATTTTTATTGGCCGAACGGTATCCACAAACCAAATACAGAACCCAATATAGAACAACATGAAGAAATAGTACAGCAACAAATGAAAATGCGATTAAGAGGAAATTCACCATTTTCAACTGGACCAATCCAATCAGATCTTTGACGGAATCTTGAATATCATTGTACAAGTTGATTTTCTCGAGAATGACTTTTTGATCCACTTCTTCTGAATCAGAAGCAAATAATGGAATATGAGTTCCATTATATCCAAAAAGAAACATGTAATTTGAAATCAATCGAAGATTACTGAGATTCTTCTTGGTGCTTTCATGTTGAATACGATGAAAATTGGTCAAATCTTTCCAAGAAGTGATGAATTCAATTTCTTCAAATATGGAGTCACTCAAATATGTGTTTGATAAATATGTTTTCTCGCTTCGAATAAGACCTTGAACTCGACATTTGAACTTGGTAAAACTGTATTCGCAGTTAAGAGAAAGAGATCCATTTTCAATAAATGTTGGTCCAACATAGACCAAATCAAGCTTGGGAAATGGTGGATATAAATATAATTCATTTACCGCTGTACTATAATCCCCGTCCTTTTCTTCAAGTTCATGTAACATGTTGGATAGCTTGATCGATGAAAGAGAGTTCTGTTCCAAATCAGAATAATTTCTTAAGAAATGATAGGTATTCATATCAACCTTAAACTCTGTCAGTTTAAATTTGTTGCTGAAAAGATACAATTCCTGTAGATAATCTGTGTAAATCAACAAGGATGCAAAGAAACTGAACAATATGGTTAGCAATATCCGTTTGAATACAAAATGATTCCCAATCATGGCTTGAATCCAAAACTAAGGTTTTTATTTTCATAGCGCTTGCAATCTTTAAATTTCGTTAATTTAAACGAATAATGCAATACCCGGATTTAAGATTCCAACAATTCCTTGTTTGGAACCTAATTGGCCAACATGGATAGGATTTATATCTTGTTGTATCAGTTTGGTTTTCGATTGAGGTTTGAATCCTGAAGATCCCCATTGATAACATGTTATTATGCGCTGACCAGATTCAAGACTTGAAACAAAAATGTCCGACCCAGTACTTTGAGAAAGTCCCAATTGTGTGTCTTTAGATCGTAGCGCTTCCAATTGTTGGTGGTCTCCGATCAAATCATCAAACCAAATACAATATAAAGATTCCTCTTCTGTCATGATGGCATATTCGGAAGTCATCAAGACCCTATCAAAACTTGCTGACTTCAGCATCTTCATTTTGGTCAATTTGTTACTCAATTGCTGTTTAGTGTTGCGTAAAATCATCGATCTCGTAGAAAGAATGGCAAGATCGTATTCTTCAACAGAAATAAATCTTGCTTTCAAGAATCGATCTTCTAAATTGTGATCAATACTGGAAGTCAGTTCAAAACACTCATCCTGACGTTCCAATTTCAAAATCTCAACCTTAGTATCAAAGGTAGCCGCCAATCTATTATTGGAAAAATCCATATCTCTTATTTCTTCTTCCCATTCATAAGTAGCCAAAGGAAGACTTATTTCAACTGAATTCAATCTATATGCTAGAACCTGTCCTTTTGTCATAACAACTAACACATTATCTTGATATATCATTTGTTGAACAATTGTAGACCCAATCATTATAGTATGTTTCAGTTCGATATTTGAGTCCAAATTCGACCAAACTTTAATGGTTTTTTGCTCCGGAATAAACCCAAATAGTAGATTGTCGATCAATATACAGCTTGTGACAGGTTCGGAGTCCAAAATTGAAGGTTCAACTCGTTTTAAAACAATTTCATTGATCTCTTTAGATCTTGAGGTTTGTAACGAAATAGCCATATCCAAATAATCAGCATTGGAAGATTCTTGGTTTGAAGGTGGACTTAAATCCTTGGCATATCCAGAATTCGATTCAGAATCAGTATAATATTCATGGGTCTCATCCTTGGAGATTTGAAGTGGATCAGATAATTCAATAGTAGGACTCTTCAACATATAAAGAATTTCGTTTGTAGCTGCTTTCAAAAACTTTCTGGCCTTAACTAACTTGGTAACATCAACACTATTCACATTAAGTAGATCATTCGAAATAGCCTTTCCATTTGTTGACCCGTTATCTTTACTTTCCAATTGGTCAATTCGAGAGTGTAATTTCTCATTTTCCAACTTCAAAGTGTTACGTTCACTCTCCAACTCAACAATTCTCAATTTCAAAGCGGATTTCTCCAAATCGGACATCATTCTATTACGCTCCACCACGGTGAATTGAGATTGCAAATATTGCATTATTCCAGGTAGGGTGTATTGAGTAACACTGGATCCGTTTGTAATTCCATCCCGGTTACTACTTCCGACCCCACCATTGGACTTAGGCGCGCCAAATTGAGCTTGTTCCATCAATTTACTTTTGCAAGGAGATCTGTTTTGCCCATATATACAGGAAAATTTAAAATCCTACAAAAATAACAATCTCTTCTATTTGCTTACGTCAGCGTGTTGGAAAAAGGTGGCCGCCTGTTTGAAGGATGGGTTATTGTTTGAGAGTTCGAAGATTGGTTTGGAAGGGTTAAGCCAGATGAGTTTTTCAAATATGTTTGACGTTTTGGTGTATTCGTCTTGAGTTAGATTGAGTAGATCGAAGTCTTCTCCATAATATGATGTTGCTATTGATTTGATTGAGTTCATGGTTTGAGGTGAGAGGATTGAACGTTTATAAGCTGTTTGTGCTTCGATATAGAATCTTCTAGTTAGAATTGACCAATTTTCGAAATTTGGAGTTGATATCATTGATTTGCAAAGGATGTCATAGACTTTATGGACTTTTCTACCAAAAAAGTATACATGACAGGTATTAATGATTGCGATTGCGTTGTATAATTGGTTTTTGGAAGTGAAAAATTCAACAAAATGAATTAATACTTTAATTGGAAGTTCTTCAAGGTTTGATTGTTGATCAAGAACAAAATTCCATGCTTTATTTGGATCATTTTCATTTAATGCTATTTTAACCAATGATGATACTAATTTTGGATCCTTAACATCATTCAATGAACTTAATATTTGATCAAAAGATTGATTTTCAAATTCATTTCGATAAAGAATGATTGATGGTAAAATTGGATCCAAACAAACTTGATTTTCCATCAAATAATCATAAATAAATTTCTGTTCATTATGAAGACATTCAAAAAGGATGAAACAAGTGCTTAAATCGGGCACTCTATCATATATCCTCATTTGTTTTAAATACATGTTGATCATTGCGAATTTTTGGAAATGTGATGTTGTTCTCATTGCTCCTAATAATATATTAAATGTATGAGTTGAAGGAAGAATATCTTGAGAGATCATTAATCTCATTGATTCTTTAATGATTCTATGATCATGAGTTAATGCAAAATATCTCAATATATCATTATATTGATTTAAATTGGTCAAAAGTCCAGAATCAAGTACTTCAACTAATGATTCTTTAACAAAATCTGGATAATGATCATGTCTTCTAGTTTTCACTCTTGTTAATGATTTAAGATAATCACTTAATATATCATCATTCAATTTCTTTGGAACTGGAGGAACTTCAATCAAATCAGGTTCATTAGTCAATTCATTAAAACTAGTTAAATCATTTGATAATTTCTCTGGAAGAAGTTTACGGAACTGTCGAACAACCGAATATTCAGAATTTGCACTTAAATCATACCGAGAATAATATTTCGACTTTTCATTAGTTTGTTCGAGTGTTTGTCGAAGATTCTGGAACTTATTATTTCGTAAACAACTGGTACTAAACAGTCTTAACATAATTAATGGGGAAATAATAAAAAATTAAAAAAAAAATTAAAACCGAAAATATCAAACGCGTCAAAATGACAATTTCAATATCACCAGATCAATTGAAACTCATCATAATCCCGAATAACATCTCAACACCATTCGAAACTCTTAAACCATATAAATCAACACAATTGTTAGTCAATGATGGTAAAGTTTACGAAATGAATAGAACTAATTTCAAAGATATCAATAATAAAAGTCAAAAATTCACAAAGAAACATATGCCTTTGAAAACAATGTTCTTATCATCATCAGATCCTCAACTCGAAAGTATATTGATTGGAAATAATTGTGATATTTGGATAATCACTGAATTTAATCCAGTCTATTTCTTATTAGATTATTTCATTGAATCTTTGAAACATGAAACAATTCGAATGGTTAGTTATCAAGATCTATTAGAATCATTCGAATCATCAGAATTACTAAATCAACTTTCACAAAATGGAGTTTCTTGGAAATCTCAATTATTAAGTATTTGCAAAATGGTCGAGGAAAATGATGAAATCTTCTATAAACCTTCAATCACAAAGATCATCACTTTACTTTCCAACAGAATAAACCATTTGGCTTCAAACTTACCCAAATCTCTAATCAGTGAAATCAAGAAAAAACTTGCACTGCCAGGATTGGAACCAACGTCCGAGGTATTACAAGTTCGATATATTCAAGCATCAATTGAGATTCTTGGGTCATATATTGATCCATTTTATTTGCAACGAGTCTCTAAACAATATTCAACAGCATGTTTGGATTCTTATATGGTGGAATATAAGAAGAAAGAACAGATGAACAATATTGCAGAGAATAATCTCAATACATTGAATGGAATGAACAATTTGAAGAAACGTAAAGTGGAAAAGAAAGAAGTTAAGAAGGTGGTAAAGAAAGTTGCCATTGGTAAAGGAGCATTGGATGGGTTCTTTAAAAAAAAGTAATCATTTTCGAATATATACATTAATCAGATTTGGTTTCTGGTTTAGCTAGAGTTTTCTCTGCTAATTGAGTGTCGTTGAGTTGATTGTAAATGTTCATTCCACTGGCTATTAACTTAGGAAGATTGTCAAGACTAGCAGGAAGAATGACAGTGTTTGTTTCTTTAGCAAGTTTTCCGAAAGCATCCACGTATTTCTCAGCAATGTTTAATGAAACAGCTTCTCTTCCATTGGAAGAATTAGCAATAGCCTCAGAAACTAATTTGATCGATTCAGCAGTAGCTTTGGCTCTAAGTAAAATGGCATCAGATTCACCCTTTGCCAAGTTGATTCTTTTACTCATCTCGGCCTCAGATTTAAGGATTTCTGTTTGTTTATGAGCTTCACTGATATTGATCTCACTAATCTTCAATCCTTCAGATTCAAGAATGTTTGCTCTCTTTTGTCTTTCTTTCTCAACCACTTGATTCATTGAGTTAATGACGTTTGTTGGTGGTCTGATATCTCTAATTTCATATCTCAACACTTCAATACCCCAATCCATGGCTGATTCATTGATAGAAGAGGTAATATTGGTATTCAAAGAAGTTCTTTCTCTTAGAACTAAATCCAAGGACATTTGACCAATTTCTGATCTCATTGTTGTTTGAGCCAGTTGGATAATTGCATATTGAGCATCTTCAACTCCATATGATGCTTTATATGCATCAACAACTTTGTAATACAAAACTCCATCCATTTCCAAAGTAACGTTATCGGAAGTGATGGTATTTTGAGAAGGAACTTCTATGGCAACTTCTTTCAAAGATTGAACATATTGAATCTTATCAACAAATGGAAGTAAAATAGCCAATCCTGGTTGTAAAATTCGGTTGAATTTTCCCATTCGTTCAACTATCCAAGCTGTTTGCTGTGGAACAAATTTCACCACAGTATTCGAAGGCAATCTGGATCTATTGAAGAAATTCAAATTCCCTGACGAATAAAACCGATATGGTTTCATCAACTTCAACAAGTTGGTTGTTGGACGAAATTGTCTAATTGGCAAATTCATTGTAGAAGGCGGCAAAATGAACAAAATTGAAAAACTGAAGACCTAGAAAAAAAAATCTTTTTAAGTATGGTTCGAGACTACAACATTTCCAATAACGAGAAGCAGTTTATTCTTTCTGCTTTGGAGCAGAATTTACGATTAGATGGTCGTAAATTGATGGACATGAGAGATGTTCAAATATCTGTTTCTAAAGATGAATATGGATATGTTGAGGTGAATCTAGGTAATACAAAAGTTGCTTGTAGAGTGACTGGAGAAATCACCAATCCATATGAAGATCGTCCATTTGAAGGTATTTTCCAAATAAGTACCGAAATCTCTCCTATTTGTTCCCCATTTTTCGAAAGTGGTCTCACAACTGGAGGCAAACAATCAAATGATGAAGTTTTAATTTCAAGATTAATAGAGAAGGCTGTGCGACGGTCTGGTGCCTTGGATTTGGAAAGTCTATGTATAATTGCTGGATCCAAATGTTGGTCGATCCGTGCAGATCTTCAATTCTTGAATTATGATGGAAATTTGATCGATATATCCTCCATTGCCGTGATGGTAGCATTGATGCATTTCCGTAAACCGGATATGGAAATCGATGGAAATAATGTGATTCTTTTCGATGAGGATCAAAGAAATCCAGTTCCACTTTCAATTCTTCATATTCCATTATGTTTCACGTTTCAATTCTATAATCCAAATGATGATGAGGAAAATATCAAAGGTAATCTCAATAACGAATTGATTTTACTTGACGCTACTTTAAGTGAAGAACAATTGAGTTTGGGATCAATGACTTTGACTATAAACAAGAATAAAGAACTCTGTCAATTGGTTAAAAGTGGAGGATTGAATATAGATGCTAATTTGATCATGAATTGTTGTCAACATGCCAGTATATTGGTGGATAAGTTGACCGAAAAGATTAATCTAACCTTGAAACAAGATCTACAAGAACGAACTAATCCGATCTTGAAAGAACTACAAGTCGTCAATCACAGAGAAACTTAAATATATACTTAATCCGACCGTTTTTCCCATTGGATTTCTGCAGGTTCTTCTGGAAGAGTAACCATCGAACCATAATCAACCTTAGGAAGCTTACTAGTCCATTTGAAATTCTGGACATATGTCACCAACAAAGTTCCAAGTTGGACATATGCAAATTGTTCACCAATACATCTATGTCTACCTCCTCCAAATGGTAAATATGGAGAAGAAACACCTTTGGTGATCTTTCCGAATCCATAATCAACAGTGTCATCGGATCCAGATCCGCCAACTCCTCCCAAATTGCTCCATCTATGAGGTTCAAAATGGTCAGCATTTGGGAAATACTTGTCATTTGTCATTGCAAATCCTGGAGAAACAAGAACATGATGACCTCTAGGGATTATCATCTTGGAATCTGGAACTTGCAATGGATTCATCACTTTTCTGAAAATCGAATGTAATGGCATGTGCATTCTTAAAGTCTCTTTAATAGTATTATTGACCAAAGGTAAGTTCTGTAGGTCTTCGTACGTGACTTCTTTTCTGTCTCCTAAAACAGATTTGATCTCATCGTACAATTCTTGTTGAAGATCAGGTCTTTCTCCTAAATGTAGCAAATACCATGACGATGTTGAAGCAGAAGTATGTTGACCTCCCATAAGAACACCAATCAACAAGTTGGCAATTTCTCTATCAGTCATGGCAGTTCCATCTTTATATGTGGACCCTTTCATCAAAGCATCAATCAAATCTCTATCTTGAATATCATTTTCCTGTTTTCTTTTGGTGATCAGTTTCATATATGTAGTAGCAATGGTATTATGGGCATCATCTCTTCTTTTATAAGAAGGTAATGGTAAATTAGGAAACACAAAGTTGATTGGAGTGAATCCTTTGTCTAGATCAGAATATAATTGAGCAAATCCTGAGTTGAGCATTTCTCTCATTTCTTTTCCAAGCAAAGTTCTTGAAGCGGTGAAAATGGTGATTTCAGGTTGACATTTCAAAACACTAATCTTACCTTTCACTCCTTCAAATTGATCCTTGAAATAGTTTAAGATCTCCTCTCTAATCATAGGAACATACTTAATAAAAGCATCCTTAGTAAGAGCCACTTTAGCAAACTTCTTTTGTTCCATCAGTTTCCAATTTGGACAATCATAAATCACACCTTTTCCAAAAACAGGAGTGGTCAAATGAGTGTAAGCCTCTTCAGCGGAAACATCATTCAATTTTGCGTTCAAAATGAACTCATGACCTTTTGGACCCAAATAAACGGTCATGACCTTACCCAACAACAAGAAGGCGAAACAATCACCATACTTGGTCTGACATTGAGCAAAGAACTCATATGGTTGCATTCCATATGGAATCGCAGATCCAAACCATGGAATCCAGTAGAAAACCATAGGAACCCGATCATTTCTGAGGGAGTATAATAATTGCCAGACAATGGAATAAACGAACGGTAAAACACATAAAATTGTAACCTTTTGAGCAACACTAAGTGCAAGAACAAAGTCCAGTACTGTTGTTCCAACACTACTTAGTTCATCAATCAAAGCAGTCGTTGTAGACATGTTGAAATGGAAAAACTCAGGCGTAATATTTATATTCTTTTTTTCAGAAGGGTTTTATAAAATGGTGTGGTTTTCTAAACGAGAAAAACGATCGACGCGTCGATCGACTCTCTCTCTTGAGGCTATATACATTTTCAACGCTCAAGGAGCTTGATTTCTTCAGGATTCACCGGCTCAGCTTCAGTCAACTTTACAAGCTCTGTCATAATATCTGATGATAACTTATGTTTACATTGGATCTTGTCTTCACGACCATCATTGTACACCACTTTCAACCAACCTGGACAGGTCTCTTGTTCTTCCTTTGTTATACATTGGACCCTGATCACTTCAATAGCCAGATCCGGGTTATGGAAACTGATGGTTCGCAAGTTCCATTTCCAGAATTGTCTTGCACCCATGTGACCATGAGAGTTTTGGGATTTGAATTGCATCTGGATTTTGGCAACGTTGGGGAATTTGTAAGCGGACATGGGGTAATTTGCAATCAAATCGAGGTTCTTAACTTGTTTGGAAACACGACCTGTTGGAAATCCACTCAAGAATAGCGGTCTTGCCGCTTTGGCTGTACTTGCCATGATATAGTATATGGAAGTTTTTTTTTCAATCTTCTTGAGCGTATATACATCCTTACACGGAGTAATATTCGAACATTTATATACAGATAGACATAGGCATGTAAATTATATGACTTTTGGAGCTAAGGAGACCAACTTGTTGAAGTTCTTACGTCTAAGTTCTCTGGCAACCACTCCACTGACTCTGGTTCCAATTGGTTCGTCTTTTTGGTTGATAAGAACACAAGCATTGTCGTCGAATCTAATGACACTTCCATCCGGTCTGATTGTTGGAGATCTTGTACGGACCACCACTGCACGACATATATCTCCTCGTTTAACTCTGTTGCTAGCACTCGAAGCTGGCATGTTCTGATTGTATGATTTGGCATTCTGGACAACAACAACTATTTTGTCTCCAATATTTGCTTGGCCCATTGGTCGTTTACCCAACACCTTGATACATTCAACCATTTCTGCTCCTGAGTTGTCAACAACTCGAAGCATTGTTTTAAGAAAAATCATGATGGCAAAGACACAGTTTCCGGCACTTTTGAATTTTCAATAATTTTTCATCTCCAATTTCATCTCTACACCACAAACCAATTTGCAAGACGCGTAACTTAAACTAAACGGCAAATAAATATTTACCATAAATCATGGAATCCATCAGAGTTGACGGCAGTATCATTTCACAGTTCCAAAAGAAGACCGTCCGGGTGCTTGGAAAACTTATTGATAAGTCCTCAAATACAGAAACAGCTACTGTTCAATGCAATGGAACCATCCAGCTCAAATTCCAGAACCAACAGACCATCTTGGAATCGTTGCTTCTTGACAACTGGTATGAAAGTATAGGGATTGTTGATGAGGATGGTTCGGTCAAGGTGATCCAAATCATCGATTTCGGTACCCAAATGAACGAAACCGCGATCACAAAGCTTGTTGAACTCAGTCATAAGGTGCCCGAATTGTTTTACACTGCTCCAGTTAATTAAATATGCAATACGTCTACATGTTGTGTTTGTTACATATTTCAATCATCCCACCGCCGTTTCTTCATCTTTCTGTAAGAACTGTCCAAAGTAGCGCTCTGCAGCCGTTCTGCAGGATCATACCACCCCACCGCGGAGGGGAATGCTGCTGGAGTTGCCTGATTAATCAGCGAACTCATGGTATATGACCATCCTGGTGTGATGGTTGAATGAACAACAGGTTTTCCTGATGCTGAAGAATAGTAGGTCACTGCCGAAGAAGGGAATCTTCTGGACCATGTAGTTGCTGTGACAGATTCTCCTGGTTGTGTTTGCATTGGGGCGTATCTTGTGCTTCCGGTTTGTAGAGTATATGGGACAGTAAATGATGCTGTGTCGATAGTCAAAGTCAGACCTTTAAATTCTGCATCTGGAGGATCTCCCGTTCCTGAAGTTTTCTTTGATCCAGTCATACCTTCGAGCTTGAACCGTTGAGTGTAATGATTCGAAAGTCCGGTTTGACTGTATTGAGCAAGAATTTGGACATAATAGTAACCGCTTGCACCAACATCAGCATCCACTGTAACATCATATTTATTGTCTGTAAGATCTGCAAGAGTGATACTTTGGGCGAGAGTTGCCCTCGAAGTAATGGCATCGTTCGGACCGGTCATCAACGTGAGTGTGAAAGAAAGAGCAGTGTCGATGTTAGGAGAACTTCCATCGTCTTCAAAAGACACGGTGAACTTAACTGTTGATCCTGAAACTGTATAGCTATCATCTGACGTTGGACCTAAAGGACTCACATCAGCAACCACAGATATCAGCACAAATAGGAGTGAAAACACCCAATGAAAGGTCCTCATCTTGAGAAATCGACTTCTAATTATAACAGAAACTGTAAAATGTTTTTCTTAATACAATTATAAGCTAAGAGGGGGGGGTGTACGACACATTCTTTTTTTTTTTAAGCCTGTTTTATACATCCTTACACCACATTGGACAACTCACGGATGAACTCACCAACTTTGTCTCCCTTTCTCATTAAAGCTTCTCCGATCAAGAATCCATAGACACCATGTTTCTTATAGTTTGAAACGTCTTGAGTTGAGGAGATTCCGCTCAAGGCCAATATTATTATCTTGGATCCATCTTTAGGTAATAGATTATTCATTTCAGTAGTAGTTGACAAATCCACATTGAAATCATGTAAATTTCTATTATTCACACCAATTACCTTTGCTCCGACTTGTAAGGCCAATTTCAACTCTTGTTCATTGTTGATTTCAATCAAAGGTTCCATTCCTAGACTTCTAGAGTATTCTGCTAATTCTTTCAAAAGATCAAGTTTCAACATCTTGACAATCAATAAAATGGTATCTGCACCAGCCAAACGTGCTTCCAGTATTTGATACTTGTTGAAAATAAACTCCTTGCGTAAAATACAAGGTCTATTAGGAATAGAATCAATTGCTTTTCTAGCCACCTTCAAATCATCAATACTTCCTTTAAACCAAGTAGGTTCAGTCAAAACAGAGATAGTGGAAACTCCAGCTGTGGCATAAACATGAGCTTGTTTAGCAGCATTGGCAGTTTCATCGATAGATCCTTTGGAAGGTGAAGCTCTCTTAATTTCACTCAAAATTGCAATTTTACCATTATCAATGTTTTGAGCCAACCGATCATAGAAATCAATCGATTTTGGTGCCAAACCCATTGATAAATACGTTTCCAAATCTTGGAATGACTTTCCAGGTTGTTTCATCAAAATCTCATAATCATCTTGTCTTTGAGCATATATCTTATCCAATATACTCTCCTTCTTGGTTGAGATAGAACTTCCTTCCCAATAACCTCCAGAAACATTCAAGATGTTTCTAATCATCAAATGACCTTCTTCTGTTAAAATACTCTCTGGATGGAATTGAACACCTTCAATGGTGTAAGTTTTATGTCTAACACCCATAATAATTCCATTCTCAGTACGAGCAGTGATTTCTAGACAATCAGGTAAAGATTTCAAAGTTCCTGCTAAAGAATGATATCTAGTAACAGCAACATCTTGAGGAACATTCCTGAACATTCCCTTATTATCATGTTTCACAGTAGAAGTCTTTCCATGAACGATTTCTCCAGCATATTCAACATCTCCACCAAACTCCTCAAATATACATTGTTGACCCATACAAACTCCAAATATAGGAATCTTACCCTTGAAATGACTGATTGCCGCGCGAGAGATTCCAGAGTCGGTTTTCGGATGACCTGGTCCTGGAGAAATCAAGATGATATCTGGGTTCAACTTCTCTATTTCCTCGAGACTGATTTGATCATTTCGATAAACTTCAACATCAGCACCTTCCTGACAAAGATATTCATACAGATTCCATGTAAAAGAATCGTAATTGTCAATCAAAATGACTTTCTTAGTGGAAGAAGGCATGACTAAATTATTCTACAATTTTTTTTCAATTTTTTGTGCAACTTGATTGATGTTACATACGATTCATTTCATCACTCATAAAAGCTATTCTGTTCAAAGGGAGGATAAAAGAAAACCAGAAAAAGAACTGCATGAACTGAATTCTGCTTCAAAGTATGTCCTTTTGACTTAGAATCTACCAAGACCTCTCTCCTCGTAAGTTCCCAACTTGAAGTTTGGAATGGTCATGTCTAAGTCAGAGCCAGAGTATCCAAGATCCTCAGCAACCAAGGTGGCACATTTCTCACCGATAGTCAATGCAGTAGAATATGTGTTACATCCAACGTTATCTGGGCAAACAGACAAGTCGGCAACCTTAAGGTTCGAAACACCATAAACATTCAATCTGGCGTCCAAAACACCACCCTTTGGAACAATCTTGGAACCTTCTCTTGGACCAATCGAACAGGTTCCCAGACAATGCCAGGTGGTCTCGGTGTGCTCCTTGATGTAGTTCACAATGGCCTCATCATCCTCAGCAGAGTACTCAATGTCAGAGAAGATCTCAACTTGATTGGAAGTCACGTGATTCTCGTTCTTAGGCTCTGGTTTCTCAATTGGAACAGTCCAGGAACCGTGGTACAAGTTGGCAGTGAAGTGGTTTGGTCCAGCAAAGGTTCTGCAGGTCTCCAAGTCCAAGTCCTTGGCTCTAGCTGGAGAGTCAACCTTGTACAATGGGTGGTGAGAGGTAACTTCACCGGCAAACGATTCCATTCTTCTACAAGTCTCTCTGGACTTCTTGTAAGACCACACCATTGGCCATAAGTCTCTCTCATCATTCAAGAAACCAGTGTCAAAGTCTGGGGCATCGTATGGGTTTGGAGAAATGATTCTAACAAATCCTCTGGAGAATGGGTATTCCAAGAAGTGGAAGATAGTCATGAACTTTCCGTTAGGGATCTTGGTGTGGTCACCAAAGAAACCAGAAATGACAGAGTAATGCATCAATGGCTTGTCTGGCTTGTTCTCGAAGTAGTCAGCGTAAGCAGCTCTGAAGTCGTCATCGGCGGTAGCCAATTCCTCTTCAGTTGGTCTGATCTTGACACCGGCTTCAATACCGTTGGTGGTCAAAGGTCCGTCTTTGTTGGCGTACCATTGATCGAAAGCGGTCTTTTGAGCAACTGGGTCACCTCTCACGAAGTCATCGAAAGTTGGAACGTCTGGCTTGACATAGTATGGAGTGAAGAAACAGTAGTGATCTTGGAAGTTCTCTCCGACACCTGGCAAGTCAACAATTGGCTTGACACCAACAGATCTGAGGTGGTGAGCGGCACCGATACCGGATCTTTGCAGCACCAATGGGGAAGAGATGGTTCCACAAGAAACAACAATTTGCTTTCTTGCTCTGAAGGTTCTTGAAACTGGCTTTCTTTTCTCAACTGGCTTCATTGGGACAGTTCTGACAGCAACAGCTTTTCCGTCTTCAATGATGATCTTGTCAGCCTTGGTGGAGGTAATAAGATACAAGTTCTCCTTGTTTCTCATTGTTGGGTGGATATAAGCATGAGCAGAGTCGGATCTTCTACCCAAGTCTCTGTTAATCCACTTAAGCCATGGAGCAGCACCATGTGCAGTGGACAAGTTCTCTAAGTCGTCAACGACTGGAATACCTTGTGATTCAACAGCTCTCAAGAAATCTTGACCGGTTGGATAAGTGTAGTTACCGAAGGAAACCTTGATTGGACCATCGAAACCGTGCAAATCTCTGTTGTTACATGGACGTTGGTAAGTTTCAAGCTTTTTCATCAAAGGCTTCAATTCATCAGTGGTCCATCCTTCAGCTTCCCAGTCATCGTAGTCGGATGCAGAAGCTCTGGTGTACATCAAGAAGTTGATGGAAGATCCACCACCCAAGATGTTGGCGCAAGGAACAATTGCTCTTCTACCGTTCAAAGCCTTGGAAGGTCTTGAGTTGTAGAAAGTAGCAGTCTTGGAGTCAAGTCTCATATTTCTTGGGTAGACACCGGGAAGGTAGACCCATGGGTTGTTAATATTGTTCTCTCCTCCTTCAATCAATGCGACAGTCACATTTGGGTCCAAGTTACCCAATCTACCTGCAACAGCACAGCCAGAGGATCCACCTCCAACAACAATAATATCGAATTCGTCAGGGTAAGCCATTTTTTAGTTCAAAGTTTGATCTTATATCTTGATAGAGATGCAAAGTTGATGTTGAATGGGTCAGAACTCCCTCTATTTATAAGGTGTCCCGTGTGGGGGCATGACACAGGAACCGCCAATCTAATTCATCACCCCCTCTCACCCACTTGCGGCACTGCTGACCCCGTTTGTGCTCAGGTATGGTAAAACCTGGGGAAATGCACCTCTATGTGCCCGAATAATAAGATCGGTCGTGGAATAACCCGCAGAGCTGGGGTTTGCGGAGACACCTGCGGAGATGTGGTAGCTATATTTGGGAGCTACGCGCCTTTATTAGAACAATAGTCTCGAGGATTGGCTGTTTGTACTTGTTCCATTATACTTCACAATGTTCCTAGATACCGAATGGCCCGATGCAATACATAATTTACTGTCATCATTGCTTTCTTCATATATAGCCTATGGTCAATTTTTATTGAGCCGCATATCTCAAGGTTATATTTCTACCCGTCCACCCCGCCTTCATTTTCCAATTTAATTTGATATACGCGACACCTTGAGCATACGGTGCACGGATGTGGAGTCCCAACTCATGTAGCCTAATGCAAGCCATTTATATAAACAGGCTTCATATAAATATTAATCTCGGTGTAAGGATGCGGTAGTTTTTACTGCATTACATTAATTTACCCGTTTCTCCTGATGACGACCAGGTATCGTGTTGAATATGCCTTGAAAGAGCACCGTCGGGACGGATTGATCGAATGGATCAAAGGTTTATTGGCTACCCCGTTTGTTTTGTATGCGGTCAAATCCAATGGGATCTCCGCTGTTGATGACTTGATGGTCAATTCAGAGGCTAAAAGACGTTATGCTGAGATCTTCCACGACCTCGAGCTCCTCATCGATGATAACATTGAAATGTCTAATGCAGGAACCCCGGAACTCTCCAGGCTGGTTCAATTGGTTCCAAGTGTAGGAAGTTTCTTTACCCGTCTTCCTTTGGAAAAGGCGTTTTACATTGAAGATGAGCGTCGTGCAATTAGTAAAAGACGACTGGTTGCACCTTCTTTCAATGATATCCGATTGATTTTAAATACGGCTCAATTGTTGGAATTGTCCAGACGGTTCCAGTCGAAACTTGAAAATGATCCAAAATTACAGCTTATTACTTTTGATGGAGACATTACGTTGTATGATGATGGTGAAAACTTCTGTGATAAGTCTCCAATATTGCCAGAACTCATCAAATTGATGGCTAAGGATTTGTATGTTGGGATTGTCACTGCTGCTGGTTATCAAGATGCATCTAAATACTATGAACGTTTACATGGTCTGATTGATGCTGTGAAAACCTCTCCAGAATTGACCGATTCTCAACGTAATAATCTGCTCATCATGGGAGGAGAAGCCAATTACTTGTTTAGATATAGTCATGAGAAACAGAATCTGGAATTCTATTCCAGAGACAAATGGCTATTGGAAAACATGCTCAATTGGTCAGAATCAGATATAGTCGAAACTCTGGACTTTGCTCAAGAAGTCATGACCGATCTGATCCATAAATTGGGATTGCCTGCTACTGTGCTACGTAAAGAACGAGCTGTCGGTCTAATCCCATTGGACAATAAAAAATTGATACGCGAGCAATTGGAAGAGGTGGTTCTCCGTGTAGACAAACGCCTCAAACATTTCCCTGCTTCAAAAAAGATTAGATGGTGTGCTTTCAACGGAGGCTCAGACATCTGGGTCGATATTGGTGATAAATCATATGGTGTACGGGTTTTACAACAATTCCTCAGTGTCAAAGATAAGATTATGATCTTACCACAAAATACGTTGCATGTTGGTGATCAGTTCAGTTCGCTTGGAGCTAACGATTATGCCAGTCGAACTGCTGCCGCCACATGTTGGATTTCATCTCCTGACGAAACTAGAAACCTTTTGGTGGATATCAATAATTACATAGACGACTGGGCTACCTATTGATTATGTCATCATTTATTTAATTAGATAAGAAACAGTGTAAATTATAATTTCTATTCTAAGAGAAAGTCTAGTGCAAATAGTTAAGTTTTGGGAAGATTGCTATGTTTACCAGTGTTTGACTCTAAAACTTGATATTTACTATTAGATTTGCGCGTTTGATACTATCAAATAATGTTTGGGTCTTTATTTTCGTTGCTGGGGCTTTGGGTGTCATATCTGTACCCCTTGACAGAGTCCTTCAAATTGTTGGCTACTATTGATCAATCACGACAACCTGTTGTTCTTCCACCTCAAAGTCAATTTCAAAGATGGTTTGTTTATTGGTTGGTGCTTGCAGTTTGTACTATGGTCATTTCCAATAAGGTGGTTGGTACTATTTTAGGACTAATACCATTTAGTTCTTTGATTGTTCTATATATGAGATTCTGGTTGGTTTTTCCTCTTGTTAGTGTTGACAGTACGAATTCCAAAGTTACCGGTTCTTATGTGCTTTATCATTATTACTTCATGAGATGGCTTGTGCGTTTGAATCAATCCATAGGTAATCTTAAGACCGCCGACTTTGTCAAATTTGTTGTGGAGTCATACAATAGGATCATTGATCAGTATTTTGTCCACTATCAACATATGAAAATCAACACTTCACCAAAACAGGACAGGTCTACTGTTGATATGATGAATGATATTTGGCAGGCTTCAGGGCTTTCACAACCAAATTCAAATTCTAACATCATGACGGAGTATTTTCCACAGTTATTACTCTCTTCGTTAGTTTCGCCTATCAAAAACACCTTTTTCGTGGATCGTAAAGACGCACGAGAGGATTACGATTTGGTGAATAAAGATGAATTAAATGGTGAAAACGCAAGTTCCACTAATTTACCACGCTTACGAGAGCAACGCTCTTCAAGTTCATTGCAAAAACGGTCTATTTCAGGAACAGATGTACAGAACAGACGTTCGTCGTGGGGAATTGGTTGGAAGTCCAGATCCAGCTCAATTAATCAACCTCAGGAGGAACAGTATTGATATTGATGATTTATTATGTTAGCTTTATATATTTACAGGGTTATGTGTTGGGAAATGAACTCTTCAGTTTTCGTTAGTCTCTGTTGAACAGAAACGTTATCTCTTAAGTTTTTCATCTGTTTCTTTATCATTTTTGGCACAAAGTTCATTGGTTGAGGATTTCTGTCTATCATTCCTTCGAACGCTTTGGATGGTTTTAGTATATCCGATCCAACTGCTTCCAACTTATCGGTTCTATATCTATCTCTCTCGGCCATGTAAGAAGCTTGTTTTTTGAAAAATTCGGTCTCTTCAGGCCAAACAAACGGATCGGCCAAATCGATAGTCATCTTCTTCTTCTGTTGAGCTCTATTTCTGGAACTCACTCCCATGGCAAATGGAATCTCCCATTTACTCGGAGTTAATGCCACAGTAATATTCAACGCACGTAACCCATAAATGTGGTATAAATAGTCTCTCATATCTAACTTGTTAAATGATTTCGGAACAAGGAACTTCACTTGATATGGTGTTAATTTCGCATTTGGACGTAACATGGTCACTCTGGCTGATGGAAAATACAATTTTTTGGCTCCCACAGTGAAATGGGGTTCATCAGTTGCAATAGCTTCTCTAACAAGTTCAACAATCTTCTTCGATCTAAGAGCTCTCTCTTCTCTTGGAACAGTGGGCTTATGTTTCTGTGCAAACGGTCTTAACCGACCAATAATCATGGTTCTTTTGGATTGCACAACGGCGCGCTCAAACAGGCCACTGGCCGTCGTCTTGATGCCTGTGAACATAACAAAGGAAGAAATTGAGGAAAAATTGAATAAATTTGGACAGTTTGAAAAATACCCAGGCTAAATCGTCCGGGTAACTCTTATTGGTAATGATCGTTGGAAAAAAAAAATTAATCGTTGAAGGCGAATAATCCAAAATAAACATCTTGTTTTCCTGAAAACACTTTGTTTGATCCGTTGGAAAGTGTCCACATCCACCAATTTTAGCTAGTTGTGATTTTGGAGACGTTTGAGGGTAATTTCCAGCAATTGGTATTCAAATAAGTGCATTTTTCAGCATCAACATGTCGTTCAACGAAAGTATATACGACGTGCCAGAATACGAGATGGTCACAACAGAAGACTGTTGGACAGTCATCTCGTCTTTCTTTGAGACCAAAGGTCTTGTTTCGCAACAATTAGATTCATTTGAAGAGTTTATCGAATCGTCTATTCAGGAACTGGTTCTTGAAGACAAAAAATTGATCCTCGACCAACCGGCACAACACATTTCCGAGGATGATGATGTGAATAGAAGATATGAGATCACATTTGGAGATATTTTTCTTTCAAAGCCTTCTCAAACAGAAGCAGATGGTACAACAAGTACTCTTCTTCCTCAAGAGGCTAGATTGAGAAATTTGACTTATTCCGCTCCTTTGTATGTTGAAATGAAAAAAATGGTCAAGGAAAGTATAGATGATGACGATGTGATCACCACACAAGTTGTTTGGTACAAAGAAGGTGAGATCACAAGATTCAAAAGTGGAGAAATTGATCAAGATGAAATGGTTATCATGCCATCCAATTTCGATGATGAAAGTGACGAAATTATAGACGAAAGACATGGAATCAAGGTGCACCAATCGGGAGCCGAATCTCAAACCATTTTCATTGGTAAGGTTCCAATCATGTTGAAATCCAAGTTCTGTTCTTTATACGGTTTGTCGGAAGATGAATTATACGAGATCAGAGAATGTCCATTCGATATGGGTGGTTATTTCATTATCAATGGTTCCGAAAAGGTTTTAATTGCTCAAGAGAGATCAGCTGCAAACATTGTCCAAGTCTTCAAGAAGTCTGCTCCATCTCCGGTGTCTCATATTGCCGAACTTAGATCTGCTTTGGAGAAAGGTTCGAGACTTATTTCATCGATTCAGGTCAAGTTGGCAAGAGGTGGTGCTTCAAACTTCAAGAGTGGTGGTGTTGGTAGATCCATCAAGGCCACTCTTCCATATATCAAGGCCGATATTCCGATTGTTATCGTATTCAGAGCTTTGGGTGTGATCGAAGATGGAGATATTTTGCAGCATATTTGTTACGACGAAAATGATTGGCAAATGCTTGAAATGTTGAAACCATGTATTGAAGAAGGTTTCTTGATTCAATCACAAGAAGTCGCCTTGGATTATATTGGAAGAAGAGGAAACTCTATTGGTATCAAGAGAGAAAGACGTATTCAATATGCTAAGGATATTTTACAGCGTGAATTCCTTCCTCATATCTCTCAGGATTCTGGTTATGAAACGAACAAGGCATGCTTCCTTGGTTATATTGTCAACAGATTGCTCTTGTGCGCTTTGGAAAGAAAAGAACCAGATGATAGGGATCACTTTGGTAAGAAAAGATTGGATCTTGCTGGTCCATTACTTGCTAATCTGTTCAGAATTCTGTTCAGAAAATTATCCAGAGATATTTACAGATACATGCAAAGATGTATTGAGAGGGGTGATGATTTCAATATTGTTAGTGCTGTCAAGTCCAATACCATTACTTCTGGTTTGAAATACTCGCTCGCTACTGGAAACTGGGGAGAACAGAAGAAGGCAATGAGCAGTAGAGCTGGTGTTTCTCAGGTTTTGAACAGATACACATATTCCTCGACATTATCGCATTTGAGAAGAACCAACACACCGATTGGAAGAGATGGTAAGCTCGCCAAGCCTCGTCAATTGCACAACACCCATTGGGGATTGGTTTGTCCTGCTGAAACTCCAGAAGGACAGGCTTGTGGTTTGGTGAAGAATTTATCCTTGATGGCATGTGCTTCTGTCGGATCTGCATCTGAACCAATCACTTATTTACTGGAGGAATGGGGATTGGAACCATTGGCAGATTTCGAGCCTCAAGAGCATAAGAATGCCACCAGGGTGTTTTTAAATGGAAACTGGGTCGGAACGCACAGAGACCCTGCCATGTTGGTTGAAACAATGAGACAGTTACGAAGAAGTGGAACGATTTCTCCTGAGGTCTCTTTGATCAGAGACATTAGAGAAAGAGAGTTCAAGATTTTCACCGATGCCGGAAGAATTTACAGACCTTTATTCATCGTGGATGATGATCCCGACAGTGAACATAAGGGAGAACTGAAATTGACGAAAGAGCATACTCGAAAGATCTTGGACAGAGAAGTTGAGGAAATCGTTCAGGACGATGAATTCGACGAAGAAGGTGAACCTTTAGACCCTATTCAAAGAGTCTATGGTTGGGATTCTCTTTTGAGTAATGGAATCATTGAATACTTGGATGCTGAAGAGGAAGAGACTGTTTTAATTGCCATGTCTCCTGAAGACTTAATTCCTACTTCAGAAGAGGAAGTTCAAAAACAGATTGAATTGGATCCTGCCAAGAGAATCAAGAACGTTTCCAAAGTGCATTCGTTCACTCATTGTGAAATTCATCCTTCGATGATTCTTGGAGTTGCCGCTTCGATCATTCCGTTCCCAGATCACAATCAATCGCCTAGAAATACCTACCAGTCTGCGATGGGTAAGCAAGCCATGGGAGTGTTCTTAACCAATTACAGTGTGAGAATGGATACTATGGCTAACATTTTGTACTATCCTCAAAAACCACTGGCCAAGACACAATCTATGGAATATCTCAAGTTCAGAGAACTTCCTGCTGGACAAAACGCTATTGTGGCAATTGCATGTTATTCTGGTTACAATCAAGAAGATTCCATGATCATGAATCAATCTTCCATTGATCGTGGATTATTCAGATCGTTGTTCTTCAGATCTTATATGGATCAGGAGAGAAGAAATGGTATATCTGTTGTGGAAGAGTTTGAAAAGCCAATGCGTGCCAGTACTCTTGGATTCAAACAAGGAACATATGAAAAGCTTGATGATGACGGTTTGATTTCACCGGGTGTTCGTGTTTCTGGAGATGATATCATTATTGGAAAGACTGTTCCTATCCCTCCAGATACCGAAGAACTTGGGCAAAGAACCAAATACCATACTAAGAGAGATGCCTCTACCCCATTGCGTACAACTGAAAACGGTATTGTGGATCAAGTTCTCTTGACTACCAATGCAGAAGGTTTGAAGTTTGTGAAAGTTAGAATGAGAACTACCAAAATTCCTCAAATTGGAGATAAGTTTGCATCGAGACACGGTCAAAAGGGTACCATTGGTATTACTTACAGACACGAGGATATGCCATTCACATCCCAAGGTATTGTTCCTGATTTGATCATTAACCCGCACGCCATTCCATCTCGTATGACGGTTGCTCACTTGATTGAGTGTTTGTTATCGAAGGTCGCTTCAATGAGAGGTTATGAAGGAGATGCTACACCGTTCACCGATTTGACTGTGGATGCGGTGTCCAAGCTGTTGAGAGAGAATGGATATCAAAGTAGAGGATTTGAGGTGATGTATAATGGACACACTGGTAAGAAGATGATGGCCCAAGTCTTCTTTGGTCCAACATATTACCAGAGATTGAGACACATGGTTGATGACAAGATTCATGCCAGAGCAAGAGGTCCATATCAAAATCTGACCCGTCAACCTATGGAAGGTAGAGCTAGAGATGGAGGATTGAGATTCGGAGAGATGGAGCGTGATTGTATGATTGCGCACGGAGCTGCTGGATTTTTGAAGGAGCGTTTGATGGATTCGTCGGATGCTTTCCGGGTGCATGTTTGTGGAATCTGTGGATTGATGAGTGTGATTGCCAATTTGAAGAAAAATCAATTCGAATGCAAGTCTTGTAAAAACAAGACTAACATCTATCAAATCCATATTCCTTATGCTGCAAAGCTTCTTTTCCAAGAGTTGATGAGTATGAACATTTCTCCAAGACTGTATACTCAAAAGAGTGGTGTTACCACGAGATGAGCGAGATTACCTTTAAAATAATATGTAAAATAAAGAGTTAACACTATGTATATTCACAAGAAGTAGATTGGGCTGGTTATATCTTCTTTCCAGCAATCAGTTTGTTATATTCTTCCAGTTGTCTGGTTGATTCTTCTAATTTCTGTATCTTCTCCATCACCAGAGGTTGTTGGTCAGCATGGGCTATTAGATTCTGTTTATAAGGATGTTCTGAACCGTCGAAGACTTTCAATCTTTCCAATCTAGTCCATCTATGATTGTTTTTAGGTAACATCTTACTGACTGCTCTTCTAATGATTTCTGAATATCCGTAATCCTTTGCCACTTTTTTCATGGTGGTTGCTTTTCCCGATCCTGGTCGCGTTGTATGAGACCAATAAGTCTTTTGATCCATTTTCTTCCCAGTCACTCTTAAAAATTGGGCATTAGAAACAACAACATAATCTCCAGTGTCTTGAGTCTCATGAGTAATAGGCTTATGTTTTCCCATCAGCGTGATGGCTATTTGCGAGGCCAGACGTCCCAAAGTGCGCTTATCGTCTGCCAAATCGACATGATACCAAACTCGGGCAAATCCCAGTCCTGTCTTTCCTAATTTATTGGACATGATTAAAATGAAGAAATATCTTTTTTTTTCAAATTTCTCGTCCGTCCAACTTTTCCATTTTCGCCGTAAAAATACTTTGAAAAAACATATTCATCATGTTCTTCATAAAAGACTTATCGCTCAATCTAACGCTTCATCCTTCCTATTTCGGACCCCAAATGAATCAATATCTTCAACAGAAACTTTTGACCGACGTGGAAGGAACTTGTACGGGTCAATTTGGATACATTGTTTGTGTTCTAGATAGTATGAGCATCGACGTTGGAAAGGGAAAAATAGTACCAGGACAACAGGGATACGCCGAATTCGAAGTCAAATATAGAGCTGTGGTCTGGAAACCATTCAAAGGTGAAGTGGTGGACGCAATTGTTTCGTCTGTTAATAACATGGGATTCTTCGCAGACGTCGGTCCATTATCTGTGTTTGTCTCTAAACACTTGATTCCAAATGATATGAAATACACTCCCTCGCATACTCCTCCCGCCTACATTAGTGAAGATCAGGTTATCATGAAAGGTTCCAAAGTCAGAATAAAGATTATCGGTACAAGATCTGATGTCAATAGTATCAGTGCTATCGGAAGTATCAAGGAAGACTACCTTGGACCATTATAAACCTTTACAATATGTACATTAATTAATACAACCTTCATCCAAGTTGTGCATCCTTACACCATAAAGCTTCGCCCTGATGCGCATGCGCATATAACAGATACTATAAAAAGAAAAAGGCAAAACAAAATATTAATCTCTAATTTCATTTCCTATAAACGTCATGTCCGCCTCAATCAATCGTTCATTGACAACTGTCAAAACTGAATTAGAATTCCTACAAGAATCTGGTGTCATCACCAAAAACTTGCTCAATCATCTTTTAAGCTCACTTCCTGAGAGATACACTGACGGAATGCAACCAAAAGATATTACCAACTCTGCTGCTCCAGCATCTGCTCCAGCACCCGCCCCTTTTTCAGCTCCTGTGTCGGCTCCTGCACCAACTGAACTTGCGCAAGCAATTTACGATTACAAACCTCAACAACCAGAAGATCTGGAGCTCAGAGCCGGAGATAAAGTGACTATTATTCAAAAGGTGAGTGATAGTTGGTGGAGAGGATCTGTTGACGGAAGAACAGGTATGTTTCCTTCGAATTATGTGAACTTGATGGGTTCATCTCATCCCGCTCCTGCTCAACCTGCTCAACCTGTTCCAGGCTCCCAATTCTACCAACAACAAACTCTGGCTCCAATGTATGCTCCTCAGCAATTCTACCAAGGTCCACCACAACAACAACCTCAACAACAACTCACTCCAATTAACGTGGTCGAACAACCTCAACAACCTCAACAACAAGGACAACACCATGGCGGTGAAATGTTCAAGAAGTTTGGTTCCAAACTTGGTAACGCTGCAATTTTCGGTGCAGGTGCTACCATTGGAAGTGACCTAGTCAACTCCATCTTCTGAGTCTACATATATAAATCGCTCGCTATGAATAACTTATCATTTCTTATTGGTGTTTTTATTCAACTATAATACACACCTCTTTCTATGCAGGTATATTCTTTCCCCTCAACTCCTTTACTTTCTTCTGAATGCGCATCCTTCAGACAACTTGGCTTTTCCTCCGGTTGGAGTACATAAAACAGTAGTGCAGGAGTCACAGGTGACGGCAGTTTGAGCGTGCGAGAAAACAGTGGTGATTTGCAGACAACCTGGACACTTCACATCCATGAAGAAGGATCTTGGCTCTTGCACGAGGGTCTTAAGCTTGTGTTTCTGGGCCTCAGAGGCAGCACTTGGATGCAACAGATCTTGAACTAAAACCATGATGTATGTTTAATGTCTAAATCTTTTTAAAGAGTGAAAAATTTTTGTATTAGTGGAAGAACATTACATAAGCATTTAACAAAAGTTAAAAAACTAGGAGAATTTTTTGGCAGACCTCACAAGGCGGTAACATTTTGTTTTTTTGAAGGGGAGAGAGAAGGAGGGGAATTAAAAAAAAAATTAGAATCGCACAAAGCCCTGAATGGATCTCACGTGACCAATAATAAATGGTTCTGTCATCGTTGCTACCTAAGTATATAGTGGTGCCCTGTTGCTACCCAACCAATCAACAAGGATCCAATTTGACAAACTAAATCACAAATAGGCAATAAAAAGTCGACTAAGTTCGGGCTAATTCACTATGATGATGAATGGATTGCGACAAAGTAAGCATCTAGCTTATGGTGATCATTTAGTAGGCTTCTTCTTGTTTTTAGGAGATTGGACTCCAGGCGGAGGCTGTGTTCCATATCCATACTTCTTCTTCTCTGCGGGTTTGAGGATCTGGAACGAACACAATAAGCTTTCATCAACACTCATCATAGCACCGGCATTGTCGAACTCTCCACAGTAGTTAGGAGCAGAGAATATGGTGACCAGTTGTCTCTTGCTGAAAAATTCGTAACCGTCTTCCACCACTTGATGCGCTCTACAGATAAGATCCATATCATGTTTTTGTAAGAATCTCGAAACCACGTCTGGTCCAAAAGTGAATGAGACACCTCGATCGTTCTCACTCCATCCGGTTATGTCTTTATCAGGGTCGGACCAAAGCAGATCACACAATAATCCCACATCCGGAATATCGGTCGGTCTCATAACTCTTCTAATTTGCTCCATGGTGTTGAGATCAGGTGACAAACCACCGTGCATAGTGAAGATCTTTTCATCGATGATGGCAGCAATAGGCAAGCAGTTGAAGCAATCTGTGAACGTTTTCCAAAGTTTGATATTATAACGTCTTTTGCATTCGTCGTAAAAACCGTAGATTCTGTTGATTGATGCACACTCGTGGTTGCCTCTAAGAATGAAGAAATTCTCTGGATATTTGATCTTGTATGCTAATAATAGACAAATTGTTTCTAAGGACTGTTTTCCTCTATCGACATAGTCTCCCAAGAACAAATAGTTGGCTTCTGGGGGGAAAGCACCATATTCAAACAACCTCAAAAGATCGTAATATTGACCATGTATATCTCCACAGATTTTGATTGGAGCCTCTAACTCCAACAAAATTGGCTGTTGAATGAAGATTTCTCTAGCCTTCGTACAGAGATACCTGATCTCAAATTCCTGTAACTGGACTTGCTTGCCTGGTCTAGAACCTCTCACATCGAGAAGTCTATCAATGATGGATTCGATATCTGCTTCTTGTTCGGCCATATTGTATCAAATACGTTGATTGCAGTGACAATAGGCGATGGAGTTAGCAAATACTCTGAGTGCGCGTGAATTGCACCTGTTGTTTTTTTCCTTTTTGACGGAACGTGATGGCAACGCGTAATTTAGTTACCCGCTGTTACCGATGGCCTTAGATACCGTAAACTACCGTTGACGTGAGACGAGTATAAGACTGGGCGGGTGGTGAGAAGCTATCTAAAACTGTTTTGACTAAAACAAAGCCTACGCCGTTGCTATTTA
The DNA here is from genome assembly GCA_030573155.1 of Ogataea xyloterini. Classification (NCBI taxonomy): domain Eukaryota; kingdom Fungi; phylum Ascomycota; class Pichiomycetes; order Pichiales; family Pichiaceae; genus Ogataea; species Ogataea xyloterini. Next base: position 216,968 of record JAJMCS010000011.1, on the reverse strand, counting down.
CTTGTTTTATTTTACAACTTTCCCAATAAATGGTCGTTGCAAAAATTCGCCTCTCATACTTGGGCCGGGTAATTAGTTTCGAGGTTTTTCAATTACTCTTTTGATTAATTTTTCCAACCTTCCAACCAACAGAATGTTGAGAACCACTTTGCGGGTCAAGACTCGCGCATTTAGTTCGTTTAGTGCATGTCGTCAAGTTGAACTTAAGGTCGACTCTCAAAGTTCTTCTATGGGGCCCATAATCAAGCTTCCATCGATCCCACTAGTAGATGGTGCACAAGACAATGGATTTCCAGGTCTTTTCAGTGGATCTGTTTTGAAAGATATCTGGACTGATCAAATGGCCTCCAAATTGGATGATCTTAAATACGGAATCTCGGAATCTCCAATCAGAAACAATTTGGAAGCCTGTTTCATTGAATATAATTCCAACAAGAACGTTTTCCTGAATGGACAAAAGAAATCGCCCACTAATTTGATGGAGGAATTCAATCTCGTTACCAAAAATGAGTCAGTGGATCAATTATACAAGTTGTTGGATAGAACAGCTAAAAAACCAACCGAGCAAATGGTGTTTCAAAGTGCTTCATCGATCTACAATTTATATTACTTTTTATCGTCGTTAAAACCGATGAAATCGACCCAAATCACCAAATCAACTATTGACGAGCTTTTCAAGACTCCAGACGTTTACTCTGAGATTGAAAATGTCCCTGAAGGTCAATTTGTTGAAATCATCGAAGGATCATTCGGATCAATCTTAGAGCTAAAGACTCTTCTTTTGGCGAGCGCAAATTCAATGAAAGGTAATGGTTACACATGGCTTGTTCATAAGTTTAGAAAACCAGAACTGGGACAGGAAACTAGAAACTTATCAAGATTCTCCTCTTTGGCTATTCTAAACACATATAATAACGGTACTCCTCATCATTTTAGATCTGGACAAATTTCTAACGCAAGAGCATTCCAAAAGCAAAATGAATCAGAATCTGTTAAAACTGAAGAAGAAGAAGCCTTAAGCATATATAAAGTGGACATTCCAAACCTAGAGCAAGCCCAAGATACTTATGATCCATTGAAATTTGTCTATGAACCATTATTTGCCATTGGTAACAATCCTTCTTTCTATTTGAGAGATTACGGAGTGTTTGGAAAGACTAAATATCTGGAACATGTCTGGAATTGCATTGATTGGAACGTCGTCGGTACCAGATGGGCCAATAGAGCATTGACTCAAAAACATTAATGTATATAGAATAGAATTATTTTGATTATGTAATACCTAAAAATTTATTTCAAAAAATTAGTATCGATCTAGCTACATGAAGAACTTGAGAATTCTCAATATTGGGAAGGTTTGTCCGGAATCTCGGACATATCCTGACCTCGAGATCATTGAATCTGTTTTTGACATGATTTCTGACTCAATAACGATTGTTTTGGGTTCTACAGAGAGCCAAACGTTGGAAGTTCAACAGTTTATGAAGACAGGACAGGTGAATATACTTGCATCAATACCTGTTAAAGAGTTTGATAAGATTGTTTCATTTGCTCATTTTGCAGACAGTTTCCAGTTGGTGATTGTTTTTGAACAGGGAGATCTAATGACTGCTACTTATGATGGAACATCACCAGAACCAGATACTACTGTGATTGAAATCGTTGGTTCTATTGATAGTGGAATCAAGAGTGCTCGGTGGTCACCTGATGAAGAAACGTTGGTGATTTTAACTGGAGAAAACAATGTGGTCTTATTAACCAGGATGTTTGAACCAATTGCTGAAAAATATTTGAATCCGAATGAAGTGAACTCCAACAATCAGGTTTCTGTTGGATGGGGAAAGAAGGAGACTCAATTCAAAGGAAAAGGAGCCAAACAACTTGAGAGAGAACGAACAGCGTTGAAAAATGCAGGTCTTAATATTGACAGTGATAATGCTATTTTGCATGATCCGACGATAGCAGAAGTTCAACAGGGTAAATTATCGAATTTCGATACTCATTGCAGTCATATCTCTTGGCGTGGAGATAGTGAATACTTTTCTTTAACTAGTATTGAAGAAATAGAACCTGAACAAGAACGACGTGTGATTAGAGTTTATTCACGAGATGGAGAACTCAATTCATGTTCAGAGGCTGTTGATGGTCAAGAAGAAGTACTTGCTTGGAAACCACAAGGATCATTAATAGCATCTGTTCAAAGACGGTTTGAACAAGAGATTGGTGAAGAGATTGTTGAATTAATCTTTTTCGAGAAAAATGGACTTAGACATGGACAATTTGAAACAAGATTACCATTAGACTCCAAAATTCTTCAATTGGATTGGTCCTGTAATAGTGAAATGCTTGCCTTTCGATTATTTGATCGAATCCAAATATGGACCACTAAGAATTACCATTGGTATTTAAAACAGGAGATTTATTCTTCTTCAAGACAGGAGATCAGATATATGAAATTTCATCCAGAAAACCCAACAAGAATTCTATTTGGAACTGAGAATCATATTGAGATTATTGATTTGACCTATTCATTGGCTTTAGGACCTACAATTTCTCCTTATGATATAGGTATGGTTTTGGTAGCAGATGGATTAGAAACAAAACTTACTCCTTTAGGAATGGCCAATGTTCCTCCTCCAGCAAGTCTTCGAGAGATTTTCATTGATGAGAATGTTTGTGATATTTGTGTTTCCAAATCAAATGATATTTATGGTCTATTAAGCTACGATGGAATATCTTTTGTTACTGTTGATTTGGATAAAATTATTAAAGGAGCTGAGCCTGTTATTCGAACTAAGATTACGAAATCCCAATTTGGTTCACCAATGGATCGTCCTCGACAAATCTGTTTCTTTGGAGATGATTTGGTGGCTGTTTTATTTGATACCAATCATTTTTCCAGAATAGCCATAATAAATATTATGGACATTGAACAACCAAAAGTGGTTACTGTTTCAGATATTCTTCCTCCCAAACCGGTTCTTTTGAAGACGACTCTTGATTTCTCTCAATTAAGTTATGAAACTGCAGATGGTTCGGTGTTCTTATTGGACCCTATTAATTTTGATACCATTAAAATAGCACAATTTCCTCAACTCTGTTGTGACTATTTCGTTTGTGGTATTAACGAAAAACAAGTCTGTTTTGGACTTTCTTCCACAGGAAAACTATATGTGAATAATATGTTGGCTTGTTCTGGTGTCACCTCCATGTTAGTTACCGAATCTCATCTTTTATACACTACAGCCAAACATCAATTGAAATTTGTTTATTTGGATGACAATATTGATCAACAACCATTCAATGAAGATCTTGATGATGAAAGAACTCGAATGATAGAACGAGGTTCTATTTTGATCTCTGCTATTCCTTCTAAAGCCAGTGTTGTTCTTCAAGCTCCTCGTGGTAATTTAGAAACTATTTGTCCTAGAATCATGGTTATGACCGAAGTTAGAAACTTCATCAAACAAAAACGTTATTATGATGCTTTTATGGTGTGTCGTACTCATCGAATTGCTTTGGATATTTTACATGATTATGATTCTCAGTTATTTTTCCAAAATGTTGAACATTTCATTAAAGATATCAAGAAACCAGAATATATCGAATTGTTTATGTCGACATTACTGGAAGAAAATGTGGTGGAAACAAAGTATAAAGAGACATCAAATGGCGAAATTCAAGCTTTTCAACAATTGCAAATCTCTGATTATATCAGACCTGTTGGTAAAGAGAAAATTAGTAAGATTTGTGAAGCTATTCTGGAAATCCTGTTAACCCCGTCATACAAATCCAAATACTTTCAAACTATCATTACAGCATATGCATGTCAACATCCTCCAAAGACAATTGAAGCATTAGAATTGATTGGGTCTTTCAAAAATGAAACAGATACTGAAAAAGCTGTTCAACATTTATGTTTCCTTTTGGATGTCAATATGCTTTATAATGAAGCTTTAGGAATCTATAATGTTCCATTGACACTTGTGATTGCTCAACAGTCTCAAAAAGATCCAAAAGAATACCTTCCTTTCTTACAAAATTTGCATGTTCAAGTGGAATTGAGAAAAAGATTCATGATTGACAATTATCTCAAGAAATATGAAAAGGCATTGGATTCACTTGTTCAACTTCCAGATACTGATCAAGAAGTACTTGATTTCGTTATTGAACATAATCTTTATAACCATTCATTGACTCTTTACAGATATCAAAAGGATAAGTTCGATACAATAATGCAAGCATATGCTGATCATTTACATGAAATTCGGGAATATTCTGATTCAGCTTTGGCATATGAGACTTTAGGAATGATTCAACAAGCTTTAGAGAACTATATTCTGAATAGAAGTTGGCAACAAGCTGTCTCCTTGGCTATTCATGATCAAACATTATTGGAAGATACATGTACAAGATTGGTTAGTTTATTGAGTGATAATCATGAATATTCATCAGCAGCATATTTACAACTGAAATTCCTCAACAATATCGAAGAATCACTTAGATTGTATTGCAAAAATCATCAATATGAACATGCCATTATGTTATGCTACCAAGAAAAGAAAGAACATTTAGTGGAATCGGTGATTGATCCTGCTCTTGGAGAAGGATTTGGAATCATTGCTGAACTTGTTGCTGATTGTAAATCTCAAATTGATTCCCAATTAAGACGATTACGTGAATTAAGATCCAAGAAACAGGAAGATCCATTCGCTTATTATGGAGAAATGGGTGAAAATGATACTCCTGATAACGTTTCTATTGCTGCTTCTGAAACATCAACTAAAGAATCCTTCTTCACCAGATACACTGGTAAAACTCAAGGAACTGCTAAAACTGGAGCTTCTCGTAGAACAGCAAAAAATAGACGGAGAGAAGAACGGAAAAAAGCAAGAGGAAAGAAAGGAACAATCTATGAAGAAGAATATCTGGTTAAATCTATTGGAAGATTGGTTGAACGATTGGATCAAACTCAACCTGAAGCTTTGAGACTCATTGAAGGTTTAGTGAGACGTAATATGACTGCTCAAGCTTACGAGATGCAGAAAAACTATATCGAAGTGAAACAACTTCTTAAAACTCATATTTCGGAGATTTATCAAATCAGTGAGAAAGACCGTGAACGAATTGATGATAATGGACTGGTTTATCTCGTTCCCGAGATCCCAGTCCCAGAAATCACCGAGTTCCCAAAACGCCATGTGCTCGATTATTAGGGTGGTGTAAGGATGTACTGATTTCTAAAAAAAACGAATCTGTGTATATAATAAATTCTACGTATCATGACTCTGTCTTCTCTTAGTGTTGCTGAGACCTCGAATGGATATTTAATACAAGATGCCATTCATGGTGGTTCAAATTCTTTGTTGATCACCAATTCCGGTACTTGTGAGCTTGTTAATCCAGAAAAATATCCAATTGAAAAGACTCCTAGACCAATATCTGGTATCATAGGAGTGGCTCATTTGCACAGTTGTCATTATCTTATTGTTGCTACTGGAGCTTCAGAAGTTGGTCAAATTTCTGGAGGTAAGAAGATTTATCAGGTGACTTCGACTGATGTTCTTCAACTGAGTACTAATAAGTATCAAGTTGATGATGATGAGGTGAGATATTTGGAATTATTGAAGTCCCATTTGAATTCTGCATCGTTTGTTTTCTCATACAATTATGATTTGACAAAACCATATGCTCGTCAAAATGAAAAGGAATATGATTCGGAATTCATGTGGAACTATTATGTTTCTCAGGATCTTATTAAATTGGCGGGAGGACAACCATATGTTTTACCAATGATCTATGGATATGCCAAATTTGTTAACACTACAATCAATATGAAACCAATCACGTTTGGATTGATTACTAGAAGATCGAGATTTAGAGCAGGAACCAGATATTTCCGGAGAGGTATTGATTGTGATGGAAATGTTGCCAATTTCAACGAGACAGAACAGATTTTAGCAGTTCATACTGGGGAAATTGATAAAGTGTACACTTATTTGCAAACTAGAGGATCTGTTCCTGTTTATTGGGCAGAATTGAACAACTTGAAATACAAACCGAAATTATTATTGGGACAGACGGATTATGGACCAACCAGAATCCATTTCAATAGAATGATTGAGAAATATGGTACCAATTATTTGGTCAATTTGGTCAATCAAAAAGGTTACGAACAACCTGTGAAATTAGCTTATGAAAATGCTGTTACAGCATTGAATGATCCAAATGTCAAATATACTTACTTCGATTTCCATCATGAATGCAAGAATATGAGATGGGCCCGTGTCAAATTGTTGATAGACCATCTGAAAGAAATCGGACTAGAAGGTACCGATTTCTCGATCATAAATGTTTCCGAAAAGACCAATGTTGTGAAAAAACAATCCCATGTGGTGAGAACGAACTGCATGGACTGTTTGGATAGAACTAATGTTGTTCAATCTACTCTGGGTAGATTTTTCTTGCAACAACAATTAATCGATAGTGGAATCATCTCTGGAAGTCAAGATTGGGAACGAGTTGATGCAAAGTTCAATTTTACTTTCATGAATATTTGGGCAGACAACGCCGACGTGGTCTCCAAATCATATTCTGGAACGGGAGCTTTGAAGACAGATTACACCAGAACTGGTCAAAGAACTAAAGTGGGAGCTTTAAACGATCTCATAAACTCAATCACCAGATATATCAAGAACAATTACAAAGATGGTCCAAGACAAGATGGCTATGATTTGTTCTTAGGTAATATCTTACCATTTGAGATCGCTACATCACCATTCCAAGATCTCAGACCAGCCTACACCCAGTCGATCCCATACGTCCTATTTGCTTCTATCTCAATCCTACTTGTGACATCTGTTTATCCAAATGGATCAGTTTCCTCGTTCAAGAACTTCACTTTGACTGGGCTTCTATTAGCCATAACTGCTTTTTCATTCAAATACATCGTCCAGAACGGTGTCCAATACGTTAATTGGCCAAGACTCTGTACCATGGATTATTTGACTTCTAGAGAAGTGTTGAATGATGGTAAATTCGACGGTCTTATCTTTGAAAAGTCTGATCTGTACAATAAGTTCTCCGAAGTGGCCAAGAAAGAATAGATTAGATTACGTCAGCGAATTTTTTAATATACATATTTAGGTTGAAAAACTGAAATTAATTCTGACTCTTTTCTGGAATAATTTCAATGGATAGAAAACAACCTCATTACTTTGGAGCCGGTCCGGCGTTACTTCCAACCGTTGCTTTGCAACAGGCTGCTAAAGATTTGGTGAACTTCCAAGATCTTGGTATTGGAGCCGGAGAGATTAGTCATCGGTCCAAACAAGGTACTGAAATCATCAATAGCACTAAGAGACATTTCAAGGAATTGCTCGACATTCCTGATACTCATGAAGTTTTCTTTTTACAAGGAGGTGGAACCAGTGGATTTTCGTCGATTGCCACCAATTTGAGTGCTTCTTTTGCAAAGAAAACTGGGAAAAAGGGTAAACCAGCTTACGTTGTTACTGGAACATGGTCCAAGAAGGCATCTGAAGAAGCATCAAGATTGGGATTTGATATTGACATTGTTGTGGACTCAAAAAAGGTTGATGGTAAGTTTGGAGGTATTCCTGATGTGAACAAATGGAATATTCCTTCCGATTTATCCAACACATCATATGTGTATTTCTGTGATAATGAGACTGTCAACGGAGTGGAGTTCCCAGAATTCCCATTCGATAAGTTCCCTGGTGTTGAGGTGGTTGCTGATATGTCTTCTAACTTCTTGTCCAGAAAGATCAACATTTCTGACTATGGATGTATTATGGCTGGAGCCCAGAAAAATGTTGGATTGGCAGGAGTTTCCATCTATATTATAAAGAAGAGTTTGTTGGATTATCCTTCTGATGAAGATTTGTTGAAAATGAACATTCCATTGAGTCCAATCGCGTTTGATTATGCTGTTGTTGTGAAGAACAATTCTGCTTATAACACCATTCCAACTTTTACTGTGCACATTATTGATTTGGTGTTGCAAAATCTGATTGAAAAGGGAGGACTCTCTAAGCAAGAAGAAGAGAATGATCAAAAGGCACAATTGTTGTACCAAACTCTGGATAAATATCCATCCGTGTATAACTTGCCGGTGAACAAAAATGTGAGATCTCGGATGAACGTTGTGTTCACCATGGTCAATAAGGATGATTCTGAGTTCTTGGCTGGTGCTGATAAGCTTGAATTGACCGGATTAGAAGGACATCGGTCTGTTGGAGGAATGCGTGCTTCTTTATATAATTCTATTCCTTTGGACAGTGTGAAGATATTGTGCGATTTTGTGAGCAATTACGCTTCGAAGCACAATCATTCAATTTGATATCCATTCAAATAATACGCGAGATCGCATTTTTGATCCATATCGATGTAGCAATGTAGAATAGCACCCTGAGCGTGGATAATTAGAGACATGGCATCACAAAACTCCATGAGACGAGCTCCTGTGTTCCAATGTTTGAGTTTGACTTTCAAAGAGATTGGTTTCATCATATGGGAGTCATAAGTTTGTGATGGAACGGAATCTTGATCTTCAAGTAAAACATCAAGCTTCTCTTTCCATTGGACCACTATCTTACGTTGTTCTTCTTCAATGACAAATTTAAGTTGTCCTAGATGATTTCCAGTGACAGTAATCAGATCTGATGTTTTGTAACGTTCCAGACGTTTCAATAATGGACTTATTCTCATTGGTAATTTCATGGCCAATTCCATGCTATCCATATCTGGTTCCACTATTCGAAGATCTGTATCCATCTTTAACAATCTAACTGGTATATTAAACGAATGACTGACATTTGAATCAAGTGTCATCTGTTCTGTATAGAAAAGAGCCAAAGAAGCTGCAGCTTTGTTCTTGATCTCTCCTCCATTAGAAGGACGTTTCTGTAGACGAATAACCAAGTTACTAGAAACATTGGACTTCTCATAATTCCGTAAAACCTGACAAATAGGTTCAATATTGATCTCAAAAGGAATCACCTTATCCCTGGCCGATTCAACTTCATACAATTGAAACAAACTCCGATCCACTTTACACCAAACAGTAGGTTCATTCAATGCGGAAGATATAATGAACAGTTTCTGTTCCGTGAATCGGAAAACACACATTTTGCGTAAAGACACCAGAAATGAAAGACATTTTCGTAGTTCCATAGGCTTCTCAACTACCAATTTAAGTTTCATGTTTCCCTCTCTATATATATATATTTATTTTTTTAGAAACTACTTCAATTACTTAATCCATAACTGCGCTTCTCTGTATCATTCATCATGGCAAAAAAATGGATCGGAGAGGTAACCAATCCTAAAGCACGAATTCCAACCTTATCAAGATTCTCAAGACCTAATAAATAACCAGCATTAACCCATCCAAATCCTTCAGTAGCAACTCCTTTGAATTGAGAACCTTGATTTCCATACTCTGCATCCACTTTATGAGGTTCTTGTGTTGAAGTAGCATCGTATTTCTCAACAACAATCCCATTGTAATCAACAAAAGCAAGAGTTATCATATGACACCATCTATAACTAAGCCTTTTGGCAACGGATTGATATCCATAATTCTCTAAACCTTTCCAAGTCAAGATTTGATGAGGAGACCAAGCAAAAGGATAATCCCATTGTCTTGATGGTTTATCAAGTCCGATTTCACCACGTGACTCTCGAGTACCACTGACCAATCCTCCGAAAACCTCAAATTTCGGTAATGTCTTCTCAACAAGCACTTTAGCCTGTTCTCTAGAAGCCAATTTGCTCCATAATGGATAGAAAGTAGTGACCGATTCATAGGTGATTTGTTTCTTGGTCTTGACATTGTAATCAAAATACATTCCCTTCTCCTCATTCCATAAATACTTGTCAATTCTGGCTTTGCGCTGTTTTGCTAATTGCTCCCATTTTTCAGAAGTTTCAATCTTCCCATCAACTTCCAAATGATTGTCAAAATATTTGCTGATAACAAACGCAATGTCATTCTCGTATTTGTATAACAATGAATTCAAGTCAACAGTAGCAAGATAAGCACAAATTCCTTCAAGACGATAGGACGTATCATGACCACTTTCCCGAACAGCTCTATCATGAAGGAAATACTCGTCAAGTTCGGGATCAACGATTTCTCCAGAATTATACTTTTGAGTGAACTCTTCAAAAGAGACACCATATTTCTCACAATATGGTCTCAAAATATAACAAAAGTGAGACGCTTCTGTTTCTGGAGGAATTCCTTTACCTTCTGGATGATAACAGGATAATCCAGTCTCAGGATCCAATCTAGGACTGCAACACCAAACCGACCAATACTCTTTGATAGCAGCCTTGATACAACGCTCCAAAAAAGCAAGATCCATAAGTCCAGTGGTAGATTGAATGTAATTGAACACTTTTAAAGCCATATCGGTCAAAAATGGAGGCTGGGAACGTCCAAGATAGTAAGATCGATTAGCATTGAGAATCTTTCCATAGTTTTCGATCTCAAACACAAAATTCTCACACATACCAACACAAGGCTCTAAAATATCACATAGAAGTAAACCCAAGGTCTCAAAGTACGAATCCCAACCATATTGTTCATTGAACCTGCCACCAGGGACAACGTATGGAAAACCTTTTAGATCTGCCCATTGATCACTGTTTCGACGGGTAGCCAAGGCCAGAAGACCTGGTCTATGATTGATCGACAACATATATTCTGCATCGATCTTCTCTGGAAGGTATTCAACCTCGAGCTTTCCCTTGGCCAACTTGTCATAATAGGCATGCAATTCTTCCGCACCGTGTGGAACATAGATTCTTGGGATTTTGGCCTCTGGTGTATCGATTTTTGTATCTTGAGCCATGCCTAAAATGGTGTTCTCATTTAGTTCTCTGGTAAGGTTCTTCCAGAAAGTTTTGGATATCAACCGTTTGAGTCGATTAACAGGATTCTCATTGAGTCGAGCCTCGTCTAGAATCATCTGTTTGCGTCCCATTCTTTTAGCAATTGTTAATTCTTGTAACAAATTTGATAACATATATGTTCCCCGAATATCGTATTGTTTGAACCCATTTGAGTTCATTGTACCAAGTTTCAACACCTTAGGTCCACTATCCTCAATTGTGATCTGACAATTCCTGTCTGTGTCCTCATTTTCGAGCAACTCCTCTAACGTGGAATCAATATCACTGATGAAGAACCGTTTGGAATTGCGCATACTTGAGGAGTCATCAGCAGAACCTCTACGTCGTAAAGTCGTAGAGGTGCTCGTGGTACTATTAATAGTAGACGATGAGCTAGGCAAGTTGGCTATTTTATTATTATGCTTCTTCACTAAGGAGGAAGTTGATTCTGAGAAACTTGCAGCAGCGGGTGGATCATCAGGTCCAGAATCGTCTGAATCATGATGCAAATCAAATACTGCAGATCCATTTGAAGGAGAAGGTGATGGAGATGGGCTGAAGTCTGAGAACGGGAACATACGTCTGCTATTTGAAACAACTGCTGACAATGTGCGCGTGCGGCCATATTTGGAATCCTTTTTTGATTTGGATGGATCGGTTTTAGGACCGTAGTAGAGATCTTCATTGGCAAACGGATCGATCTCTTCGAGAGACGAATGACGATGATGAGAAGGTGTCATAAATAAAAATAGATAGTTTTTGTATGGGGGTCAACTTATGTAATCAAGTGGGTGGCGGGTGGCAACCAAACAAGATGGCGAAACTTGGGGTTTTGGGTTTGAAGAAGACAAGATTTCAACAAAGTTGGATGTACACGGTTTGAATGGATGGATAACTAGGCAACAAAATTGTGGTAGTGATGGATTTTGTGATGGTCATCATTGGTTGACACAATTTGGTTTGGTGGCATTACCCTCCCTGAAAAATTTAACTAAATTTAACCAAAACACATTACAATGTCTGAAGAAACCGCCGTTCCAACACCATCGAAGACCGAGGAGACAGTGTTGAAGCCTCCTGCATCCAACGTGTTTGCGATGTTTGGAGGAGCTGGAGCCAAGAAAGAAGAAAAAAAGGAAGATAAAGAGGACAAGAAGGACACAAAAGAAGACAAAGAGGAAGAGGACGAAGAAGCACCAGAAAGCGACGATATTCATTTTGAGCCTTTGGTTCAACTTGAAAAGGTTGAGGTGAAGACTAATGAGGAGAATGAGGAAGTCTTGTTCAAGATCCGTGCCAAGTTATTCAAGTACCACTCAGACACCAAAGAATGGAAGGAGAGAGGAACTGGAGACGTCAAGTTCCTCCAACACAAAGAAACCAAGAAGGTGAGATTATTGATGAGAAGAGACAAGACCTTGAAGGTTTGTGCCAACCACATCATTGCTCCAGAGTACAAGTTGACACCTAATGTTGGATCTGATCGGTCTTGGGTGTATAGTGTTACTGCCGATGTGAGTGATGGAGTTGCTGAGGCTCAAACTTTGGCTATTCGTTTTGGAAACAAGGAAAATGCAGAAAAATTCAAGGACGAGTTTACTAAGGCCCAAGACTTGAACAAATAGAGTTTATATGCTATAATAATGTACAAGATCAATCATCTTTTTCATGTCGAATCCCAAGCAACTTTGCTTTACTTCTCAGTCTACCGGTTCGACCCCATCCCCATTTAAATAGTACCCATAGCATTAATAATGGTGAGAACTGAGGCCATAAAACGTTTAGGATCTCAATATCACAATCCAGATCGACCACTTCCCAAAGCATGAAATCACTTAATCGATAGACTCCAGAAGTTCGAATCAGAAGTTGTAAAGGAGGAACTTGTCCGGTGTACAGATTTTCGGTCACCAGTTGCTCTGAAATCTCGTCAGACTGATATCCATTTGATATGATGGTTTTTATTGAATGCGTGATGTCATCTCGGGCAGTATAAGGACAACAAATATTGAGCACTGCTCGTTGGTTATTTTTGGTCATTTCTTGAGCATCCAACAGCGAATCTCGAACATCAGCAGGTAGAAGTTTCAAGTTGCCCAAAATTCGTATTTTGATGCCATATTCCTCACATAATTCTCCATTCTCAGCAATTTGTTTCATTTTAGATTTGGCCAACTTCATCAACCATTCGATCTCATATTCACTTCGACTGAAGTTTTCGATCGAAAATGCAAATACAGTAACGGCCTCTACCCCACAGTCATAACAGACCTCCATTAATCGAGCCATAGAATCAAACCCAGCGCTGTGTCCTTCCTTAGTCTCCAAATTGTTCATCTTGGCATATCGTCTATTTCCATCCATTATAAAGCCAATATGCCTTGGTACACTCCCCGTCCGTATCACTGAACACATTTGTTTTTTCGTGTAATCCAACACGTGCTGTGTCAATGGAAAAGTAGAGATCCAATCCATTGGAGACAAAAATATTTTACCAGAGCATTTTTTTTCCAATTCGTTATGTTTCGATCAGTTTCCAGTTTAAGACGGTATTCGTCTTTTTCAACTGCCGTGGAAACGGCAAGAAAGATGGTCCAGCCCGATATGAACGCCAAATTCGATCCATTCAATATGGTTTCAGCAGAGATGAAAGTAATGGCCAAAAATATCGCAGCCCTCATTGGCTCAGGACATCCAACACTTAATAGAGTGGCAGCATATTATTTTGAAGGAGAAGGCAAGAATGTTAGACCATTGATCGTTTTACTACTATCCAAAGCTCTTTCCAAAATTCCAGAAAAAGAAAGAACAAGAATCCAGATAGATCCTTATGATGTCAACGACCAACAAGAATTTAGAGGGACTCCGAAAGCATTTTCTTTTGCCGGTCAAAATCCATTGGATTCAATCAGTCCATTACGAATTCTTCATGGAATCAACCCAGACATCATATTGAATCCATTGTCTAAACCAATGATGAATGCCGAAGAATATATTGAAAAAGATAGAAAAAATGGGATTTTACCCAAACAGAGACGTCTTGCCGAAATCACAGAAATCATCCACACTGCATCGTTACTTCATGATGATGTGATTGATTTCGCTGACATTAGAAGAGGAAAGGATTCTGGAAACGTCGCATTTACTAACAAAATGGCTGTCATGGCAGGAGACTTCTTATTGGGAAGAGCTTCTGTCTCCTTAGGAAGACTTAGAAATAGTGAAGTGGTGGAACTTATGTCCACTGCAATCGCAAACTTGGTCGAAGGAGAATTCATGCAATTGAAAAACACTGTTATGCAACCAAATATCAACCAAATTGAATCTGGAAATACTGTCAAACAAATTCCACCATTATCTGGAAAAGTTCCTGTGGAAGTGCACGAGTATTCAGTGAAAAGTACTCAACCAGTTTCACACGAGGAAAACGTCGAAGCCGCATTCCAATATTATCTCCACAAAACGTATTTGAAAACTGCATCCTTGATGTCCAAATCTTCCAGATCGGCAGCTATTCTAGCTGGTTGTAACGAACAGATTATTGATAATTGTTACGAATTTGGAAGAAACTTAGGTCTATGTTTCCAATTAGTTGACGATATGTTGGATTATACCACCACTGCAGAAATGCTTGGAAAACCTGCCGGAGCAGATCTTGAATTGGGTCTGGCAACAGCTCCAGTCTTATTTGCATGGAAAGAAAAACCAGAACTTGGACCGATGATTGGACGTAAGTTTTCAGATCCAAAGGACATTGAACTGGCCAAAACCGCAGTCAAGGAATCTCGTGGTGTTGAGAAGACTAGAGAATTGGCTGAATCTTACTGTTTGAAAGCATTGGAGAATCTGAGATGTTTGCCTGACTCGGACGCAAGAAACGCACTGGAATTGCTCACGAATTCGGTTCTCACTAGATCAAAGTAAGATCTCTCTTGTAAATCGACGCGTCGACTTGGACGCTCAAGAAAAATAAATTTCAATCAACTTTTTGGTATGTTAAGTTTGAAACCAATACGCGTTTTCAAAGTTCCTGTTAGACATCATATTTGTAGAATTCATTCGATGGGTGTTTCAGCTTCAGATCTCGACTTTGAGGTCAAGAAAAGTATCAAAAAGATATCTGGAAAGCAAGCTACTTCTTCTGAACTCGATGCTCAAAAAGGATTGTTATCCGTTGCACATACCATTTCTTTGATTAACTCTCGTTCTTACAACTTGTTATCCATTGATTTGGAATATTATGAACGTGCGCAAAACAATCTGCTGGAGATTGGAATGTCCATCTATAAACCATCACATCAAAAACACGCTCTGATTCCTCATATTATCAATTTCCATATCATTTTGAAAGACGGTCTCAAATATGCAAATGGAAGATTTGTTCCAAATAATCGACATCGCAATGTAACTGGGCAATCGATCATTGCTTCTGATATTGAAGCCAAACAGATTGTCCAAAAAGTGTTTGATGAATTAGATATGAAAAAAACCATTGTGGTAGGCCATGGGTTTGATTCTGACCTAAGAATTCTCAGAAAATGGGGTGTCGAACTTTCAAGTGATATCAAGATAGCAGACACGATCAAACTATGGACCTCATTGATTCCTGGTGAGCGAAAAAGTGCCTTATGGTATATTTTGGATAAATTGAGTATTCCGCATGCATTTTTGCACAACGCCGTGAATGACTCTTATTATACTTTGATAGCATGTTTGATGCTTTCTTCTCCCGAGGTTCGAAATAATCTAGTCAAGAAAGAAACTCTATTTGATGAAGAAACCCAAACACCAATCAACCACCATAGAATTCGCTGTTCTCCTTCAGATCAATCTCTCGATATTAGGGGACCAAATAAGAATCACAGAGGTCGAGTTCAAGAGATTTATTTTCATACCCCAACGCAGACCAATCCTGTTCAGTTCGTTGTGGACAAATTGAAAGACTTGCCATGATATTTATGTAGATAAAATATCAAGATTTTCCATAGTAATGGATTTAGTCATATTGCTCACCTTGTAAATACCGACCAGCTGTTTGGCAAGTTCGAACATGTTGTTTCTGAGTGAAATGACAATGAATTGTGCGTTTTTCGTGCGCTCCTTGATATAATTAGCCACAATACTAACGTTTCTGAAATCCAAAGCAGCATCAATCTCGTCCATCACATATAATGGAGTTGGTTTGTATCGATGAAGAGCAAAAACAAGTGCAAGAGATGATAAGGTCTTCTCTCCACCTGATAAATTGCTGATATTCTTCCAGGATTTCTTTGGAGGCATCACAGAGAACAAGATTCCTTCAGAAAATGGATCCAATGAATCAACAAGCTCAAGCTCAGCATTTCCTCCCATAGTAATCATTTGATACATCTCTTTCAGTGTCTGGGATATCAAATTGAACCCAGCCATAAATTCGTCTAATCGCTTCTTCTTGAGATCCTCGCATGCTTGTTTCAGTTCATCTCTTCTCGAAACAGATTCGTTCAAATCGGCCTTCCGTTCAGTAAACTCTTTATATCTTCTAGCATATTCTGAAAGAACATCTAAATCAACTGTCATCGAGTCGGTGTCCTTCTCCAATTCCTCAATGTCGTCTTCGAGTTGATTAGAATCAATCTTTTCCAATTCTTCGCTGGCATATTCAGGAACCGGAGCAAGCAACTTCTGTTTCCTTTCATCATCCTCCATCCACCCAATTAATTCTTCCATATCCCGGGTCTCTGATTTCACCATTTGATTGGACATCTTGTTGATGTTTTTATGACACTGATTGATGCTATTTTGACATTTTTCAATCTGACTCACAAGTTCCATCTCTTCTTTTTGTAAATCCGCAATTTTGGCTTGCTTCAAATCCAATTCTTCTTTCAATTGTTCTGCCTTCTCAACAAAGTCTTCAAGTTGACCATTGAGCTCCTCAAGCTCTTTTTCGGAATTTTTGAATTTGGCAATGTTTACCTCATAAGTTTCACGTACTTGATTGCTAGCATTTTCTGCCTCTTTGATCTCAACCTCGTTTTCAACGATCTGATTACTTAACCGTGTAACCTGATTTTTCAACTTGGTTAATTGCAATGAGTCGTTCGATTCCTTCTCGTTCAAAATCTCCAATTTTTGAAGAACAGATTCAACTTTAGATTTCTGCATCTTCAATTTCACACCACCAACTTCCATAATCTTATCTTCTAAAGAACTAACTTGACTTTGTAAACCCTTAGATTCTTGCTCAAGTTTCAGTTTCTCAGCCTCCAAATCCATCACGATCCCGGTTTCTTTATCAATGTCCTTCTCGGTACTAGTAAGAAGTGCTTTGTTGCTTGAACTTTCTTTGGAACGAGCCATGGCCTCTTTGGCCTCTTGTTGATCCATATCAATTTCTAGCTCGAGCTTCGAGATCTCCATGTCAATTTCTGGAAGTCGATCTTTAAAATTTGCCAACGCAGTCTCCATCTCATGGAATGCAGATTGGGCTTTTAAGAAAGCATCTTCCTTGACATGAACTTCTTCAACCATTGAATTGAGTTCGGCTTCCGAAATCTCACTTTCTGAACTGCTTGCAGATTTCAATCTCATGGCTCCCTTAAACATGCGTGCTCCTCCACCAGATAACGTACCACTCACATCAACGAGCTTCCCGTCTAGAGTGACGACCCGCCATCTCTTGGATCCAAATGCAACCTTGTTGGCCTCTTGTAAATTGCGCGCAACCAACGTATTATACATGGAACTGTAGAAAGCAGGAGCAAATCTCTTATCCACAGGAGTGATCAAATCAAATAACCGAGGAGTATTCTGTGGAGTTTGGATCTTGGAAAGATCAAACTTTCTCAACTTGTCCAAAACAATAAACTTTCCAAATCCTAAATTGTTCTTTCTCATGTAAGAGATGCATTGTTGAGCAGTCTCCACTGAATCTACCACCATATCATCCAAAGATCCACCACCAGTAGAAACAGCAACATCGTATTTATCATCAATAACTCCCAAATCGCCCAATCGACCATGAAATCCTGTTAATCTACCAGAATTCTTCAAATGGGTCAAAGCTTGCAGCACTCTGTTACGCGATTGCGTGCTAGAAACCCTTGATTTGGCCTCATTCATCTTATCTCTGCGAATCGAGAGATCTTCTTCCATTGTGTTGAGCTGTTTAGAAGCAGAATCAACCTCTTTCTGTCCCAATTTGATCTGTTCAGAAACATGAGCATGCTCCTTTTTAAGATGTTGGATTTGCTTCTGTTTAGCCTTGATTAACTCCAACTTTTCTTCGGCTTTTTGATCATAATTCTTGGATTCGTTATGAAGCTCCTCTAATTTTTGAGTCATCATATCAAGTTGAGACTTTTTGATATCAATCTCGGCTTGTTTTGATTCAATCTTATCTTTCCAAGGTTGCAACTCCTTGTTTAATTGTTCTAAAGATAACGATAGATCTTTGGTCTTATGTGAAACTTCTAATTTGATATCTTCCAAGCGTTTTTTCTCCTCCACTAAGGTCTTGTCCAATTCTTCAATCTGAACATGATAATCATGTTGATCTTTTTCTAAAGATGCTATTGTGGCTTCATTTTGTTTCAATTGAGTGGAACTGGTTTGTAAAGCTTTGGTTGCACGTTTTTTGCGATTCTCATTATGTTTGATCTTTTCATCCATTGAGATCTTCTCTTTTTCGACCTTCTTATGAGCGACTTTGAGACTGGCAACTTGTTTCTCAATTTGTTTGATTTGGGAAACAAGCTCTTGATGTTGTTTGGTGGTTTGTTCAATTTCATTATGATGATCAATTGTTTGTTGTTTCTCAGTTGCCAATCTTTCTTTGAGAGAGTTCAATTGAAGTGTTTTCTTCTCTAAAAGATCTTTATCTTTGAGCAATCTATACTGTAAATATAATGCTTTTTTCTCATCCAATTGTTTCTCTTTCAACAAATAGGTCAATGCATTTTCTTTCCCTGTTTCAAGATCATCTTTGGCCTTCTCAACAATCTCATATCGATGTTCTTTTTCAACACAAACATCATTCAATTCGTCAATCTCAGATAAACTGCTCTCAATTGTTGATTTATATTTGGAAGTTCCAATTATATCTTCCAAATACTCCAATAATCCATCATCACTGTTTCCTTCAGCTTTTGGCTTCATTTGAGCAATACTTTCAACCTCTCCTTGTAAAATCAAGAACCGTTTATGATCAAGATCAATTCCTTGATCTTTCAAAAGAGTTTGAACGTCTGTATATGTGCATTTCTTGTTATTAATGAAATAATCGGATGAATTTGTACGATATGCTTTTCTGGTGACCACAAGATCTGTGGACGGAAGAGTATTTGTTATTATTTCACCATTCTCATCATAAGAATCCAAAACAGTTTTGAAATAGATATCAACTTGACAAAAGGCAAGATCTGGGAAGTTTTCAGAATGATGGATTAATTCGCTCAATTTAGATTGTCTCATCTTGGAGGCACGAAATCCAAACACAAACAATAATGAATCGATGACATTTGATTTTCCCGATCCATTTGGTCCCACAACAGCGGAAAAACTTGAATTGAAAGGTCCAACCATTTGTTTTCCCGCATAGGATTTAAAATTGGTCAAGACTAATTGATCAATCACCAATCTTGGTTGGAAATCCTCTTTCAATTCGGGTTTCTGATCCTGAGAATATTGACTTTGAACTATAGAGATCGGATCAGGTTTAAAAGAAACCACCTGATGTTCCGGTTGTTGGTTCAAATCGCGTGGACCCAACATTTGACGAGGTTGTTTAAATTGATCCATAAACAAAACACGAAAGTAAAACAAAAAAAATAATATTGATTACATAACAAACTTTTCCCTGAGATTTATATTTCTTTCAAAAAAGTGGAGATGAAGGAGATGCCAGAATTATGTAAGTATAATTGGGCGTTTAAATCTAATATTAGTATCTCATGAAGAGATGAAAGAACATCGGATTCCTTTAGCATTTCGGGATCGATGTGCCGGATTATTGGTTCCTCTAAACAAGTGTCGTCCAGAAGGTTGGTTTTTACCCTGGAATTGTGTTGAAGAAAGACATGCTTATGAGGAATGTCAATACATGGATTTCAAGAGACGTGTTAAGGAATTGGAAGCCATGAAGAAGTAGGTTTATAAACCATTATTTATTGAGTATTTATGTCCTAGTAATAGGATCGGAAAAATTAAAGTCCCGGAGCACTGCTCCACAAAATAGTACCCCGCGGACCCATTGTTTAAGGAAAAGTTTGTCCGCTTAAAAATTTTACAACACTTTGTTATGTTCGGATACAGAATTTTTGACCAGAATGGTCAAGAACTATTCAGTACACCTCCGGAATTTCACATAAAAGCTCGGCAGGATGTGCAACGGCATTTGCGAAAATTCCAGGAGAAGACAGCACTTGTAAACACAACAGAATCTGGATCTGAACAGGACAACTTAACATACGGGTCTTCGCCTCTTCGACGCGCAATTACTGTGTCTTCACAGGATTCCTCTGATGATGCATCAATGGAATCTGATTTGAACCATCTGTCTAGACAAAATACTGCACAGACAACAGAATCTTCCCTATTCACCCATCTGTCCCAGATATACACTAACCCCACCATTCCATCACAAGCAAGCATCCCTGAAGGGTATGTACTCTTGAATGATATACTACCTCCAAGTTATGATGATTATTACTCCAAAGACCTTGAAACTGCGCGGTTTCCGAATGGTCGACCAACGTTCACCAAAAGGGATTTACGGGATTGGGATTTGAACGATCTACGCTCGCTATTGATTATGGATTCCTCCAAACCAGAGTGGGGTGACAAACTTCCGCAAGTCATTTCGCCTTTCGCATCGATCCCATTATACATTCAGATTCTTCCTTTGAATGCTACAGACACAGAGTATGTTCATTTTCTTGCAAATTCCGATATTTATAAAGAGAGTCGGTTTGATATCGAGTTCCGACTGAAAACAGCGCATTATATTGTGGAAAAAGCTAGACAAAGACATAACTTGCAATTTGAAATGACTTCATTCGCTAAATATGAATGGCGGAACATTATTGAAAATTACTTGCTCAATCTTGCTATTGAGAATCAATGTCGATTCGAGTTCAAACTCAAGATAAACGGTCTGAAACGAAGCAAATCCCAGCACGATAGTGGGTTATACAAGAAGTTGTTGAAGAACAGATTTGAGTTAACAGACGAGGTTAAGTTTTCGATCTGGCAGGATGTTCAACGTGGGGTGTATCGTAAAGTGGAGTGAGTAAAGAAAAACCAAACCTTTATAAATGCATTAGACACTGTATATTTAATAATTGTTCGATATTAAATTTTTCATCTCCATTCGCCCCCACCTAAAACTCCCCAGACTCTCGCCAACTCTAATCGTTCTTCTCCAATGGCTTCTTTGACTCGACCTTCCAACACTGTTTGTAATTCGATTCTCATTCCAGCGAGTTTCTTTCCAACCAATGTGACCAATTCCAAATTACCATATTTCAGTAGCGCATTATAAAGACGATTGGCTCCCAAATATAGAACCACCAATTCTTTCACGTTTCCGTCTGTCAGTTTCCGATTAAACAAAGTAACTTGTTCTTCTAATGCAATCAATTGACTAATGACTGTTTTGTAAGCACTCAATTTCCGTTTATATTCCATTACATCATCCAAGATTTCTATATCTCCTTCAATTTTCATATTGGCCAACGAAAGTTCTTTAATATATGCATTAAGGTCGATTTTGCAATCATGAATCAGATCAACAGATCCATCAATGGAATTTCCGAGTTGAATAAAGTTCAAATAATCATTATTAACAAGATCAATCAATTCTTGATCGATTTCATGTAAAAGAGCTCCTAATGACTTGGTTAAATCGTCCAGCGACCAATACTTATAACTTTTCGTAAGAAACACCGATGGATCAAATTCACCATCTGGAAGTTTTGAAAGATTAAATTGAAATGATTCTCTTGTTAAAGAAGAATAAAATTCAAACGAATCATCAGAATGTATGGACTCCGTCATGATAACAGGTAAATAAAGTTTTTTTATTTTTTTTTATTTTTCTTGTTTTATGCTTCCTTCAGAAATATGGACAATTATTGTCGGCCAATTGTCACAATTAGACCTTTGTTCACTTCTATTGGTTAATAAACAACTCTATGAGGTTGCTAGGGAACAATTGTATTGTTCGATTGTTGTGGATTCCAATTATTCACAATTCGATGGAGAATATGTGGAGAATACTTATTTGAAAACAAAGGGTAATATTTGTGGATTCTTTGCTTCTCAAACAAATCTAAAACTAGTTCGATACTTATATGTTGTTAATTTACCACAAGAATTCATTGATTTTGAACTCAAACTTGGTCCTTGTTTACCGAAAATGTCAAATCTTTCAACCTTATCAATAGATTATCCAGTTTCTTTGGATCTGATTCATCAAATTTCTTCAGATTTACAACATTTAAGTCTTCAAATCAATCATTTTAAACCTTGTTCTATCAAATTACGTGGTTTACCTCTTGTTCATTTATCAATTGGACCATCAAATGAACCAGAGAAATTATTAAATCTTGCTCAAAATTTGGATTCTTTGAAAACTCTTGAATGGAGTCGTCCACATAAAAAGATTCATCTTTCTGAATTGTTATCTTCAACAAATCCAAAACTTTTACCCCATCTTCCAAATTTACAAAGACTCTCTTTAATTGGAGAAATTCTAACTACACAGACAATATTACCACAAAGTTTGACTTTCTTAAGTCTTAGAGATACAAACGAACTTTCAAGTGATACATTTAATACTTCATTTTTGGATTCATTTCATCCTGAAGCTCTTACTCATTTAAGAATCGAATTACGTCAAGGAAGAATAGATACAGTGGCCACCTTCCTTAACAATCTACCTCCAAATTCATTAAAAGAACTCGATCTAGTTATCAAATTCAATACACTTAAATTGATCTCATTGCATGATCTGGTGGATCAATACGTCATTGCCATAGAAAAACAATCCAATCTTACCAAATTATCATTTGAAATCAAATTCGAAAAAGAATTAGTCGAACTAGATGAACAATTATCCGAATCCCAATTCGAAACTCTCTTTTTCAATCATCAATTCCCAAAACTTCAATCTCTAAGACTCCAAACCCAATTCGCTTTGATAAATAATAAGAAACACTTACTATTCCAAAACTTACCATGTTTAGAAAAGCTTTGGATTCTAGGAAGTAATTCGTTCGAAAAACATTGGGGACTTGGAAACATGTATCCTGGAGTATTTGATAATTGGCTTCGAATCCAACATCTACCTAATGGATTGGTAAATAACGCTCCAATCCCCAAAATGGCATTACGATATTTGAAAATAGACGAATGTCTTTTCGAAATTAAACACAAGACCCCAAAGAAGGAAGTTGTTCCTCGAAACTCAATCGATACTTGGTTCGAGACCCAAACAAGAGTCCATCTTTGATTTTTATATACAACAATGGTTTTTGTCGCAACACAACATTTTTCAAGAATTCACAACATTCTTGTGACCTCCGCAACTATCCGTTTTTTCGTTCCACGTTTCTCACCCATCAACAATTCGCCCTGTTTGAACTCCTTCGCCGCCTTATCAACTTCTTGTTCATGAGAATCGGTAGCATCAACAATCATAAATTGCTCTTTTCCACCACCTTTTGGTCGGAAAAGTTTGACCACATGCTGTGGTAATTTAATGCCACCATTCTGTATAAATTGTTCAAGTACTCCCCATATCTCTTGATTCATCTTGTAAGATTCTGGTTTGAATTCAATTGGATTCTTTTGATACTGTCTTATCACTTCACTAAGTAAACTACTATCTAACATTCCATTCCCTCCACCGGCATTAACAAATTTGCGTCGTGATCCATCAGTTTGTTCCTCAATCTCATATTTGGCCTCCTCTCTCTTTCTGTTCTCTAACAAATCCACTGATAAGTGATTGTTCTTTGTTTTCTGCTCCGTAACACCTACCACACCCATTGAAACCGCCTTCTTCAGAAATGATTGATCAGGTAATTCACGTTTCAGAACCACTTTGGATGGACTGAATGTCCTTGTAGGTTTGGACAGTTTCGATCCCATATATAAAGGAAAAATTAAAGGTGGGGATAATAAATTAATAAAAAAATGGACGAGACCGGAGTCGAACCGATGACCTTCTGCTTGCAAGGCAGACGCGCTACCAACTACGCCACACGCCCTATAACTCGTGTTTTAAGGGTTAGGGTATATACCCATCGCTAATATAAGTATTGTAAGGTGCTCTCCGACAATGAGACACTCTCTCTAGACCCCAAACAGCTTGTCAGAGTATCCACAAAATGGTTAAATGTATTCATAATCATTTCTCTCACCCCTTTTTTTCCTCTCTTGCTTCCTATTATGATAACACCCTCTGCCACCGCAACGTCCGGTTCCGGCATAAATTTTTCATATGACTAACCTCTCTGTCCATGTCTCTTGCGGATTCTGTTACGTCCCTGCAATCGTTACAAGGCGGTTGGATTGTCCAGAAATTTGGTGGCACTAGTGTGGGCAAGTTCCCCGAGCAAATCTGTGATGATATCGTGAAAACATACAATGAATCTAATAAAGTGGTAGTGGTGTGTAGTGCCAGATCCACTCACTTGAAAACTGAAGGAACCACTACGCGATTGTTGTTGGCTGCAGAGCTGGCTGCTGATGACAAGAAAGACGAGTTTGAACAGGTGTTAAAGCTGGTACAGAACGACCATGTGGACAATGCCAAGGCCAGGATCCAGAATCCACAGCTGAGAGAGAAACTTATTGCTGAGACAGTGGAAGAGGTGGAACATGTGAGAAAGTTACTAAATGCGTGCCTGATTATTGGAGAGATCAGTGCGAAATCTAGCGATGTGGTTATGGCTTGTGGAGAGAAGTTGAGTTGTCTATTTATGAGTTATTTGCTCCAGGATCGTGGAGTGAAGGCAAGTTATGTGGATTTAAGTGGGGTTGTTGATAGCAATGTTGATTTTGAAGGTGGATTGGATGCTAGTTTCTACAAGTTCTTGAGTGAGAAATTTGCAAAAGAGGTTTACAAATTGCCCGAAGGAACTGTGCCGGTTATGACTGGATTTTTCGGTAAGATACCTGGAGGGTTATTACGTGCAGTTGGTAGAGGTTATACCGATTTATGTGCTGCATTAACTGCTGTTGGACTTGGAGCTGATGAGTTGCAAATTTGGAAAGAGGTTGATGGTATATTTACTGCAGATCCTCGTAAAGTTCAACGGGCCCGATTGTTGGCTTCAGTCACTCCTGATGAGGCTGCCGAGTTGACTTATTATGGTTCTGAAGTTATACATCCTTTTACTATGGAACAAGTTATTAAAGCTCGAATTCCTATCAGAATCAAGAATGTCATGAATCCAACTGGAAACGGTACTATCATTTTCCCAGACAATGTTGGCAAACGTGGAGAATCTACGCCACCACATCCACCCATTTCTGTTCAAAACATTCCGATTTCAGTGTTTTCCACCACGAAAAATGCCACTGCAGTGACTGCCAAATCTGACATTGCCGTGTTAAACGTCCACTCCAATAAGAAAACACTATCTCACGGGTTTCTGGCCAAAGTTTTCACCATTTTGGATAAACATAAACTAGTGGTGGACTTAATCTCGACTTCTGAAGTTCATATCTCAATGGCTCTACATTATACCAAAGAATTAAGACATAACTTTGGAAAAGCATTGGAAGAATTAAAAAAATATGGAGATTGTGACGTTACCAGAGACCTGTGCATTGTTTCATTGGTTGGAATCCATATGAAACAATTGATTGGTATTGCTGGAGCAATGTTCAAGATTTTGGCTGATGAAAGAATCAATATAGAAATGATCAGTCAAGGAGCTAACGAAATCAATATCTCTTGTGTTATTGATAAGAAGGATGTCATTAAAGCTCTCAATGCTCTACATGATCGGTTATTACTTCGACCATTTACACAAGGATCTGCTGTTGATCAGCGATTGGAATCACTCAAGTTGGATGATGTTATTTAATTATCTAGAAGACAAATATATGGTCTCCAAGCTTGGAAACAGGCTTGGCTTTTCTAAAACCAAGTTCATTAGCAGCTTTCTTCAAAGCACTGGTCATTGGTGGTGGTCCGCACAGCAGAACTTGAACATCATCTGAAGCTGGAGCTCCATATTTTTCCAACAAATCTTTGGTGATGAATCCTGATTCTCCAGACCAATCTTGAGGAGGATTGTTCAAGACATGAATCACCTTGATATTTGGATATTCAGCTTCGATTTGATCAAGTTCGGCCTTCAACAAAATGTCCTCAGCAGTGACATTTCCATATAATAAGGTCACCTTAGTATCGTCATCTTTATTATTGGTAATAGCCTTAATGATTTGATACATTGGAGTAATACCGGTACCTCCGGCCACCATGGTGAATGATTTCACCATATTTGGTGTATATGTAAAGAATCCTTTTGGACCCCGAACTCTAATGGATTCCCCGAGCTTAAGATTATCAACATGCTTGGAGATATTACCCTTGTCGTAAACCTTAATCAACAGATCGAAATATCCTTTAGAATCATCATCCAATGACATCGGAGTATAAGATCTGACGATTTCTTTACCATCAATCTCGGCACCAATAGAAATATGTTGTCCAATAGGAAGTCCAAGGATATCTGTTGGTCTAGGAAGACCGAATCTGAAAATTGCAGAGTTCTTGGAAACAACAGTTTTCTGGATCAATGGAAACTCTTGGAATTGATCCACCTTCAAAACTTTCCGTTCTTTAGGAACAAGAACATAGTAGCCAATAAGAACTGACGCAACGGCCGTCAAGGCCACAAAAACAAAGGTGTTGTTAGACATGAAGAAAACAGGGTGAACGAAAAACGAATATTTGTAGGGGCTTAAGTAAGCGAGAAAAGTTTGCTCGATTGGGCTAAAATATACGAGGCCATAATAGTTTCCAAAATGGGATGGAGTGAGAGGAAGACGAAGGGAGAGGCGATTCCGAGTTGATTGGTTTTCTGAGATACGGAGAAACTGGATGAATGATGATGAGAAGGTGCTACCAAGCACACCTTGCACCGAGGTAACTGTTGAGGAAGAGTGGAGGGGAGGGAAGTTATTGGGATGAAGTTATTGGGATGGTGAAGTTTGTTGGGATGATGGAGTTATGAATGTGGTTATTGGAATTGAGTTATATGGGAGTAGATATAATTTCCAATCGGTTTGTGTTTTTGATTTGTCTTTTCTGGACGATGAATCCATTCCAATGTTGAATCAACATTGAATCAACATTGAATCATTGTCGATTCGATGCTGGTTCGATCGCATTCCATCAGATTTCCTCCCTCCCTTCCTCTCCCCCCCCTCTTCCTCAACTGTTCCTGAGTCTCGCTTTTCACACCTCACACCCTCCCCACGCATCAAATTTTTAGCCATTTAACATCTTCTCTATGAGCCCTCAAAGTCCTGAAGAACCGTTGTCGGACATGCTTCCCCCCACAGCTGCAAATGGTTCCAACGGATCGGCGACTTCTATTGGTTCTCGCCCCAGTTTTGACCGCCTCCGCTCCCTTGGTCATAGACTTTCATTCTCGAAACATGCTTTACCCAGTCCCGCTCCGCATAGCAACCTTTCCTCCTCTTTGAAAGTCCAGACCTCTACTTATGACCCGGAAGACTTGGAAGAGTCTTCTGAATCTGATTATGAGGAAGAAAGTCTCAAACGAGAAGAAGACGAAAAGGACTACTGTGAGGGCGGATATCATCCGACGTTTGTTGGAGAAAGATATGGTACAGAAAAACAATACCTGATTGTGCGAAAGCTAGGCTGGGGTCATTTTTCCACCGTTTGGTTGGCATATGACTCCAAACATCTTCGACATGTGGCTATCAAAATTGTGCGGTCCTCCAAAAATTACAGAGAAGCTGCACTAGACGAGATCAAAATCCTAGAAAAGATCAACAATGGATCCGACCATCCAGGAAAGAAACACGTTGTTTGTATGTTGGACCATTTCACTCATCAGGGTCCTAATGGAGAGCACATTTGTATGATTTTTGAAGTTCTTGGCGAAAACATGCTCAGCCTGTTGCTTAGATACAAACAATTCCAAAAGGACAAGACGGAGGAGATCAAGAAGACTTCCATATCAGACGATGATATCAGCACCACGATTTCTGTGGAACACCATATTTCAACAATCAATGATTTAACTATCCTCAAAGAGAGTTATGGAGGATTACCCTTGACTTTAGTCAAACAGATAGCCAAACAACTGTTACTGGCTTTGGATTATCTTCATAGAGAATGTGGAATAATCCATACCGACTTGAAACCAGAAAATGTTCTTGTGGAAATCAATGATGTTGAAAAGTTGGTTCAACTGTTAGAAAAAGAGCGGAAAGACCGTCGATTGGCGAAATTGATTGGCCAAAGAAACAATCAGAGCGATAGTACCCAGAAAGTAGGCCGGTCCAGATCCATTTCAAATCGACCCAAACCAATTAGACTGTCCAAACCATTGATGTCTCCGGTTGAAACCAGAGGATCCGTGGACAACTTTTTCCGCTCTTTTTCCTTCTCTCAACGTCGTGCCAGTTCCAACGACTCATTTTTGCATCGATCTGGTTCATTAATGGAATCGGCTCCTCTTATTTCTCCAATATTGCCTCCGCCACCAGTTTCTCCACAGGTCATCCCTGAAGAGGAAGAATCGTTATCTGAAGACGACTTTGTGGACGCAACAGAACCACCAGTACCATTACCAGAACCAGTTTCATCATCTCGTCGAGCTTCTCCTGTTAATATGGAATCTCATCAACCTGCTTCTCGCCGAGAGTCCTTTATATCATCATATTCACGTCAATCATCTTCTGCCACAACGATGGATTTTGACTCCATTATTTCTGTCAAGATTGCAGATCTTGGAAATGCTTGCTGGACCAATGTTCATTACACAAACGACATCCAGACTAGGCAATATCGCGCGCCAGAGGTGATCTTAGGCGGAAAATGGGGATGTTCTACAGATTTATGGTCAGCTGGTTGTCTGATATTCGAACTTATTACTGGAGATTATCTATTTGATCCAAGAACAGGATCTACTTATAACAAGAACGATGACCATCTTGCACAGATCATTGAGTTGTTACAAATCTGGCCTCCTAAGGAATATCTGAAAAAATGCAAGTATTCTAGAGAATACTTTGATAAGTCATATCAAGGACTTAAAAACATATCCAAACTCAAGATTTGGACTCTATTGGCAGTTTTGGTGGAGAAATATCATATCGACGAACAATTGGCATACGATATATCGAAATTTCTATTGGCAATGTTGGAGTTCGAGCCACGCAAACGGATGGATGCTGGTTCATTAAGTAATCATCCATGGTTGGTGGATTGTTTGGTCGAAGAACATTTAGATCGAGAATTTGGCTCTAGAGGCCAAGATATTCCGGGATGGACTAGTGAATCAAATAAATCCAACGAGGACTTATAGAATACTAGGATGGATGGAATTCCAATCTTGAATCAAAGCTGTTTGAATATATCCTGTTTCCCAGCCGCAACTTTTCTGGACCTTACGAAGCAATCTCATAATGATATCTCGTTTGATTGGATCATCACTTAAAATCCCTGCTATGTGAAGAGCATGTATTGATAACAACGAAGATGGTTCATCTTGACAACATAAACTTATTCCAATAATATGATCACATTCCGATGCACATCGGACCCGTAATTTTCGAAAATGATCTAATCTGTTATCCTTGCCATGTAATGGTTTCTTCAATTCCAACATTAATCGTGCCGAATGGTATAATTGAATAGCCATACCAGCTTCCGGAGGATGATAGAAAAATGCTGGTAATCCTTCATCTGTAACGGAGCTCCATAAAGGAGTGAATCTTGAATCCAATTTGGATTTCCATCGTTCTAATAATGAACTCAATCTATCAGCATCCATTATCAAACCAATTGGATCAACACTTTCATCGGCATGTGCACAATAATCAACAACCAATCCAAATAAATAAACAGAATAATTTGCAGCCATTCCAATTGTCCATCTAGGTTCATTATCCCAAGAATTGATATCAACGTTCCATAAATGTAATCCTAAACCGACTTTCTCTTTCACCAATAATGCTCGAATAACTTCTTGTCTTGCTAAACTCCAAAATCCGGTTCTTAAAGACCCAAATGATTGGCCATTAATACCTAAAGCTATAGCTTGAGAAATACCACCTTTTAAATGTTTATGCCAATCAACAGCAGCAGGTTCCAACATTTCATAGGCAGAAAGAATCACTGTTGCTATGAAAGAAGATTCAGACGAAGATGTTGATGAATTGGATAACGACAATCGTAAATATTTCAAAGTATCATCATAATAATTCACAGCAACATCATAACTATAATTAGTATTAGTTAATGCCAATTGTTTTGATGAAATAGCTAATATAGCTTTCATAATAGTTGGATCAAAGAAAGCCCGTCTTGTAACTTCATTAGTGTAACATTTATCATCATCGAAAAGATCGAACCAAGCACCTATTCTTGTTGCAAAATTTTGAATTAAAACATATTCCGATTCTGTTATTTCCAACGGAAATGATGGAGAAACTAACAAATCGGATATAGACACTTTCAAATTCGAATTATTGGTGATTAAAGTATCTGGAGTGATAGTTCTAAAGATAAAATCTGATTCTGGATATTCACAATCTCGTTTGCTTTTATTACAATGTTCACATTTTGGTTTTTCTTCCCCACATTTTATCTTTCGTTGTTTACAAGTAAGACTAATGGTTAATTGAATCGGTAAGTTTACTTACCATCCAGTTCGTTTCCGATTGATTTGGTGAACTCGTCGAGTCCGAATCGACCCGGAATTGGTGCTTTTAAACAACCCAAAAGGAGAATTCATAAGAAAAGTTTAAAAAAAAATAATTTTTCATTTATCTACTCTTTATTCAGGACCTTTAATAATCACCTTCATTCCCTTTCCTTGTCTCGTATGTTCAAAAGCCTTTTCAGCTTCGGAGAAATCAAAATGTATAGAAATTAATGATTTGACATCAATAATTCCTCTAGAAACAAGATCAATAGATCTAGCAAAATCTCCACTGTTATATCTAAAACATCCCGTAACATTGATCTCCTTACCACAAATAGTAGATAATGGAAGATCAGCACTATCTCCTCCAGACATTCCAACCTGAACAAACGTTGCTCTTGGTCTTAAAGAATGAATACAGGTTTGAGTACAATATGTCACTCCGGTAGCATCCAAAGCATATTGAAATCCTCTTTGATCTTTCAATCCAAACTTCTCAACAATACTGGTTGCTGCCTCTTTGGATGTTTTACCTTTCTCAGAAAGATGAGTTTCCAATTGGAAAGTCTTTTTGGCAAATTCCAAACGCTCAGCATTCACATCTACAACAACAACCAACGAAGCACAACATGCATATTTAGCAACAGCAGCAATCAAGATACCAACCGGACCGGCACCAAAAACAATAACTGATGAGCCCATACTAACTCCAGCTTGTTCAATGGAATGAACAGCAACCGATAATGGTTCCATCAATGCACCTTCATCCAAAGAAACGTTTTCTGGTAGCTTGTAACAGAAAGGTTGACTAGTCCTGAAATATTTAGTCAATGTTCCATCAACAGGAGGAGCAGCAGCAAATTTCATATCCAAACAATGATTGTATTGGCCACCCAAACACTCAGAACATTTGAAACATGGGGTTCCTGGCTCAACACACACCTGATCACCAACCTTAACGTTGGTGACTTTTGGACCAACTTCAGTGACTATTCCAGCAGATTCATGACCCAAAATCAAAGGTTTCTTCACAATAAAGTCACCAATTTGACCATGGGTATAGAAATGAACATCACTTCCACAAATTCCTGTAGATTTGATTTGGACAATGATATCATCATCCTTGAGGATTTTAGGAGCGTCACGGTCTTCGAAAGAAAACTCACCGACTTTTTGGAGCACAAAGGAGTAGTTTGCAACAGTCATTGAAATGAAATTGAAAAGAGAGGGACGGGAGAGGGGTGAAGTACCAAATTGCTGGATGGTTGATGACCGTACCAAATAGGAAAGTCCGAATCAGTTTTTTCAAATCTGGGGAAATTCGGATCATTGACCTAATTAGGAAATTCGGATGCATGCAGAAAAAAAGTGGGCGTCGGCTATATGGGGCACTAAAAGGGGGTGTGTGTAATTTAGTCAACTAGGGTCCAATTCAAAAGTGATGCAGTTATGCGTCTCGGTTTATCAGTTAGCATGTAATTATTTTATTTTTATTCCATATTTATGCCAATTGGGCGATCACCAATTTTCTGGCCAATCCATCGTATTTAATAAAAGTCTTGATCGCATCCTCAATTCTGAAAGTGGCAATTGGGTTCTCAGCAATTGTCTTTTCGAATTTAGCTTGATCATTCACATAAGATTCCTTGGCAGGAGCATCTTTGATAGAAACCTTGGCAGCAAGAGTAGGCTTGAAATCTGCTGGAGCAGGAGTATTGGCCAATTTCTCAAGACATGGTAATGGAATGGTCATACCATCGATACCAGAAAGTCCTGTAGTGACACCCAAACCAATCATGGCAGCAGCCACGTTTTCAGTAGGAATATCGTAAGCACGGTAATAGTTATGGATATCACGAGTAATAGCCCATCCATAATTCTCTTCAAGATCATCGTACTCTTTCAACAAACTGGTGTCCAAATTGGCAGCCAATTCATCAACATAAGTCGAAATAGCATGAGCACCAGCTTCAGCAGCAGCAATTCCTTGAGCAACAGAATGAACCATGGTTCCTAAGGTTCTAATTCCTTTGACTTTAAGCTGTTGAATAGCCTTAAGACCTTGGAAAGTGGTTGGGATCTTGATAATCACCTTGTCAGTAGGAACACCAACATCATTGTAAGCCTTCAAGTACTTCAAGGCTTCAGCAACCATCTTATCAGTATCATAAGCATTAGCAAAGTTAACCTGAGTAAGTGCACTGCCTTTAATGATCTTCACCATACCCTTTCCAAGAAGAGCAGCAGCGTAGTACAAAACTTGTTGAACAAACTCGTCTTGATTAGCAGGACTGTAACCGAACTTTTTGGCGGTTTCAATGGCCTCCGAAACAAATTTTGGCTCTTTGTCTAACATGTACCAGACATGGAACTGATTAGAAGTGGCACAATCGAAGTAACCGGCAGGTTTGATTGCAAGGGCTCCTTCTGGCCACATGGTATCCACACTAATGGTGGTGTATTCAGCAATTGCATCGAGTAAAGTCTTGGTAACAGTCATTTTGGAAGGTATAGAGCTAACAGGGTGGCATTTATATAGCCCGTTTTCCCACAAAATATCTCCAAAATGATCCATTGTTGTACGTCTGGGGTATCATTCGGAAACACGTACCAAAAAGGAAATTCGCAAACCTTACCCAAAACGGAAACGTTTGCGAAAAATCTGCACATGATCGTTGAACATTGTTCATTTCGAGTCATACCCCACAAACTGTCGTCATATGGACAATAGATACCCCACCGTGTTCTACACCTGGTTCATCAGTATATAATCCACCAATTTCCTTAGTTACTCGTCACTCAAACATGGCTCGTAAATATATTGGAGGATCAGGAAAAAGATTGAACTTCTTTCTCTCTTTCGCGGCCAGTACAGTGCTTGCGTTTTACGGTTACGATCAGGGTGTTTTTGGAGGTGTCATTATTGGAAAACAGTTCTTGGAACAATTTGGTAACCCTGATGACAACACGATTTCTACTCTGACTTCTGTGTACAATTTAGGGTGTTTTGGTGGCGCTGTTGCTACCATTTTCGTTGGTGACTTCTTGGGACGTCCAAGAACTCTTATTACAGGAACTACTTGGATTCTTGTTGGTGCTATAATTCAATGTTCTGCTTATGATAAACCACAAATGTATGCAGGACGTGTGATTGCTGGTATTGGTACTGGTATGAACACTTCTACTGCTGGTATTTATCAAAGTGAAACCGCAAACTTCAGTTCTAGAGGAAAATTGGTGGTCCTTCAAATGGCTATGTGTATTTTTGGATTCATGCTTTCAAATTGGTTGACTTTTGGATTCTCCTATTTGGAAGGAGATATCACCTGGAGATTCCCATTAGCTTTCCAGGTTGTTTTCTGCTTCATTGTTTATTCTATATGTCCCTTCTTACCAGAATCTCCAAGATTATTAATTAGAAAGGGACGTAATAAGGAAGCAATCGATGTTTTAACCAAATTAGCTGATGAAAATGAAACTGAACAACATGTTCATCAACTTTATCAATCTATTGTGGCAGCACACGATTTGGAAAAGTCGAAGGCCATCACTTGGATGGATATGTTGAGAGGTAGAGCTCCTGTTGGAGCAGTGAGAAGAATGATTCTTGGAATGGGAATGCAATGTATGAACCAAGTCAGTGGAATCAATATTACGTCATATTATTTTGCATATGTTCTGGAACACGCTGTCGGAACAACCACTGAAATGGCAAGAATCTTATCATGTGCTGGTTCAGTGAATTATCTAGTCTTCTCTTTGCTCTCCTATTGGACCATTGAAAGCTTTGGAAGAAGAAGAATGATGATGTTTTCTTCAACAGGAGTCAGTCTCTGTTTCACTGCAATCACAATTACGATATCCCTACTGAACAAGGGAAATGACGACCACGCTCTTGGTATTGCTGCCACCTTCTTCTTCTTCTTGTTTTTCTCCTTCTTTGCTGTCGGATGTCTTGGTGTTCCTTGGCTTTACCCTACTGAAATCAACACCTTAGAACTTCGTACCAAAGGTGCTGCTCTTGCAACTGCTACCAATTGGATTATGAACTATATGGTTGTTCAGGTCACTCCACCAGGAGTGGCCAATCTTGGATGGAAATTCTGGATTGTTTGGGTTGTCATCTCGGCTTCCTTCGTGGTTTGGACTTACTTCTTCTACCCAGAAACCAGTGGTCGTACTCTTGAAGATCTCGACTACTTCTTCAGTACTAAACCTGGCTTATTCATTCACAGAAATCGGTTAGCTACTCAACTTAAAAGACCTCAAGAATTCATTGATAGAGAAAACGACATCAATGATGCGTTCAACAGCGACGAAAAAGCTGCTGCTGTTGAACACGAAGAGAAAATATAGTTACTTTATTCTTTATCACGTGACTCGTATCATAATACTCAATTTCTTCCTTCCAGTAGATTTATTTTTCTCCATGTCTTTAGAACCCCCCACTTATGGTCGTCTAGTATGGACGACCGTCAAGGGTTCCATCGAGATGGTATTGTTTTCGAAAGAGGCACCTAATGGGGTTCAGAAGTTGGCTGATGGTCTTCTTAGTGGTAACATGTCTATTTTCAGAGCCACTAAGAAATATCTTGAAGTGGAGGTTAAAGGTGGGTGGAATCTCGGAAAGAACGAGACGAATTCTCGTATCCGATTTTCAATGCCTTACATGGTGGCAATGAATCAACAAAGTGGAAGATTGATTATCACTTTAGTGGGTGCGACTGAGTTGGGTCATGAATTTGATGGGTGGAGCATCCTTGGTAAGGTGCGAGGAAATGTGTACTGGTTACAAGGCCTTCTAGGCAGTGGTGTTGAGAAGGATGATGATGGAATTTTACGATATGCCATTGGTGGAGAGGGAGAGATAGTGGAGGAATGGGAAGGATTCAAAAAGCTGGAAACAAAAGTTGAAAAGGCAGAGGTCTCCAAGCCCAAGGCACGCAAACAGATTAGTCTGAGTTTTGAGGATGAAGAAGAGGAGATCATTCCTCTGAAACGTCGACGGGAGGTGAAACTTAAGACAAAAAGACAAATTGAGGAGTCAAAAGAGGTTAAAGAGGTTAAAGAGGAGTCTGCAAAAGAATCTCCAAAAGAAGCTCCATTGAAACCTATCCCGGAGTCTCCACTAAAACCTCAAGTTTCTGAACCTGTCGACGATACTCTTGCCAAACTTCTCGCGTTCCAAAAGACCCTTCGCAAACCCCAACCATCCTCACAATCCAGTGACGAGGATGAGCTCGCATTTTTGACCCACCGCTGGACATGATTTAATTCAAATAAATAGACCATCATTGATGAATAAATAAATAGACCGCTAATCTTTCATATTTAGCAGATCGAAACCGTTCTTTGGAGTGTTGACAAACTCCCTTAGTTTGGCAATCTCTTCCCGATCATAAACTGACCGATTAAGAGCTTGAGAAGAGGCCACAATGTGAGGCTTAACATATTTGTATAGAAAGTCAGCCAATTCATCTGGAACCATATCCAAATCCTTGAAACCAAGCACATCTGGTGATAGTTTGTGATTCATGTTTGATCTAACGTAGTAATCGGTATTAATAGCCGTCATACTGGAATTCAATTTCTCATGAATCCAACACCATGCTCTGAATACAATTTCTGGAGTAGGAATAGAATATCCCACAGATGCTGGGAAATATCCATACATACCCAAATATCTAATATATTTGAGCATTTCTCTTAATTCACCCTTTGAATACATCTCTGTTCCTTGTAATTCGTATGTTTTACCTGCTGTAGTGTCATCAAATCCAATTTTCTCCAAAGCTTCAGCAATTTGAATACCATGAGCAGGATAAACTGTACTTCTATACTTGATATTGTCACCAAATCCTTGTAATGGTAATAGATCGTTTAAAAACGCAGAATTCCGTCCATACATTGGTCCTGGTCTCACAATTGATGCATGAGGGACCAATTCCTTAAGAACCTGTTCTCCTTGACCTTTGGAAGCAAAGAATCGTGATTTGGAATCAGGATCCGCGTTATAACTGGAAACATGAATAACTCTTGGAACTTCATGTTTCTGACACAATTCACCAATTCTCCTAACAGCTTCCACATTTATATCTTCCATAGAGAAATTTTTAGTGTCCTGGTCTGATCCCATCAAGTTGAACACTATATCTGATTTACAAACACTCTGTTCCAAGGATTCGAGATTTCGGATATCGAACTCCAGAAAATTGACCACTCCCAGATCTCCCATTGGCTTCAGTTGTCTTTTAGCTGTCTCATTACGAAATGGACAAACCAGAATAGTTCCATGTTTAGCTAACTTTGCAACAAGGAGTCTCCCTAAAAACCCTGTGCCCCCAAATACCGTAGCAGTGTAGCCGGTTCTAGAAGATCTACCGCCTGAGCCTGCAAGAATTCGGGTTTCACCACGACGTGTAATGGCAATGTCGGACTTAAAAGGGAACCGATGAACAGATCGTTTAAACAAAAGAGACATGACAAAAGAGATGGGATATATTTTCTCCACTTTTATATAATGTGGTCGACAAGAAAATAAGGTCGACAAGAAAAAATAAGGTCGACAAAATTATGGAACACGACAACATGAGTATGAAGGTGAATGGGTGGAGTGATTTATGGATTAAGACGTGTCTTAACATCTCTCTATTGTGACAATATGATTAATATACATATTTGTACCTTAGAAGAACAATCTCAACAATTCCAAAACTCCTCCACCAACAAGCAGGAAGACCAACAAGACTGCGGTTAGTATGGGGGAGACAGAATAGACGAATGGAACAAGTGTATCGGGCCAAGTGTATCGAGCCAGTTGTATCCATCATCCCTCTCTCTACTTACCAATCCATCCAATTGACAATGGAAACTCTTTCTTTGTTTTGGCAACCTTTGCCTTTCCAACAAGTTTCTCGTTCTTCTTTGCAAACTTGGCGTTTGCCTTTCTTTGCTTTGGAGTTTGAAGCGCCTAATGTTAATGGAGGTTTTAATTGATACTCACCATTTTAGGTTATTTATTAAAATATATTTTTCATTTTCTTCATGACTATCACTTTTTCGTATCCCAAGGAATTCGACATCCTCACACTCGATCCTCCTCAATATCGATCAACAACTGTCCAATGGGATAACGATGGATCATATATAGCATGTTCAAGAACTGACACGTCTATCAAGGTGGCTCGTTTCGATCGAATCAAGTTGAAATTTGAAGATTCTGTGGTCATTCCCAAAGCCCATGATAAACCAGCCACAATAATTGTTTGGGATCCACGCAAAAACTCTCGTTTAGTGTCCATTTCAGCTGATTCAAACTTGAAAATATGGGAATTTAAAGCAAAATCACATAAATTGGTTAGAGCAATAAAACTCATCCAATCTATACCTTTAGCCACCAAATTTGCTCCCAATGGAGAGTTTCTTGCTATTTCATACTCTGATACAACTTTGACTCTATTAGATTCATCCAGTCTTCAATTAGATACTGCTATCTCATTAAAAATAAATGTACAAATATGTGATTTCACATGGCTTCCAGATTCCAAAACTTTGATCATAGCATTGAAATCAGGCCAAATACAACTTTACACATTAGAAACCCGTGAAAACTTGCACTGTTTCCAACTTATCCAATCAATTCAGCTTTCTAGCTGCGAAATCTCCAGTGTCCAGTACATTGAATCCAAGAATCAGATCTTAGCAGGATCTCAAGATGGTCAGATATTCATCGTGGACGCACAACAACTTATCTGCATCTCGTCACTCTCACATTTGGACGATGCCATCTCAAAATTGGACATCCTTACACCAACAATTACAATCAGCTACCACAATAATAACGTACGTGTATTCGATATAGAATCTCTTCAAGAGGTGTGCCAAGTGAAGAATAGCAAAGGTAGTGGTGCAGTTGCGACATTCCACCCGATTTCCCGCGAAATTCTGGCGTATATTGATGTTTCTGGCAAGGCTGTGTTACAGGTGCCCAGAAAGAAGACAGCACCTGTTCATTCTCAGCCGCCTCGGGTGGCGCAAAGGTCCCGCAATGCGCCTGTTCGTCCTTCCAGAGCTTCTGAAAGATATGAGGGCTCAGTGGCTAAACGTCCCAGGTACTAATTTAGTCTGGCAGCTTCAGGAAGCACAACTTCGTTCAATGGATCTTGTTGATCCAATGGAATCACTAGGGATTGTTGTGAAGATACAGGGTCGATTCCCAGATAGGGAGGAGGGGATAGAGCTCCGACTGCGTGATATGTAGGTGGAACCTCCTCGTCCCATGCCATACTCAATCCGGATCTTTCTGTGAGCACCAGACGGAATTGCATCCGTAGAACACGGGCAACTCCTGTTGGAATTCCTGTGGTATGATTGATTGGGTCGCTTTGGTTTCCATTGACATGATCTGGTCCGGTTCCTCCGTCATTATGTGTAGCAGTAGTTGAATGATGTGTATTTGGAGTATTTTGAGCTGATGATCCTGTAGTTAGAGGAGCGTTATTGTAAGAGCTGAGATGTGAAGTAGAAGTAACGGATCGATTTGGTTGTGTGTTGGTTGAATGCATCAATTCCTCTCCGACTATCACCTCCACTACGAGATTATGATGGACAAAGATCCCCAATTCATGATCTTCAACATCGCAAGCACAATTGATACCTGATTGAGGATTCAGATTGAACACAGGAGATTCACAATTCTGTGAGTTGATTGCTGCCAGATTAGCGATAGAGGCGTTCAACCC
The DNA here is from genome assembly GCA_030573155.1 of Ogataea xyloterini. Taxonomy (NCBI): domain Eukaryota; kingdom Fungi; phylum Ascomycota; class Pichiomycetes; order Pichiales; family Pichiaceae; genus Ogataea; species Ogataea xyloterini. The sequence continues at coordinate 177,400 of JAJMCS010000011.1, read as the reverse complement.
CATGGAAACCAAATCCAGTAGTGAGATTTCAGCAACGATTTCAATTCTCCCTTTGTTGGAGAAATCCGACTTCCAGCCAGATTTCAATTCTCCAGATTTCACCACCCGAATCTCCTCAACATAAAGAGGCATTTGAGGGTCCAATTTAGATTCATCTCGGCTCATCGGAGTCGATAGTGCCGGCACTATCTGTGAATCGCTTCGACGAGAGACTTGGGGCTCAATCGTTTCATCACCCGACCAATTAGAAGCGAATGGTGTCAAGTCATGAGAAGTCGGTTCTCCATCAGCAGGGACTTCGTTTGCTTCAGTTTCACGACGAGGATGTTCAAAGAAATAGTTGTAAGCAGGCTTTCCAACTCCACCACTATTCTTATAAGGTTTCTTACCCTTCTGGATCCGTTTCAAGTTCTGTACACATGTTTCGAACTTTTCTGCGTGTTTATCACAATGATTAAGTCTGACACGGACACTTTCCTCCAATTTCCAGTTCAATTTCCGCATTCTCCAACGTCTCTCAGGAGAACAGACATTATCCATACGAATTTCCACGGGAAAAGACGATCTCGGATATGCAACGTTCGGAATCACAGCCGTAGCAGTGATTTCAGTAGGAGGGAAAACACGTAAAGAATTACGATCCTGACCACGTAAAATAGATCGCCGAATCATCACAGGTAATGCTAGATTGATATAATCTAATTTACCCTTCGTATTGATAAATTGGGCCTTTGCTATCAGCTCGTATCGAATCGAACATGTATTATTCGAGAGAACTGAAGTTGCTGGAATCGATCCAGAAATAAAATGACTAAATGGAAACGCTTGAGAAGAACCTTTTGCGAAACCGGATGGTCTACTCAACACCTCCCAACTAGCCAACTCAGTGATTTTCCTGCGACAGTCTGAACACATATCGACAGAATTTGAGCCCGAATTAAAGGGACGACCATATTCGAAAATTTGAATTAAAAACAGAGTCACTTCTCTAACCTCAACATAGTCCTTTCTTGTCTCACTGGGAGCTGTAGATAAAGATATTGTTGATTGAAGAGAATGCGATGTTGCTAGTCCACTACTAGAAATATCATTCTCAGTCTCAGTAGGAGGAACATCTAAAACCAATAATCCACTAAAAAGTGCCCCTGAACTGTCTTTAGGAAGTCCGAACAACGTCACAGGCGGAGATTCTATTTGAATAGCGAGTCTAATCCCCGCATCATGGTTGATCTTATTGAGTTTCTCCAAATGGTATTTATCCTTACAGCTTAAAGTCGTTGGTGTCACAGTTTCCTGCCTGACAGAACTGGTGATTCCAGAAAGGATCTTTGAGAAAGAGGGCATGCACAAATAGATAAAATATACTTTAGCGAATTTCAATTTTTTTTTTGACATACTGCGCCACATATCAAGCCACAAATATAACTGATGCGTATTTACAACGCGTGAGGGATCAAATATTTTTATTTATATAGTCTTTATCAACATGGCAAAATCAACCTTGAAATTCAAAGAAACGCTTGTTGCTACAATAAACAAACCAATCTCCACGAAAGAATTGGTTACCCGGCTCGAATCGTTACATAGCGAGCTGTCCTCATTAAATCAAGAGAAGGTTGATCTTAAGTCATTGGAGACAATAAAAGATGCCCTAATTAACAAGAAACTGACAAAACATTCAAATAACGGAGTACAAGCTCTTTCTTCATGCTGTTTGGCTGATATATTAAGATTATATGCTCCAGATGCTCCATACAATGCTTCACAACTCTCAGAGTTATTCAAACTGTTCTTTAATCAATTCAAACATTTAGACAATCAAGATGGCGCTTATTATCATCAACATACATATTTGCTTACTCGACTTGCAGAGACGCGTTCAATTGTTTTGATTACGGATCTTCCGAACTCCGAGAGTCTTGTAGAGCAGATTTTTGAGATTTTCTATAATTTGGCATCTTCTGGCAAGTTTAGCGATGCTTTAGAGCCATTAGTTTGTGAAATTTTGAGCGAAGTGATTGCTGAATCCAATTCAATTCCAAATTCCACGTTGAAATTGATCTTGAACAAATTTTTGGCCAATACAATGGTGATGAAGAAAGGAAAAACAAGCGTTGCTGGGTTTAAATTCACCTTGGAGATCTGTTCTTCAAATACAGAAAGAATATCCAGATTGTTGACCAAATTCTTTTCAGAAGCGATCTATGAGGCAACCAAGGGCAAAGAAAATGAAGAACAAGATGACGAGAAACCAGATCTAACTCCTCTCTTAGATCAGTTGAAAAAACTTCACACCTTAGCGATCGAGCTTTGGAGATACGTTCCTGAGATCTTGTCATCAGTGATGGGTTTGATTGATAACGAATTGGATGCCGATGAGGAAAGAATCAGAATCGCTGCTACTGAGACAATCGGAAAGATTCTGGCTATTCAACCTTCAAAACTCAACTTTGCTTCTGTTCATAACGACACATATGTTAATTGGATGAGAAAGCCACTTGATAAGTCTTCTCATGTGAGAACTTTCTGGGTTAAATCTGCGATCCAAGTTTTGGCTTCCAAAGACGACATTGCAACCGAATTGACTAGTGGATTAATCAAGACTTTGGTTGATAGTGATGAAAGAGTCAGGTTAACAACTGTAAGAGAACTTTCAAACATTGCTCCGAAGACTTTTGTTTCTAAGATTTCCAATAAGACCATCATGGATACTCTCCGTCAATTAGTGAGAGAAAAACATCCCGAAATTCGAAGCTCCTGTTTACAGCTTTTGGGTCAACTTTATGACTCAAATTTTGACCAATTGTACAAAAATGACTTGAAGTTTGATGACCTTCTTGGATGGATTCCTGATGATATCTTGAAACTGGTTTATATCAACGACAAATCCGTCAATGCTCAAGTTGATTATTCATTATATGAACACATCTTACCATTTGAACTAGATTCTCGAAAGAGAGTCAACAGATTACTTGTTGTGACTCAAAATCTCTCTGAGAAGGGCAGAAACTCGTTCCATGCGATTGTCAAAAGACAACAACAGATGATGAAAGCAGTGACTCAATTATTGGAGTTGGTTGAAATGGATTCCAACGAGGACACCAAGATCGAGAAACTAATCAATTGGTTGGTTGCGTCGTTCCCGGAAACTGTTGATTGCAAAGCTGCTCTTAAACAATTCATTAAATTAAGCAACAGAAGGTATTTTAAGTTGATCAAACTTTGTACAGACGTGGAGTCTGATTACAAGACCATTTTCAATTGTACTAAAGAGCTTTTTGGGAAGGTAATCGAGCTCAAGAACATCAAAATTGACGGGGAGGTGAGTGTTTCTCCGTACGACATGCAATTCACTATCAAATTATTATTGTACAGATCATCTGTGATTTTCTACAACCAGAGCAATGTGAGCGAGCTTTTAAGGTTGATGAAAGATCTGGAAGATCCAAACAATGCTGCTGCGCAAGACGTTTTTGAAAATATCTCATTGGTGATACCTGAAGTTTTGAAGGCCAATATCTCAACCTTGACTCAAACCATTATTAAAGGAGAGGCAATTGGAGTGAAAGATCTCAAAGCTATTTATCAATTTAACATCAAGTATCCTCAAACACCGCCATCTAATGATTTCGATGAATATTTGATGAATCTGAAAATTCTGGCCATCAATGGCACCCCAATGGAGGCCAAATACGCTGTTCGATTACTTGGACAGCTTGAAAGGAAAGTTCAAAGAGACATGATCATTTCTGATATCATGGACGAGATTTGGCCATTGGATCCTTCGAAATCAAATTTCAATACCTCTCTTGCTACCATTTCTGAATTGTTTCTTACCGATGCTGAATTGCTGGAAGACAAAACTAAGGATCTGAGTACTGTTCTTGCGTCTCAAATTCTATTGAGAAACAACACTATTGGAAATGAAGACGATGAGGAGGTCGAAGATTGGTTAAACAAACAGGAAATGATGGACACCAAGGATTGTTTTAGTAAGATACTGGCAATTAGAGTTTTCGTTAATTGGCTAATCGCTGTTGAAAAGGCTCCTAATGCTTCTCAAGTGGCAGAACCTGTGTTCAAGCTCTTGAATTCGATTATTGGTAATGGAGGAGAAATTGTTTCTGACAAGACCGGAACATATCCTACACCTAAAACTTATCAATCAAGATTGAGACTAGAAGCTGGATCCAAGTTGTTAAAGTTATCGAGATATTCGAACTATAACTTTTTGATCAAACAAGAGACTGTGAACAAGCTGGTTTTGTTGATTCAAGATGAAAATGAACATGTTCGTTCCCAATTTATGTCCAAATTGAAAAAGAATTTGACCTTGGGATTGATTTCCGATAGATACTATCCATTGGTGTTTTTCATTGCTCATGAGCCATCTGATTCTCTTCGTGAAGATACTAAAACATGGGTGAGATCAATGTTCAAAAGGAAACTTGCTTCGAACAAGAATGAGCTTGTGTTTGAGAAATCGTTTGTCAGAGTGTTGAATATGATTTCTCATCATCAAGAATACTTGGAGTTATTGAAAACCGCTGAAACCACCTCTGATTATGTTCCATTATTAACATTTGCTTTAACATACATCACTCTGGTGTTGGATTTGATTGCTAATGTTAACAATGTTTCATTATTATATTACATTTCAGCAAGAATGAAACAATATAAAGACAAATTGACACCTGAATCATCAGCTAACATGTATATTGTTTCCGATCTTGCGCAATTTGTCATTAAAGCATTAGCAAAACAGAAGAACTGGAGTTTGACTACTTGGCCTGGGAAATTGTCACTACCTGGAGATCTATTTCAGTCTATTGGAAACTCAACTGAGCTCCATGAATTGTCGGTGAAATCATTCATTCCTGAATCTTACACCAAAACATTGACAGATCTTGTCCGTGAAAGAACCAAACATCTTGCCAACTCTTCTCCTCAAGGTATTGCGGTAGTTATGGAGAAAAAACGACAATTGGAACAAGCACCTACTCCAAAAAAGAAGAAGTTACAAATGGAACCAACCCGTCGTAGTGCGATTCCACGGTCGGTTGTGAACTATAACGAGGAGGAAGTAGATGAATAAGGTTAATCTATTGGTTTATGCAACTATGAACGAAGAAACTCAAGCAATTGATCATGACCTTTCAATTCCATCAATTTCTTAACTATGAGCAATTCGTGGAGTTCCTGTTTAGAGAGCTGTTCTTCTTCAATTCTGTATTCATCATCAATCTGTTTGAGCAATTGGTCCATATTTAGCTTTTTTTGATCATTAGTGATTATTGAACGATTGCTCAACTTGGATACTCCAATTAAATAGTCCTTTAAGTCAGGAGTCACTCGTTCATATAACTTCAAGTTCTCGGTATTTCTCGCTTTCTGCAAATCATGTTGCTTGATTTTGGTTCCCCTAATGAAATCCAATATAATGGCCTCTTCCTTAACTTGATAAGTGACGTTCTGAGTATCTTCTGCTTTGGAGATTTTCAACATATCCTTATTGAACTTGTATGCGGTTCCTTCTGGGGTGTTACGGAATTGGAAAATTGGATCTAGTGGAAATTTCTCTTCAAGTTCAAATTCGTCCACCATGTAATCTTCAACATTGAGAATCTCAATATTTGCGTCTTTTGGTGTTTTGAAATTCCTTGTCAATCCAACTTGGACTTTTGGTTGATGTCTAAGCTTTCTTCTAGCTTTATTAACTGTTTCCACATGATTCGGACACATCCATTTGGATCCCAGCAATTTGGCAGATGTTAGTGGTGGATCAAGACAATCTAAATGCCATGCTAATGAACAATAATCGCATCTTGTTATTTGTCGGTCGTTGAGACCAGATTTTGCGCACTTGTAACAAAACAATGGGTTTCCTTCCTTATCATAAATGTTTGTGAGCGGATCTTGAGCTTCAGCAAGCAATTGAGAATACGATTTCTGTGGTTTCATGTTATCGTCTTCAAAATCCCCGTCTCTGTTCATAGTGACACCTTCGAAAGCCTCAGCAACCTCGCGCGGCAACCGGAAAGCCAACGGGATGTGCGATTGCAAGTTGTCTAGCAATGCGGAAAATATACCAATATGATTTTTCTTTGGTTTCTGCTTACGAGCCATGCATTCTTTACAGAACCAATGATCAGGCAAATCTGCTTCTTCTGCTGGCGGGTCCAAACATAAGAAATGGAACGACTTCGGACATCCTTCGCAACACAGGAAAAGACCGGTGAGGCCACATGAAGAGCAAAAATCATAGTTATGAACAGTAGGATCTTCATTGTTGGCATCTGGTGTTGGTTCCGGGTCGGATTTACGCGGAATACCAAACCCAAATGCAGCTGCCTTCTTGCGTGGTGATTGTTTTACTCTCTTGGACATCACTGATGTTGGCGCGGCTCGGCCATGTCTCTTACCCGTTCTAGTTTGCTCGCCATTATTTTTAGCGGGCTCTGGATGTTTTGAAACAGGCCTCAATTGTCGATGGGCAGACACTCGTTCCGAGCTTAACTTGGTGATTGGTTCCGAATCGTGGGTATTCAAGCCTGCTCTGTATTTAGATTCTGTTGCTGAAAACATCTCGTCGTCCTCTTCCATGGATTCTGGTGTAGAAACCCGTTTCACACCTTTTCCCTTTCCTCTTCGTCTTCCTCCATAAGCTTCTTTCAAGATTTTCAATGAAGGAGGTTCCTCTAATGCCTGTCCCGTAATCGCACTCATTGTTGGTGGAGTAGTCTCATCGAAGGCCCAATCAGACTCAGATCCATTAGCCTCATCTTGCAGCGTTTTTTTCGAGTTTACTGACGTGTTCTTGGGCCAATTTTCAAAACTTTCGGTCTTTATAGGTTCCAATGACGCCCGTTCACGCAGTTCCCTACGTACCACTGGCTTTGCCGTATTTGCTCCTTGTATTCTGATGCGAGGAATGTAAACCATAGAAGATTGGAAGAAAAAAATGTTTGAAAAGTCGCGTCGATCGGCCGAAGGGGGGCAGACTCAATAGTGTCAATGATCTAAGTCTGGTGGTTCAAAAACTGATTGTAAATGATGAGAGACAGTTATTGATAGTCAATAGAATGAAATGAGTTATAAAAGAGGTAATTTCGGTTTATCTTCACTTTAAAATTATTCATCCTAATCCAAATATATATAACCCAAGATTACTCACTTTTTTTACATCATGCGTAAATTCTCAACAGCAGCCAAATTGCTGGATAAGACCAGGTTTGTGCCCACATCGGGCACCTTCCCAAAGGGATACTTGGTGGGAGGACATTTCTCGGGCGTGAAGAAAGATGGAGCTTTGGATTTGGCCATTTTGTCCTCGTCTGTACCGGCTTCAGCAGCAGCAGTGTTCACCACCAATAAAGTCCAAGCTGCTCCGGTGCAAGCATCCAAGGCGGTGATGGAAAAGACAGGAGGTGAGAAAATCAGTGCTATTGTCATCAATAGTGGTTGTGCCAATGCTGTTACGGGGAAACAAGGAATGACCAATGCATACACCATGATGGAAACTGTGAGTAAAGAGTTAGGCACTGGACCAGATTCTTCATTGGTTATGTCTACTGGAGTTATTGGACAACATATTCAAATATCCAAGATAACTGAAGGTATTAAAGATCTCTCAAAATCTAAGTTAGGGTCTTCTTTTGACCATTGGAAATCGTGTGCTCAAGGTATAATGACCACAGATACGTTCCCAAAGATTGTTTCCAAGAGTTTCACTTTGGATGGTGTTGAATATTCTATTGCTGGAATTTCCAAGGGAGCAGGTATGATTTGTCCTAATATGGCTACTTTACTTGGTTTCTTAGTGACCGATGCTCCTGTTGCTGCTTCTGCTCTTCAAAAGATGCTCAAACATGCTGTTGATCGGTCCTTTAACTCCATTTCAATTGACACAGATATGTCTACTAATGATACAATTGTGAGTTTGGCTAATGGAGTAGCCGGAGGTGATGTCATAACCGAGGGACATAAGAACTATGAAGCTGTTCAAGAACAATTGACACAAGTTGCAAGAGAACTAGCTCAATTGGTTGTTAGAGATGGTGAAGGAGCTACCAAATTCATCACTTTAAAGATTCAAGATGCTTTGAGTTATGAGGATGCCAAAACCGTGGCCCATTCCATTGGAAACTCGTCTCTTTTCAAGACTGCCATGTATGGAAAAGACGCTAACTGGGGTCGTATTTTGTGTGCTACTGGTTATGCAGGTGTTGAAATTGTCCCTGAGAAGATCAATGTCTCATTCATTTCTCCAAAAGGTGCTCCCCTGAAGCTCTTGATAGATGGTGAGCCAGAACAGGTGGATGAAGAAATAGCTTCTGAGATCCTTGATGAGGAGGATATTGAAGTCCACGTCAGTTTAGGAACAGGTGGAGGTTATGAATGTGTGTTTTGGACTTGCGATATGTCATTGGATTATGTCAAGATTAATGGTCATTATAGAACATAGTTATATAGAAAGTTGATAAAAAAACATATTTTTATTTTCTTTTATGTTTGAAGGTTCGTCTGGCGGCCAGCCGCCCTCACAACAAATGACGCCGCAAATGATCATTCAAAACCTCATGAGGATGGATCCCCAGCAACGGAACACGGTCATTATGAAGAATCCGCAGTTACAGATGTTCTTACAGCATTATGAGCAACAAAGGAAGGCTGCACTACAGCAACCAATGAACCCTCAAATGCAGGCCAAAATGATCCAACAACAACAACAACGTCAAATTCAGCAACAACGACAACAAATACCAGGTCAAATTCCCGACCAAGGGATATCCTCTCAGATTGCTAGAAACAAGCTGGCTCAGGTACAAGCTCAACAACAAGCTCAACAACCTCAAGCCAAACGTATGATTCGCAAGCGAAGTTCTACTAAAGATCCTCTAGATACTTCGGGAATGGTTGGTGGTAGTCCATTGATGTCGCAGGGTTCTCCGATGGGTCCAGCCATGGGATATCCTCCAGGACAAATACCTCCTCCAATGGCTCAAGTTCCACCCCCACAGATGGCTCCACCGCAAGAACGACTTGAAGATGTTCACAAATGGTCCAAGACTTTCGAAAAAGAAGGTAAAGAGGTTCCTACGTCGATCAAAGTTTATGAACAAATGGTTGAACGCGATTTGGCATATGGACAACGAAGCATGGAAGAAGCAAAGAAGCCGTTCAATATGGAAGTGCTTAGACGGATGTCGAGAGATTTGAAACATTATCAGACTGTCAGAGATTCCAGATTGAAGGCAATTGGTCTTTCAGAAGCTGGAAAGAACACTGAAAGTATATGGGGAGATGGATATTCTGGTTATGGAAATGGATTCAGTGCTGGGAAAACTCGCTTGGTTTTACCCAAGAATCGTAAGAAGCATTCACGGGTTGCTAATGAGTATGTTCCTATTGAAGCATACGAGAAACAGGCTGTCAAGTCGGACGAGCTGGTTCCAATTCGACTTGAGTTTGATGTCGATAGAGATTCATTCAAGTTGAATGACACCTTCTTATGGAACATGAATGAGGGAGTTATCACCATTGAAAAGCTCGCTCGGATAATTACGGAAGATTATAAGTTTCCACATGGGCTGAGTATGAATTTGGAAAAGATTGTGAGCAGTATCAAGGAACAGATCGGCGAGTATCATCCAATGGTTTTCGGAGAGTTCAAGGACTCAGATCTACGATTACCTATATCTCTTGATATAACGATTGGAAATAACCATTTGGTAGATAAGTTTGATTGGGATCTTTCCAATTCTGAAAATGATCCTGATGAGTTTGCACAAGTTCTATGTGACGAGATGGCTTTACCAAATGAGTTTTTAACTGCCATTTCGCATTCAATCCGTGAACAATGCCAAATCTATATCAAATCGTTATTCTCAATCGGTTATAAGTTTGATGGAGCACCTATCACTGGTGATGAATTTAAAGACTTGGTTCGTTCCGATATTGATTCACAATCAGTTATTAGACCAAGATATCAATTACAAGAATATACACCATCGTTACAAGAAGTTTCATATGATACACTAGAGAAGATAACCAAGGAGCGTGAAAGAGAAGCTAGACGGAAAAAACGAGGCCAGACTCGTGTTGGTCGTCGTGGTGGTTGGGTTCTACCTGATTTAAACGATCTACCAAAGACATTCCGCACACCAGTTCCATCTACAGTGATTCCATCGGGAGTTAACTTGGGACCTCCTGTGGATAATTACATGGACTTCCCATTACAAGTTGAAGTTCCTAAAGATCAACTTCGTGCTTTAGAACAGCAACATGCTCAGGAGCGGATGGAAGCCTTACGTGGAGAATATGGTGGTCCAGTTGTGGCATCTAATGGAGTCACCTATAATATTGGAGCGCAACGGGCAATTGTTAGAATTAAGCTTAGAAATAACTAATAATAACTCGTAATCTATATAAATATAACTTCTCGCGGCCTTAAAGTGGCGCAGAGCTTTTACAGAAATTTTGAAACTATTTTAAAAAAACACTTATCTGTCTTCAAATGGTTGCTGATATAGAATTGAATACTATCCAATCAGCTTCCGGATCTCGTTCAGATCAACCTGGCAACGCGGTTCTAGACTCGTTTAGTTCACAAAGTCCTGTGGATGACGATATGAGACTCCATCAAGAACTGTCCTCTACGCAGGCCTTCACGGCTAATATCGAAAATAGAATGACTCCATCGCAGACTAACTCATTCAGTTCATCAACAGCAAGTGCTATTCGCAACGAAATTCGCTATAGGTTAACTAATGCCCCTCTTCTTCGCTTCTTCGTCTCTGGAAACAGATACAACTCGGTGCGAACTACGGCGCCCATGGTGGGGCAAGGACAGGATGGTGTTTTTAGCAATTTGGCCGCAAAACCAAGTGTAGATACAGGGCTAGAAATGTCCACTCAACTTCCTACCTATGACGAAGCATCACAGGACCCTACCCCTCCATATTGGGAAGCATCTATAATGGCCGGATACGACGACGAGATATTCGTGGAAGGACTACCGGTAGGAAATATTATCAACTTTATCTGGAATATGATGGTTTCAATGGCGTTCCAGTTTGTCGGCTTTGTCATCACATACTTATTACACACATCTCACGCTGCAAAGAATGGATCTGAGGCTGGTTTAGGAGTCACATTAATAAGTTTTGGATATGGAACAATCCCAGTGTCCTACGGTGCTAGTTCATCCCATGAAGAGCAGAAGTTTGAGCCATCTTCTCCCGATTCTATTGACATAGAGTCCTCTAACTCGCTAGAAGGAGATTTGGATAGATACACTTCGAATTTACCGCTACTTGAGACCACAGATTCTCAGGATACGACCTATGTCAACTCAACCCCAATGTTCTCTTACGCCTTAATAGCGTTCGGAGTGTTTCTTATTTTAAAGGCACTATATGGATTCTTCAAGGCGAAAAGAGCAGAAAAAGCCATTTTACAACCCCAAGAACCTGTCTAATTCAAAATCAACAGCATTTTCTCATAAATGGTGAAAACAATTCCTCCACTCAAGATCAACCGCCCCAACCGTGGAGTCGCACCTTTCCAGAACGTCATCAATCCTTCCTGTTTGAAAATTTTGACAAAACAGTCAACAGTACCAGTATACACTGAATCAAGTGCCTGCATCCGTGTTTTGACAGTATCGATTGGCATAGTTGTATAAACTGTCACAACTCCTGCAAACGCTCCTAAAGCGAATGTGAGCTGACTGCTCAAAGGCTCATTAGGTCCTGTTCCACTTGCTTGTTGCAAGAAACCTTTAATGCTATTATATGAACCCAATCTCACTGCAGAGTTTGCACCTTGTCTCATGGCAACAGGAACCAGTCCTTGATATAAACCCTTGAATCCAAGATCTTTCAATAGACGAAAAGTCCCCATAGATTGTTGATATCTTGGCTTGGCACTTTGTTTATCGTCAATCATCGCGGTTTTGATAGCTTCTGCGGGAGTCACTGCAATAACACTTTCCAATAATCCAGCTCCTAATCCTGCAAGAACTCCTCTTGGACCACTCAACTTACCGTCTTTATCGGAAAGAACTCTCTTGATGGCGTCGAATCCCAGGAAGCGAACAGATGCTTTGGCAGTATTTCCAACCACAAATGCAGGACATCCAACGTACAACGCACTAGGTCCCTGTGTTTTGGCAATTGTGTAGATAAGGACGAGCGGATTGCGCGACATTTTTGCGCTCTTGTCTACCAGCTGAAGTCGGGTTTTGGCAAACTCAAATGGATATGTCACAACTCCCTCAACAGCTCCAGCCACTCCTCCGGCAATGAACGATTTGAACGGATCCGGTTTCTCTGACATATTCGATAGATGACAACAGATTTATTAGATTGAAAAATATTTTTTAATTCGATGATAATTTTTCATCACTAAATTCTATGTCGTAGCTTACTTTTTTTTTTTAAACCATTTCATCTTCAAACATCGCATCGTCCAGCTCTTCATCGTCCTCCTCGTCTTCCTCTTCTTCTTCCTCTTGACGAGCACGTAATTGCGCGTAATATGCTGTCAAAGCGTCCAATTCCTCGGCACTATCGGCAGAGTTTGTACCATTACTTTCTGATGGAACAGATCCTAATGTACTTGATGCACTTCTAACACTCAATTCTGCATCACGATCCTCCAACTTAACTTCTTGCTCGAATGGTGTTCCTTCAGATTCCTCCTTGATTGCTGGCCCTTGTTCTGCTTCGTTTATCAGTGACTTTCCAACCGTGCTTTCAACATGCCATGAAGGAAGTGCATTTTGTCGAAGAGTCTCGCTCTTTTGTTCTTTCATCTCACGTTCTAATTTCACCTCCTCATCGTCAGCAGTAATCGAAACATGGACTGTAGCTTGTGACTTTTGTGCTGCGTTCTGTAATGATTGAGACATTCCTCCAGGTCTTCCACTGCGCGAGACTTTGGAACTGACAGTGTATGAAGCTGTGGAGCTAGAAGTAGCAGGAATGGCCTTAACCAGCGACGATTCGAAGTTGTTGTCCTCAATCTTCATATTATCGATCCGTTTCAAAGATTGGATGATTGGTTCGATCTGCGACATGAGTTTCTCCAATTTTTCCTGACCTTTCTGTGCTTCTAATCCCGAATCATCTTCTATTAATTTATCTCCACAAACAGAGCACTCAAATGACGACTTGTCCTCACTCAATAATGAAGCAGCATCCAATAACGAATACTTGGTTCGACATGAAGGACACATGTATCCTTGAGGATCACTAAGTTGATCAACTTCATCCTTAACCATCTTGACCAACGAATGGATCTTCCATTTGATTGCATCAATGGCCTCTATCCAACGAACATAAAAATACGTTTTGGCCATCATTCTATATTGAGGAGAGTCTTCTTTTTGAGTGTACGCCACAATGAGTCGATCCTCGAGCAACCTGTTACAATAAGATCGAAACACCTTTCGATGCATACAGGTCAACTTTAACATGTCTTCTTCATAGACAACCGAATGAAAAAGTAGTACCTCTAAAATAAGGACGCAAGGCATAGCATAAAATGCCCGTGTGACAATCCTCAAGAGGTTCTTGACCTCCTTGTCGGACTCTTTAGAGTGGGACATGGTGAAGAAAGAAAAAAAATCAACTTTCCATTAAATGGCTGTGTGCGTGGCGGTGTGTGGCAAATTAAAGCATTGAACCCAACAACCGGCAAGCAATTCAGAGTTTAGGCGCCAGATCTATATAGTCTATTGTTGTTCTTACACGCCCCTGTGGTGTAGTAACACCACACCCGCCACCTCTTATCACGTCAAGCTTATCGGTCGTGCCCCAGCTTTTCCCGTTTGGGATTTGCCACCCAAAAATTAAAAGAAACGAGTTCTCTCTCTGCCTCAGCAAACTCTCAAACCTTTTCTTATCATCCTTCTCTCTCTCGATTTATAAACAGATCTTATAGAGAGTCATATCCAATTAGCTTCTTTTGACTGCATCATGAAACACGCAGTTGCTCTTTCCTTGATCGCCGCAATGGCCGCTCAAGCCCTTGTTATCCCTCAGTTCGATAACCTCCCTCAGCAATTCACCCTTGTTGCAGAATCCCAAAACGTTATTTCTCATTCCCCTACCGTGACTCTACTCTCTGAAGAGAATGCCAGACCTCTGGTCAGTTCTGTTTCTGCCGCTGGTAACGTGATTCCAAACAAATACATTGTGGTCTTCAAAAACGGCTTGTCTACTGACTCTGTTGATTTCCACATGACCTGGTTGAGAGACATCCACTCTCAAACTATCCAGGAGATGAGTTCGAACTCAGACGAGGTCCATGCTCAAGGATTCACCTCTGAATCCCTCGACCTTACTTCCGTGTTCAAGATTAGCGACTTCTTCTCGGGTTATACCGGTCACTTCCCAGACTCGGTTGTCAACATCATCAGAAGACATCCAGATGTGGCATTCGTTGAAATGGATTCTGAGGTGAAGGCTATTGAATCAGAGACTCAAACTGGTGCCCCATGGGGTCTTTCTAGAATTTCCCACAGAGAGCCATTGAGTCTTGGTAATTTCAACCAATACATTTACGATTCTGTCGCAGGTGACGGTGTCACTGCTTACATTATTGACACAGGTATTAATGTCAACCACGTTGAATTTGGTGGCAGAGCCAAATGGGGAAAGACAATTCCAACTGGTGATGACGATATCGACGGAAATGGACACGGAACCCACTGTGCTGGTACAATCGGTTCTGAACGTTATGGTGTTTCCAAGCACGCTGATTTGGTTGCTGTTAAGGTTCTCAGATCAAATGGTTCTGGTTCCATGTCCGACGTTGTGAAGGGTGTTGAATTTGCTGCCAACTCTCACCTTGCTGCTGCCAAGGAGAAGAAAGCTGGTTTCAAGGGTTCTACTGCTAATATGTCTCTTGGTGGAGGTAAGTCTCCAGCTTTGGATTTGGCTGTCAATGCTGCCGTTAAGGCTGGTCTTCACTTTGCCGTTGCCGCAGGTAATGACAATGCAGATGCATGCAACTACTCCCCTGCAGCTGCAGAAAACGCTATCACTGTTGGAGCTTCAACGCTCTCCGACTCAAGAGCCTACTTCTCCAACTACGGAAAGTGTGTCGATATCTTCGCACCTGGACTAAATGTTCTGTCTACTTACATTGGTTCTGATACTGCTACTGCCACTCTTTCTGGAACTTCGATGGCATCCCCACACGTCTGTGGATTGTTGACCTACTTCCTTGGACTGCAGCCAGATAGTGAGTCCATGTTTGCTTCGGCTGCCATTTCTCCTGCCCAATTGAAGAAGAACATCATCAAATATGGTACTAAGAGTGTTTTATCTGAAATTCCAGAAGATGGAACTCCAAACATCTTGATTTACAATGGAGCTGGCAAGAATTTGACCGATTTCTGGGATGTCGAATATGAGTATACAGAGCATTCTTACAAGGATGACCTCAACAGAGCATTGAAGGCTGCAGCTTCTATCGAGCCAGATCTCGAGGGTTTGAAAGAGAAGTTTGATGAAGTCATGAATGAGGTTATTGATGAATTCAAGAGCGAGATGAATTCTCTTTTGAACTAGGCGGTCAGATTGGTTAGGTTCTTTGTTTTAGGGTTCATTCAGGATGGAAGGTCGGCATTTATTTTGTGATTGCATCTTTGGTTCGATCTTTGTGTTAACTTAACTGCATATTATTAGAATTCGATATTGCTACCAGAACAGCAGTGTTTTTAATTTCCATAGCGGTTGTAGAAAGGTCATCATTGTGTTATAGATGCGGTAGAGTATAATGAGGATCCATGCGTATGCCAAGATTTCGGCTGCTAAGATGATTTCTGGTGGAATAACGTTTGCTGAATATAGTAGGGTGAAGAATTGAAACAAAACTCCAACAACAGGTACGAATTGAAGTGAGCTTTGGATTGATTGATGAACACGATAGATAGTGTCGTGTAATTGAGGTTTTTCTGTGCTTTCATGTTGTTGAATGGTTAAACGTTGTGATGGTTGTTGGCGATTCCTTAACCCTCTTTCTCGGTCAGGATATTTGACTCCATTATTGTACCACATATAGTCTTTAAGATTTTGATCGAATTGATCTCCAGAGAACCTAGATTGAGAAGTTTTGTGTCTTGGATGATCTGTTTTCATCTTGGAGCTGATTTTTTGTAACCAATCTCCAGAATGACCAGATTGTCGATCAGATCTTTCTAAGAATGACTCCTTGAAAACCTGTTCTTCATCACCATTGGCTCTTTTGATTTTGCGCATTTCTCGTTCGATCCTTCTATCAGAAGGTTTGGAAGATGAAACCAAAACAGGCTTGATCTGTGATGTTTGTACTGCCGTGCTATTGTGACGTTCTCTCCATTCGTCATTTCGACGTTCAAATCGACTCACCATTGGCATCGATTGAATATTTGTTGTTTGTAGACCCAAATCCAAGCTTTTTTGTCCTTTCTTCTTATAAATCATAGATTTCAACCAGTTACTCTTCTTCTTGGTGAACAGTTGATCACCTGAATTGTCAACTTCTCGTGGATTCTCATCATCACGGTTCACATTAAACTGATACCATTGTCCTGGCGGCTCGGGATGGTCAATCTGTTCGGGATTCATGATTAGAAAACTTACAAATGACTGGTAATATCTAAATATTTATTTAGATGATATTTTAATTACCCTACCACGACATTTCGTGTCGCGAATAAATAAATAAACAAATGTTTTTTTTTTCCACGATTACCGACAAAAGGTGTAGAGATGTTCAAAAGGAACGGTATCTTTTGGTTTGTTGGACATCAATAAGAGACGATAGATGATGATTCCAATCGAATGTAATCAATCATTTCACTTCTATAGACATCTTTATTGGCCAATTTAGTCAATTTAAACTTTGCAACAGAAGGATACCGCACTCTCTCGTTCTAGAAAAATAGTAGATAAATATGTATGACAATAGAATTTAATATTTATTCTTAATTCGTTTGGGTTTCGTTAAAGCCAGCAGAGTTTGTATATTAGTCAACTTAAGACGAGAAACCAGCACACCTTCAAAACAGACAATTCCGCTAAATATTGAACCGCATTTACACTTTGACTAAGTTTATTAACCTCCGCCACAGTCTATTTTATGAGCCATTCCGATAATACGCCAGCAGGCCCGTCCGACAATAGTTCAACTACCAACCTAAAAATGAGCCAAATTAGAGAACCCACAACTCCATCTTTACGAAAGGCGGATTCGTTTGAAAGCCAGCCATATCCACAGACTCCGGAACGTACACCACATCAATTGCATGCCGAAGGTACTCCTTTGTTATCTCCAACTCATCAGTTTTCAGCAACCACGCCATCAAAACGAAGAAGTACGGATTTTTACAGCCTTTTGAAATCGCCAGAGGTTAACAGAGCCGATTCAGATCTGAAAAGACGTTCTGTGGAGCTCAATAAGATTATAAACAAATCTCCAGATAAACTCAACAATTACATTTTCCATGATAGCATGTTAAGTTCGCCGAAACGGCAAAGTGCCGGATCTCATATTCGTGTTCATAAGAAGAATGATAATGAAATCAAAGAAATATCCGAAAACCTCAAGACTCGTCTGAATTATGCCAACCTGAAAATTCAACATGGTTGGTCTTCAAAGTCCATTTCTGAGCTCGAGAAGAATCTTCAGGAAGAAAAATCGCGGAAACTACTGACTGGAAAGGATAAAGAACTGCAAGATGACTTTTGGAAGCTCAAAAGTGACCAGCTTCCTACTTATAGCCAACCATCTGCTGATACTGAACAAAAAGCCACTGCTCCATCAAGTCCCCAAAAATTGTTCTCCACTCCTAAACGAAAGTCCAGAATCAAGTTGGATGAATTGGCTAGTAAGCATGGATCTGCAGAATCAGCTTTGTTCAAAGCTTTATCACCAGAAAAACCCAAATTAACTATTGACTCTGGCTCGATGCTCCCGCCCAGCGGAAACCATCGGCGTTCTTCCTCCGACACCAAACTCGAACGAGAGGCAATCATGTCTCTTATTTCGCTCTCCTCTCCAGTCAAATATAGCGGATCGCAATCTCCTTCACCCCCACGACGGGTAGGGTTGCAAAAAGCTCCTCAGTTACAATTTGGCCGTCAACCACGGACTGGACATGAAAGTACTACTGACGAGGAGACTGAACTAGAAGATGACATTTCCAAGACTCGACTCAATGGACTCGGCTTAAGCTCCAAACCAGTTGATGATGATGACGACGACGAACGCACAGCCAGCGACTATTCAGAATAAACCCAGACTTTATATATAGGACGATCGACGCTTCCTTCTTTAATCGATAAATTTAATTTATAATTATTTCATAATCATAGACAAATGAAAGATACCGTGAAACCATTTCCGACTCATCATGAGGATCTCGTTCTGGATGTGAAATACGATTACTATGGCCGACAACTGGTCACGTGTTCTGCAGACCAACACTTGAAAGTTTTTGATCTAGATCCAGACACTTCGTCGTGGACGTTGAATGACTCTTGGAAAGCACACGATTCCACGATAGTGAAGGTGGATTTTGCAAACCCCGAATTTGGACATCTGTTGATGTCAATTTCATACGATAGAACGCTGAAAATATGGGAAGAGAGGTTTGAGGAGCTATTAGGTTCTGGTAGAAGATGGCAAAGATTATGTACGATTGCCGATTCTCATGGGCCTCTTTATGATGCCTGTTTTATGCCTTCACACCTAGGACTTGGAATTGGTACAATTGGAGCTGATGGAAAGCTCCGAATTTATTGTTCATTAGATCCATCGAATTTGAAGAATTGGTCTCTAGTTCATGAAATCGACGTTCTAAAATCGTCTGTGGCCGCTCATTTACAAAGTGACTTTTCTTTATGTTGGTGTCCGTCAAGATTCTCGGGAGAAAAGCTTGTCGTGAGTGCATTGGATCAAGCCTACATATATTACAAAGACGAAACAGATAATAAGTTCAAACAGGCAGTGGTATTACCTGAACACAACGGATTGATCCGATCCGTGTCATGGGCCCCATCGATGGGTCGGTCGTACCATCTGATTGCAACAGCATGCAAGGATGGATTTATGCGGATTTTCAAACTGGTTGAAAAACATGGGAATGAGTTCGAAATAGAGCTCTTGGCTTCGTTTAATGACCACAAAGGTGAAGTCTGGAAAGTTAGTTGGAATCTCACAGGAACGATTTTAAGCAGCTGTGGAGACGATGGATTAATCCGACTGTACAAGTCGAATTATGCCAATAATTTCCAATGTATGAGTGCCATTAGTGCTGAATCGAAATGAACAATTTGAGTAATTGTTCGAACCTTTCGTCAGTCAATTGAACGCGCATCTGGTCCAGTTGCTCCAATTGTAATATGCTGTTTTCCACATTCTGGAAATTGCGCGTGCTTTCGTCGTGCATCTGTTTGATTTGATGAACAAGAGTATTGTTTTCTTGTCGCAACAGTTCCAATTTTTCGGTCAACGCAGAAATTGAGCGTTGCTTCGAGCTATAAAGCTTATTCTGCACGATTTCATTTGGTCCCAAGTCGTTGATAGTAAATGCAGAGTCTTTTCGAGCCTTACGTTGTTGCGACTCGTGTACTATCTCATCCAGCTCGTTCAATTTGGTTTGAAGATCTTTCTCCACATAAATTCCACGAAACTCCTCCAAAGCCTTGGAAGTCCACATATCGGTGATCTGACGCTGGAAATCAGCCAATATACTAGGATCCACTCCCGGATAACATTCTATCAGTTTGTCCAAACTGAACTTGTTAACAGTCTCTTTAAGTGAGAATTCGACAGCCTTATCAAGTCCATCAAAACGAACGTACTTGAGTGGCTCATCGACGACTTTCTTTGTTCTTCCGCGGCTTCTGGTACTCATATATGTAATAGTGTATATTATTTGTTTTGATTAAAAGAAAAATCGTGTGCAGGAGAAATCTGTTGAGAAATCCTAAGAGAATAGGGGTATTACATATTTTGGCGGGGAATTCCACATAAGGTTCAACAGAATACCCTGTGTTAAATTCGCCGTCTCATTATGGAAGTTTGGAATTGAAACTCGACTTTGTAATGTGGGGGAGAGAGAATCACGTGTAACATATTTTACACCCCCCCTTCTCATAGCACAGCCTAGAAAAAAATAATCAAAAAAAAATAATTCATTTGTAAATCTGATGAAACTCTTGGTTACTGCCGAGGAATCGGGTTCTTTGAAGGAGATTGTCTGTGAACGTGGAACAGATACATCTAAACAAACAGCTGTTCAGCCTGAATCGATTAAAACCGTTTGTCAGAAGACCAGATCTACTCTTATACAACATTTCATTTTGTACAACAAGTATGTGGTAGCAGCTAGAAAAGGTGGAAATTTGGAGATCTATGACATTGATAATGAATATTCTGAGATAAAAAGTCTTGAAGGATTGTCAAGTTCGTCGGATGATGATTTTGTCTCACTATTCCTTCTTAATGATAAAATATATAGTTGCACAGTTTCTGGTACTGTTTGCAAGATTGATCCAAAGACATGGAAGTTCACTACATTCCAGATTAAAGGACCAGTTACTACATTTGTGGGAGATGAGATTAGACCAGGGATATTTGCATTTGGTGGAAAAGAGAACGATTTGACAGTGATTGAGCTTGAATCTGGTAATGTTGTTTTCAGGGCCAAGAATGTCTCCAATAATAAGCTCGATTTGCGTGAACCTATTTGGGTCTCTCAAATTGCATTTTGCACTGATAAGAAAGACAAATCAGACGTTTTCAAGTTAATAGCAGTTACCAGATATGGTAATGTTAGATATTATGATTCAACCAAAGGTCGGAGACCGATGATAAACTTCAAAATAGGTGATAAGCCATTAATTACAATGGCTAAACTGAATGATTCTGAGATTGTTTGTTCTGATACTCATGTTACCACTACTAAATTTAATTACAAAGAAGGAAGAATACTTGGAAAGTTTCCTGGAGCAGTTGGATCGATCAAGTCTACTCATGTTTATAAAGATCTTCTATTAACTGGAGGATTGGATAGATATGCTAGATGTTTTGATTTGAACACTAGAGAGCTTGTGGCTAAGGTGTATCTTGGGACTCAAATCAGCAGTGTTTATATAGTGGAAGCAGATGAAAAACCGACAGTTGAAATTTCTGTCAAGAAGACCAAGAAACAACAAGTGATGGAATCAGAAGAGGAGACTAGTGATGAGGAAGAAATGTGGCAGAAATTGGAGACTTCGATAGTGGAGAAAAGAAAGAAGCGGAAACTTAAATAATGCACAGTATTAAAAATAGATTAATTTAATTGTTTGGCCATTTTACGGTCATGTCCGACTTTTCTGTTGTTTCCGCCGCGACCGCCGCGACCGCCACGGCTACCACCACGAGAGTTTCGACTCTTTTTAGTTTCTCCATCGTCTCCTTCCTCCGTTTGCCTATATTTCGTCCTTGAAAGATCTCCATTCAATGTGCCACCAACTTCCAACATTTTTTCCTCCAACAACTTGAATCGACGGGGATTCCGTTCCAACATTCGTGCCCATCCTTCTATTTGTTCGTCAGTCCAATTGATTTCCGACTTTAGTTGTTTTCTATAATTTGAATATCTGGAAGTTCGCTCAAAAGCTTCAGGATTGGATCTATAAATCCCAAGTAATTTCAACTCCACCGATTCCATTGAAGTATCCATTTCTTGGTTTCGATTTCTTGTTTCTATGAATTCTTCATCATTTTCATAATCACCACTTATTTCAACAGTACAATCTCCTTTAGTTAAATCTTGATCATCATAAGTATCATCAGGTTCATCTTCATCATTTTCATACAATAATCGTAAAGCGTTTTCCAAAGTCTTTTTCTTCAATTGTTGTCGAGTCCTTGTATCTGATTTTAAAGAAAATTGTTTCTTTCCAAATTGAATAGCTTCCATTTTCTTTGGTTCTTCAACAATCTCTCCTTCTAAAACTTTATTCATTGCCTGTTCAATAGTTTTATATTTCTTTAAAAGAATTTCACATTGACCTTTAGTCAATTGAGGGAAAACATCCATCAAATTTCGAACTTTATAAGGATCAACATCTTTATCAAATAAGTTCAGATCTGGATTCATTTCTTGGAATTTTCTTGATAAAACAATCTTTGCAACCAAAGGAAAGTTTCGAATAAATTGAGTCTTTGATCCGACTTCCAATTCTTTCACTAATCGATTAATCTTGATAGAAGTTAAACTGATCAAGGAAATCAACATAATCTCAAAACATTGTTGAGAATGTAATGAATCTCCTTTATTATATAATTTTTCAAGAATTTGAATCCAATGAATATTAACAAACCGTTCACTGAAATTATCTTGTTGATTTCTATTTGTAAACACTCGTTGTTTAGTATTGCCATTTTTCTTTGTTTCTTGACCCAATAATAAACTCAAAGTCTCCAAATCAATCCGATTAAATTTGGTATTGCTAATTCGAAGCTTTAGATATTCTTGAAGAATCTTCACCATAGAAACGTCATTTGATTTGGAATTCAATTGAGATTTCACTGTACCTTCAACCAGATTTCTAACCAATCCAATATTGATCAATGATTGGTTAACATTTGAATTTTCAACCGCCAATCTTAAATAAACTTTACAGAAATCCCAAACTGATTCTCCAGACAATTTTAAATTGACAAGATTATAAGTTTTGATGAATTGAAACACAATCAATTTCAATAAACGTTGATTTTTCACGATTTCTGGATTAATAGCTCCCAAAGAAAAGATCTTGGTAGTTTCTTCACTAATTTCTGTTAAATAAACCTTCATAAAAGTGGTCAATTGTTGTTGACTCTTTATTGATAATTTGACATCTTTCTTGCTAACTATGATGATCAACTTTTGAAATAATTGAATATAACATTCAAGAAGATGTTGCCAAATAACAGGATCTTTATCAATCAAACTAGATCGTAATTTAAAAGGTGGGAAAGCAACTATTGGGATGTTCAATTGGTCCATATTAAGTCTAAATTATTTTTCAAAAGGTCGATCGACCTTTATATAAAAATATCTTGTCCTATTAATTAACTACACATGCTTTCGTTAAGTCTCATCATTTTGGGTCTTTCATTGATTCTCGTATTCAATGAAAAGTACCAACCTGTTTTGGCATCGATCGGGTTTTCAATACTCGGCTATAAATTCACTACAGGCTTGATTCCTAGAGTAGGACCTGCCTTCATTAAACGAGGATTGGCAGGTAAAGATCTCTCGAAAAAGGGTCGTCCTTTGATTCCTGAAACTATGGGAGTTATTCCTTCAATTGCATATTTATTTGTCATGATATTCTTTATCCCATTCATGTTCCTCTTTGATCAAAATCAAACATCATTGTCAAATAGGTTTCCTCATACAATGTTATCAACATATCTTGGATCACTTTTATCACTTCAAGCAATGATTCTTTTAGGTCTAATGGATGATTTATTTGATATTAGATGGAGACATAAGTTCTTCTTACCAGCAATCGCTTCAATTCCATTGTTAATAGTGTATTATGTTGATTTTGGAGTCACCTCAATCTTGATTCCAAATTTCCTCAAAAATCCACTCAATTTGACTACTAATTCAGTTGATCTCGGTATCATCTATTATTTATACATGGCCTCAGTGGCAATCTTTTGTCCAAATTCAATTAACATTCTTGCTGGAGTCAATGGATTGGAAGTTGGTCAAACTATCATCATTGCAATCCTATTGGTTCTGAATGATCTCTGGTATTTGTCAATCGGAACTCCAGAATCTCCAAGTTATTCAATTCATCTTTTCAGTATGTGTTTCCTAATTCCATTTCTGGGAATCACTTTTGGTCTACTCAAATATAATTGGTTCCCATCAAAAGTGTTTGTGGGAGATACTTGGTGTTATTTCAGTGGAATGGTTTTCGCGGTGGTAGGAATCTCTGGCCATTTTGCTAAAACATTGATGCTATTCTTCCTTCCTCAAATATTCAATTTCATCTACTCTGCTCCTCAATTGTTTGGAATAATTCCTTGTCCTCGTCACAGATTACCAAAATTCAACGAATCAGATGGCCTTCTATACAATTCTTATACAGAATATGGCCAAGTTGATAGCACTAGTGAAAAATCCAAACTAAATCCTAGTTTGAACCCAAAAATAGTGCCAATTATCTTGCTACTAGAAAAATTGAAATTAATCGGAGTGGTTAAAGAATACAAAAATGGTCAATGGATCATTCATAAAACAACAAACTTGACAATCATCAACTTGTTCCTTATATGGTCTGGTCCTTTAAGAGAAGATCATCTATGTTTGGGACTCTTAATCACCCAATTCATCATTGGTTTCGCAATGCTCATTCTTAGACACACCCTTGCACCAATGCTATTTGGATTCGATAACTCATGGAGTATGTTAAATAGATTCCATTAGATTATATACTCCAAAACGCTTTCCGTTCTTCCAATAGACTATCTGCCAGTCCTTGGATTTCTTGATGTTTAATGAGTGTTCTAGACCGGAAAAACTCATCAAGTGGTTTTTTGGTAGCTTTTTCATATTCAAAAGCTTGAATCAACATCTCATATTTATCGATATCTTTCACTATTGTAGCTTCCAAGTTCCGTTGTTCCTCATAATCAAGCCATAATTGAACAATTTCCTCTGAGAATGCTTCATTATATGGTTTAATCACCTCTTTCAAATACAAAATAGTACTGTATTCTCTTCTATTCTTTTCTTTCTTGTCAATATTGACGTTATGGGGAACTATATCACCAACAAGACTCTCTGCTATGTCGTGAACAAGTGCAATCTTGGTACATTTAGATAAATCTGGTTTTTGAGAAAATGCATCAGTATTAAGCGACATAGCTATGATCGACATTCGATACATATGATCCGCAATACTTTCACAGTTTGGTATTTGATGTTCAACCCATCCGGTCCGTTTCTGTACTTTCAACAACGACACTATTTGATAGAATGCATTGATATAGTTATAATTTTTAGACGAATTTGATGGAATCAAGAGTTTCTTGATATCAGCGGGAACCGCCTGACGAGGGTTCCATTCCGTGGTAGTCATAAGAGAACGACGGGCTATTTGGGAGAGAGAACGTGATAAGTTAATGATGAGAGGTAAATAAACAAAAAATTCTGATTTGGGTCCACGACCTTTAGTTGGGATATCTCATCTTCTATTACCTCAACCTTCATCTCTACACCTACTCACGGCAAGTTGTTCACTCAACCTGGAACCAGATGAAACCTCATATCCTTCATCTGGTCCCGTCCTACACCGTTCATGCTCATATTATTCGCATACATTTAGTTACTTAAGCAATAAGCTCAACAACACCTCCAGCAGCACGGATCTTCTCCTCAGCCAACTTCGAAACGTATCTAGCCTTCACAATGACTGGAACATCTGGCAATCTTCCCTTACCCAAAACTTTTCCGTATCCGCTGGCCAAAGTGTCAATGACAACAGCAGAGTCCTTGCTGCTCGAAGTAATCTTGCTGTCCTTGTTCTCAACCAAAGACCAAAGCTTGTCTAAGTTAATCACTGGTTTCCAGAAGTGAGCCTGTTGCTTGTGGAAGTATCTCATACCGACTTTACCAAAGTAACCAGGGTGGTATTTGTCCAAGTTGGTTCTGTGGTGGTGTTGACCACCAGCCATACCTCTTCCACCGGGATGCTTTCTGTGCTTTCCAACACGACCTTTACCGGCCGAGACGTGTCCTCTGTGCTTTCTAGTTTTCGTTAATCTGGTAGGCATGTTAGATGGAAGAAATTATTTGATTTTTCAATTTTCACTATAATTTTACTCGAAAAGCGGGTAAGAAAAAAAATTATTTAGCCCACATCGAAGTCACGTGGTATGTTTTCAATCGCCGCGAATATCCCAAACCTCAGTGTAGCTGGCCTTACCTTTAGTTTCGGGAATAAATGAATACGTGAACCAGTAGAATAATGCACATACTCCTGCAAACAATAGAAATGTGTATCCTCCTATTGTAGCATTGAGTATTGGGAATAAAAAGCCAATCAAGAAGCAACTGATCCAATTACAATCTGTAGCCCAGCTTTGTGCTAGATCTTTAACCTCTAACTGTGAAACTTCACTTATGAGTAAGAATGGGATTGGACCGCATCCAATAGCAAACGATCCCACGTAGGTAATCACGCTCAACAATGTCATTGAGGAATTACCATAGATTATACCCAAACTCAAGAAAAAGGAAGCAAGACCCATGATTGCGATAGAAGTCAGTAACATTGGTTTTCGACCCAACTTATCTAGAAACAACGAAGCAATGAATGTAATTAGCATGTTTCCAGTACTAATCATGCAATTAATGAGTAAAGAATGGGCCGGAAACAATCCAGTGAGGATCTTCACTCCATAGAACACTATGGAGTTGATTCCAGCCAATTGTTGACCCACCATTGAGAAAGTGGCCACTATACGCGAGTTTCTGTAGTTTATATGAGTCAAATATTTGTAGAAATTGAGGTTTTCCAAGGTTGAATGTTTCTGTTTCTCATGTTTCCATAATTGGATCTCTTTTGTACACAACAAGGCGTTATGATCTCTCAATTTGGTTAGAATTCGGAAACCTTTAGCTTCATTTCCATTCACCAAAATCAACCATTTAGGTGATTCTTCAAGTAACAATATCACTAAAATCAATGAAATAAGTCCCATAATTGAGCCAGTCAATAAAATGGATCTCCAATGTTGTTCTGTAGACCATCCAATAGCTAAAACTTGAGCCAATAAAATACCCATATTAATACTCACTTGATTCATTGATCCAAGAACTCCACGTAACAAAACAGGTGAAATCTCATTCACATAAAGAGGAACAAAAACTAAAGCATAACCAGCTCCCATTCCACTCAAAAATCGACCAATTAACATCGACCAATATGTCTTTGCTTGATATTCAATATATGATCCAAGAGTATAATGTAATGAAGTGGCAACAAAACTGGGTTTTAAACCATATCTGGAACTCAATTGACCTGCAAAAGTAGAAGAAACTAACCCACCTAACGAAAAGATGGAAGTAATCAATCCGATCTGGGAACTATCAAGATCTAAAGCTGTCTTAATCAGTTCTTCAGGAGCATTCAACTCCGACATGTGAAATCCATATTGTATAGAATTCAAACAAACTATCCCAACAGCTAATATCAACTCCTTTGTATACACCATATCTTGAACAGAAGGCACCAAAGTGCTCATCTCTGTATCCTCCATGATAAGGTGTCAATTTAAATTATTTGTCCCCCTACATCTTTACACAGGTTAATAAATACATTTATTTCCCCACATATGACCGTTGGTGAGACAGCTGCTCAATTATTGGACAGTTCTCGAGATGAACGAATGGGATTCCCACCTCAAATACGTTTGTTGGCATTATGTGGACCAGCTAGTACATTGGGATTGGTTAGTGGGATGATGTTTGGTTATAGAGAGGCAGGTCTTCGATTCTTGGCATCCAATTCTCATCGATTACCAGTGGATCGAAATGGATGGTTTATGTATCATAATCGAAAGGGATATTATTGCCTTTCTCAATCTATGCTAACAGGAGCTAGAACAGGACTTAGAATTGGAGGTTTCACCTTGACATTATTTGGAATAGAAGCTATATTAGATCGTCTTCGAAATCTCAAAGATTTCACTAATACAATGATGGCAACAACATTAACAGGGTTTCTTTATGCTTGGACACATCAGATGAAACGGATTCCAGCCAAAAATTTGATTAGAAGAGGTGGAATGTATGGATTAATTTGGGGATTGGCACAAGATTTCTTAATCTATTATCGTGGAGGACATGTATGGTATCTTGAATCACTTCATTCCTCATCATCATCATCCAAATTTGGTACTGGATAATTCAAAATCACAGCTATTCCAGTCAATTGGTTCAATTGTTCTCCACTATCATGTAAACTTGAGAAAACAATCACTTCTCCTCCTGATTGTTTGACCAATTCAGTCAAATGAATATATTTCTTTCTTTGAGCAATATCATCACTCTTAAATAATGAATCTGTCAACATTAATGTTCGAACTGCTCCCAGATCAATTGCTTTTGTAACTTCTTGATCTCCATACCATGCTTTTCCTTCATCTTCATTCAATAATCTGGAAAATTCATCAAATATCATCACATTTCTTTGGAATTTGGTATCTGCCAATTGTTTTTGCAATTCTGCAGTCTTTAAAGCTTCTTCAAGTCCTTGAAGATATCCTGTTGATGAATGTGCAATTAAAAACTTGGACTTTGCTTGAATTAATGCCTTATTTTGAGTGCTTGTAGCTATATTGAATATTTTGTCATATAATTGACGAGAACTGAATCCAGGAGAAACTAACAAAATCACTTGTAATTGGTCAATATTGAAGTTTCGAATTAAAGATTCAGCTGTAATCTCCATAAATTTGTCTAAACTCTTATCATGAGCACTGGAATCGCCTCGTTTCTTCTTAGGAATCGATTTCTCAATCTTGGATCGTAATATAGTCATGTTTTCGGTAATTAAACATAAATGAGCAACTCCTTCTTGAAGAACAACAGCTCCAACTTCAGCTTTGGCCTCAATTGAACACGATTTATGAACCAAATCCAAACTAACCTCATCCCAATCAGATTTGTATAAAGTAAACTTCTGATTGAATTTCAATTCCGCTGTATGATAAGATCCCATAGGAACATCATCATGTTGTTCAGTAGTTCTCCCTTTAATTCTCATCACCTCATCACTAGGAGTGAAATCAACAGTCTCAATATTCAATGTCAACCCAACTAACTTCTTAATTGGCTTATCTGTAGGATTCTTTTTGATATTTCGAAACGTCTTAAGATGAATCTCATCACCTTTACTGATCAAATTATATAAAGTCCATAAATCCTCCTTATCTTGAGCAATAAAACTAACAGAACCACTCTTATCCTTCTCAAAGGATGAATGAACAAGCTTCATGACTTTTTTTTTAAGTTTTTTTAAGGCTGTGTAACTATATTTATCTGACAGTAGCACCAACCAACGAACTGGCCTTTGGAGTTCTACCATCTTTGGTGACCAATTTGACATCTGGTTTTCCTTCTTGTTTATAGATAACTTCGAATTTGTCATTGGTGGTGAATCCAGGTTGAACTTGCTCCCAGATCTTCTTCTTAGGATTCAATTGTTTCTCAGGAACACCATCAAATCCTTCAAAGAATATCTTGTCTCCAGGTTTGCAACCTTCTGGAGGGTTCACAAATTCGACGGTCTCACCTTCAGAAGCACAAAGCACCATGGCAGATGATTTGATACCTCTCATGGTGACTGGCTTCAAGTTGGCGATAACAACAACGTATCTTTGTTGCATGGCTTCCAATGGATAGTATTTCACCAATCCAGAACAAACAGTTCTTGGTCCTTCTTCATCACCCATTTGAATAGTAGAAACATACAATGCATCAGCATCAGGATGTTTGATGGCCTTTTCAATGAATCCAACTCTGAAATCGATCATTGATGGATCTGGAACAGCAGCAGTCTTTGGAGTTTCTGTTTTAGCATTGGCCTTAGCTTTAGCAGCTTTTTTGGCTTCCTTAGCAGCCTTGGCAGCTGCCATAGCTGCTTCATCCATAGGTTTTCCTTTTCTTGGTTCTTTAGATTGACTGGTTTCTTTTGTTTCTTTAGTTTCCGTTGGTTTGGCCTCCTCTTTAGTCTCCTTCTTCTTCTTCTCTTTCACTTCTCTAGGCAATTCAACTGAATGATCGATCTTCAATTTATCTTCCACTCCGATCTCATTCTGGATTAAATCGATCCATCTAATAATGTGTCTGTACTTTGCCAAATCCTCAATGGAGGTCCATTTCGAGGCCAGAGTGAAAACCTTGTCGAAAACAGCAGAGTCAGCGGTAGAAGGTTTCGACCCAACAATGTAGGTTTTAGTTCTTAAAGAGTCATTAAGTTGGATTAAATTATCCTCGATTCTATTACTTAAGGTAGTCCATTGATCGCACAAGGCAAGTTCCTCATTGGACAGATCCTCAGCCACTTTAAGATTGGAAAACTTCTGAGCTAGAGACATGATTAAAATTTTTATGAAAAGTCCAACTTTCAAAAAATTTGTAGTTTAAAAGGTCCCCACAAAATGGAAGGTGTAATAATATCGTTGTTATAACAACCGATGTTGATTTTGTGTAAATGTGGTTGTACCAGTCTTTGAAATCGGGAGTAAATAACTGTGACCCATAACTGTGACCAATAACCGTGATCCTGATAGTTGATTGTTTGGATCAATTGAATATACTTCGTTAGAGTCAGATTATGCTATAGCATGATCTTTAAAGCTTCGTATAATAATCACTTCCTTGATTATGTCCAGTAAACTTCATTATCTGTAGATATCACAGATTCTCATCATATCCGGGCTCTGGCTTCAGATTATATAATCAAAAAAATAGTCTGTAAAATTGTACTACAAGTGTACAATGGCAATACAAAATGAGTACAATCCCCAAACGAAGACGTAACGTGAAGAAGAAGGTTTCACGTGCTTGTAATCATTGTCGAAAAGCTCATATAACTTGTGATGATTCTAGACCATGCAAAAGATGTATTACTAAAGGTATGGCCGATAGTTGTGCTGATGCCCCTCGAAAGACGAAAAAGTACTTGATCGATGAAAACTCTGTTGGCGGAATGGTTGAGAAAAGAAGACCGTTCATGTCTTCAGCTGCTGATATGGAATATTCCACTTTGGGAAACATCATCAATCAAGATGTTCTTGATTCAGATGGTCGACAATCGTCTCAATTTTTCAGTCCAACAGTTAGCAATTCCAATTCCGAGGATGTTCAGACTCCTGAAAATTCGGCCTATCAAGCTTTGGGCTTTCAAAATAGACAGGTGTTTACAATGGAGACTTCTCCGATAACATTATATGATTTACAATCTATGTCATCTAAATGTGATCCAACGACTAATCAATACTTCATTGGTGCCCAATTGAAGTTCCCAGAAGCAGTGAAGGTTATTTCTCAATTCAGACAACAATATCCAACCCAATTTAATGAGAGAAACCAGAAATCAGCTATTTCATTCTCTGTTGCAGTTGGACAAGCCAATGATCAACAACCAACAGTCATGCCATGTGGACTTTTGTTTAAAGAACCATCTGAGATCTACTCGAAAATCACAACTCCATTCAATTATGTTAAACCATATCATGACTTGAATCTATATCTCCGAAAACGGTTTGATAAGAAGCCGTTGGTTTCGATGTCCAAATCAATGTCAGAATATAGACCATCATTCATTGCAGGAATGATCCATCTTAAAGAAGATGATTTGATCTTTGCTGAACAATGTTTCCAACGAACATTATTGGAATATGATAATTACATTTCCATATCAGGAACTCCTACATTGGTCTGGCGTCGAACGTCCCAAATAGCCTACATTGGAGACGAATTCTGTGTGCTGACCGGTTGGAACAAAGAACAATTGTTGGGCAAATCCACTTTTGCAGTTGAGATCATGGACGATAAATCATGTGTCGAATATTTCCAACTGTTTTCAAAAATCGCGTTTGGAGACTTCCGCGGAGCAACAATGACAGAATGTACTCTTCTCACTCCCGATGGCGAAAGTATTCGAACCTCCAGTATCTGGACTTTGAAAAGAGACGTGTTTGGAATCCCCATGATGATCATAGCTAGTTTCTTGCCCATTTTGACTTGATGATTGTAATATAGGTATAAAATTGATGTATTATATCATTGTGCAAGAATACTCTTAACAAACTCAACATAATCGACGGTTTGTTCGTCAGTAACATTAACACCTTTAAGTAACTCATCCACTTCACTTTCACTTAATTTCTCTCCAACAGAGGTCAAAATGTATTTGAGTTCTCCAACTCCAATGAACCCAGTAAGATTCTTATCGAAGATTTGGAAAGCCTTGATATAATCTTCTGGTTGACCTGCTTGTTTGAATCCGCCTTCTCTGTTGATCACAGAAACGAATTTATCGAAACTTAATTCTCCAGGAACAGATTCTTGCAATTCACTGATCTCTTGCAAGGTGGGATTTTGACCCACAGATCTAAGTAAATCTCCAAGATACTCATTTGAAACTTTACCAGTTCCTTTCTTGTCAAAGAGGGAAAACGCGTCTTTATAAGCTTTGGTGTCCGACTATGAATTAGCGCCCATCATTTAGTTCTACTTACCATAATGTTTATTTGTTTGTGATTTTTGTTTACACGAAAACATCAAATCTCATTTTATAGTCGTGCAAAACTCATCTTAAGAAACTCATCTTAGACTTTTTCACTTTAATGTCAGTCTCTCGCCGATTGATCAATCATTCAACATTACCACCATGTGCATTACGAATTCATCCTCAAAATGAAACGATTGTTTATATTGGAACTTATAAATTGGTTAAAGATTCAATTCGACATGGATCTATAGAAATATGGAATTGTATTGATAAATTAGAAAAAATTACAGAATATCCTACTGATTCGGCTATTTTGGACCTCAAATTCGATCCTTTTGATCCTACTCGTTTAATCAGTGCTCATTCTACTGGTAATTTGAAAATCTGGAAAATTCATAACGATTTGACTCAATTAACTGAATTATTTAATTATCAAGCATATGAAAAAGAAACCTTAATTACGGCCATAAATTTCCATCCAAAAATCCAAAATCTAATCACTTTATCAACAACAACTGGCATTTGTTCTACTGTGAAACTTGAATCGGGAAATTTCCTCCAAACAGACTTCGATACTTGTCACGATTTAGAATGTTGGTTTTCCACATTTGGTACCTTTAATGGACTCGAAAATGTGGTTTTCTCCGGAGGAGATGATCGAAAACTAATCGCTCATGATATTAGACAACCTGAACTTCCAATCTGGCAAATAGATAGACTCCATGATGCAGGAATCGTATCAATATTACCAGCTTCCAATTCTTGGAATTCTAAACATCCTTACACCATCTGGACCGGTTCGTACGATGATCATTTAAGGTCATTAGATTTACGAGTTTTACCTCCATCTGATTTGATATCGGGACTTCCTCCTCGAGTGAGACAATCTGAAAATTTAGGTGGAGGTGTTTGGCGATTGATTCCGAGTCCGAATGAAGATGATGATCGAGTTTTATGTTGTGCAATGTATGCTGGTTGCAGAATGTTGAGATGTGAGAATGATACTATTGTTGTGGAACAAGAGTTTAAAGAAGAGCATGAATCAATGGTTTATGGTGGTGATTGGGTTGGTAAGAATATGATGACATGTAGTTTCTATGATCAAGTGGTTCAAGTTTGGCAAACTACATAGAAATTTATTTATCAATAGCTTGGGATTCGACCCATTTTTTAAGCTTTTCATAATCGACTTCATTATCAGCGTTTTGAATCAAATTTTCGTCCACATAAGTTCCTCTTGCGATTTGATTTCTTAGACAGACAATTGAAGGGATTTTAGTAACTTGATAATCCAATAACAATCCTTTATTACCTGGTTCATCACTTTCAATATCAACCATATTGACTAATTTATTATCATCAATATCATAAGCTATGATTCTTTGAAGAGCGCCAGTTTGTTTATTTGAGGCTTTATCACCTCTAAAAACAAAATTCATCAATAAAGGTGGTTTCAAAGGAATCAATGGTTGCAATTCAGAACGTTCTCTGATAGCCAAAAATATCCTGTTTTTGGAGGTTGTTTGAGGAGGCCAAATGACCGGTTTTGGTTTAACCAATGGATTTTTAGAAGATTGAACATAAATAGCCAAAGCTCCAAAAGCTAATGTACCTCCTAGAATCCATTTTTGTCTTTCTGTCAAAGGCATCGTTTCAATATAATTGCTAGAATAATTTATTTGACAACTCCTTACACCATAAAGTTCTTGATTTTTCAAACTTAGTCTGTCGGCTCTTTGTGGAGAAAAGAATTATAACCTTGATTACAAATCGAGCATTATATTGAAGAATGGATACTCCCGATGTATTTGATCAAATGCCATTAATTTCTCCAACAATCTCGCCTACTCGGGCGACATTGATGGATGAATATGAAGGCGAAACTCATCATATTAAACGGGCACAACTTCCAGAAACATTACCGATAGTTGAATGTATAGCACGAGCTAGAATTCCAACTACTCAAGGACCAGAGATCTTTTTGCATTTATACGCCAATAACGTTGATAAGAAAGAACATTTAGCAATTGTTTTTGGTGAAGACATTAGGTCCAAATCGTTGTTCAAACAACGACCAGGCGAGACTCAACATGATCGGATGACTAGAGGTGCTTATGTTGGAAAATTACATCCTGGACGACGGATTGCCGATTTGGATGAAATACATCATATTGAGGCCAAATTCGATAATGAGGGGAACATAATAGAAGATATCTTGGAAGAGCCAAGATTGGTTAGAATCCATTCTGAATGTTATACTGGAGAAACTGCATGGTCCGCACGATGCGATTGTGGAGAACAATTTGATGAAGCTGGACGGCTAATG
Source organism: Ogataea xyloterini (assembly GCA_030573155.1). Taxonomy (NCBI): domain Eukaryota; kingdom Fungi; phylum Ascomycota; class Pichiomycetes; order Pichiales; family Pichiaceae; genus Ogataea; species Ogataea xyloterini. The sequence goes on along the minus strand of JAJMCS010000011.1, from coordinate 142,780 downwards.
GGTGAAAATGGGCATGGATGCATAGTTTATTTACGACAAGAAGGACGAGGTATTGGACTTGGAGAGAAGCTGAAAGCATACAATCTACAAGATTTAGGAGCAGATACCGTCCAAGCCAATTTAATGTTGAGACATCCTGCTGACAAACGAAGTTTTTCTTTAGCTACTGCTATACTATTGGATTTGGGATTGACTGAGATCAAATTATTGACCAATAATCCGGACAAAATCATTGCTGTTGAAGGTAAAAATCGGTTAGTTAAAGTTGTTGATCGGGTTCCGATGATTCCATTAGCATGGCAAACTAAAGAACAAGGAATTAAGTCTAAAGAAGTGGAAGGATATTTACGAACAAAAGTTGAGAAAATGGGACATCTTCTTAGCAAACCATCAAATTAGTTATTAGTACATATAAGATCTAAATGATTATTTCAATAATTGTTCAATATCTGGAGCAATTTTTGGAGGAGTCTTGATTGAAGAGTATCTGTTGACAACCTTTCCTTCGGAATCGATTAAGAATTTCTCAAAGTTCCATTTGATACCTTTGAAACCGAGTAATCCGGGTTTCTCGCTCTTCAACCATTCAAACACAGGACTAGCATTTGGTCCATTAACATCGACTTTTTTCATCAATGGGAAGTCCACACCATAGTTCCGACTACAGAACTCCACAATTTGGTCTTCAGTACCTGGTTCTTGATGTCCAAACTGATTACATGGGAACGCAATAACAGTAAATCCTCTATCCTTGTATTTTTCATAGAGTTCTTCTAATTCCTTATATTGTTTTGTAAATCCACATTTTGAGGCAGTGTTGACAATCAAAACAACCTTCCCCTTCAAGTTCTCAAAAGGGAACTCCTTTCCTTTATTATCGATTGGTTTGAACTCGTAAAATTTAGACATAATGATAGAATAATCAATTAATTATTTTAGCTCGCCTTTTTATACTGTTTAAGAAATTTTGCTTACTCATAAATTCAAGGGTCTAGAAATTCGTTACCGAATTCATCCCGATAAGTTTTAGTAACATTTCTCGTATCTGATTTAAAATCTCCGAAATCATCTTCGTTTGGCTTTTTTCGCCGGAGTTAAGCCTTTCGAACGTTCTCGTTTAACAGGAATACTTCTCTCATATTCTTTAACAACACATCCAAGTAATGTAGCACATCTTCTATTGATTTCAGTAGAGTTTCGACTTTGGAAAAAGAAATCAAATTCAAACAACGGACTCAACCTTATGTTCTCCAATATTTGTTCGTAGATATCTTCCGTGTCTAGTCCAAGTCGATATAGTTGAACAAGTAAGTATCGGTCTTCGGCATCGTTGAAAACCCGTTTGGAGGCCGAGACCGATGATGATGGTGGATATTTTAATGTCAAATTCAATAACGGATACTCGGTCTCGGCCATTTTACGCCTCAAAGCCTCCTTTTGAATCTTTATCTTGCGTATCTTATCTTCCCCAGCCTCGATTTGTCCAACATATCGTTCGTATCCATCAATACTACTCACATTATTCCAAAATGCTTGTGCGTAATCCTTCACCTCCTCAAAAGTCTTATCTTCAAATTCAGATGCAATTAGAGACAAAGCAGTCCGTCCGTATTTGACATTCGACGAGATAAATTGATAGAAATCACGTCTACTCCAATTATGATATCCTTGAGTCAATAATTCTTGTTTCAATTGTTCTTCTTCCTCAGTTAATTCTCGAGAATGATCAATCTCTAATTGTTCCAATTGGGAATTCAATTTCCGTTGTTCAGACGTGCCACCATTCTTGGAAGAATCTGCTTTTTGATGAGTCTTGCGTTTATAGTAATTCCTCTCCATATCATAAAGCTCCCATAATTGCGCAGGGAAAAATTGATGATCATAAATCGGAACCTGTTTTAATGGCTTGACACCAGGAAATTGAGGTTGAGCAGACCCAGACCGTCCTCCAGAATTCAAAACATCTCTATAATAATTGTCAATCGAATAATTCTCCTTCCTTTCTCTTTTCGATGGATTGATCCATGTATAAACGTTACCCAAAGGTCCAGCAACCGTTGGGTCTTTCTTTTGGAAATTCTTTCCATCCCATTCATATAATGAATCCGACGACGATGTGAAGTTTTGAAGATCATCAAGTCCAAGTTTCGAATACTTGCTGCTCAATTCTAAAGTCTTCTTTTCGGATTGCATTAAAATTGCATCAATTTCATCATCATCCAATTGTTGTTTCTGTTCTTCTTCTGAAGCTTCTGCTCGATGACCTAAAACATCAGCAGCTCCATATTGAATCATATTCAATAATTCATCCTTTGAATTTCCTTTATTCTTGTCTTGTTGAGCATTTAAATGTCTTCCTTGTTGAATCACAAGTTGATCCAATCTTAATTTCTGTGAAGCTCTCTCCAAAACTTTCTCCTCGATTGCTTTTTGTGTAACAAACCTGAACACCTTCACCTGTTTGGTCTGACCAATCCGATGCGCTCTATCCATGGCCTGTAAATCGGCCTGAGGATTCCAATCTGAATCATACAAGAAAACAATATCTGCTGAAGTCAAATTGATACCCAAACCACCAGCTCTAGTGGTCAGTAAAAACACAAATTTATTTGAATCTGGTGCAGAATATTCATCAATAGCTTTGATCCGATCAACATGATCAGTTTGACCGTCAATTCTGCAGTATTCGTATTCTCTAAAAGAACAGTAATCTTCTAAAATATCCAACATTCTACTCATTTGAGAGAATATAAGAACTCTGGAACCTTGTTCCTTGAATCTCTTCAACATTTTATCTAGAACTTTCATCTTTTGAGAGTTGTAGATCAAATGTTCATCTGTTGTATATGGTGGTCCAGGCTCTGCTCCTTCAAAAAGATAAGGATGATTGCAGCATTTTCTTAATTGCATCACAATGTTTAACAATCTAGTTTTGGATTCCCGTTTTCCATTGGCTCCATTAACAGCATCAATATCACGTTCCAAAAGCTTTTGATACCATTTTTTCTGCATTTCTGTCATTCCAACATAAACGTTCAATTCTTTTTTAGGAAGTAAACTCTTTTCAACATCTGATTTGATTCTTCTTAATAAGAAAGGTTGTAACACTTTATGAAGTTGATGAACAATGGTTTCATCTTTATTTTCACTTTCTCCTGAAGAAAACCATTCGTCGAATGTTTCGGAATCTGCAAACACATCAGGAAGTAGGAAATTCAATAAGGCCCATAATTCATGTAGATTATTTTGTAAAGGAGTTCCTGTAATGAGCATTCTGTTTTTGGAATGGAAAGTTCGGATGATTTGGGATAATAAGGAATCCTCATTCTTCAATCTATGAGCTTCATCAACAACAATATACTCCCAAGCAAATTTCTTTAATGCTGTTTTTTCTCTAATGACAATTTCATAAGAGGAAATAACAACATCAAATTGACAAGTCATGAGTCCATTTTTGATGATTTCATTTCTTTGTTGTTGATCTCCAGTTAGAACCAAAGTTTGAACATCTGGAGTCCATCTAGTGAATTCTCTTTGCCAATTTTCCAATGTTGATTTAGGAACAATCACTAGATGAGGACCAGCGATTCCTCGAATATATCTCAAATATCCCAAAAACGAAATCGTTTGTAACGTCTTACCTAAACCCATTTCATCGGCCAAAATCCCTGATAGGTTGTTTTGATTTAATGAAATCAACCAATTCAATCCTTGAATTTGGTACGGTCTTAATAATCCATTGATAAACGCAGGACTTTCAGTGAACTCGAAATTATCAGAAGTTGAATCTTCCTCATTTAAAAGTTCATCATCTTCCTCCTTTTCAGTCTTTCGACGTCTATGATCTTGATTGGTGTTTATCTTAAGAGATGAATCTTGTTGTAGCAATTGCCAAACTTGACCGAATTTCGGATCACTAGAGGCTTTATTTTCTAAGAAATGTTGAAATAATCCAGTTAATCCGAGTAAATATTTGAATCTAGTCACCGTTTCTTGAACATTGAAAGGTTTCCTTTCTCCCTCAGTGAAATACTTTTGTTTCTTCTGTTGAGGTGATAATGGATGGAAATCATAACTATTGATCACCTTTTCATCGACTTTTGAATCAGAAACCGGTTCTGGTTTGATTTCGGAACTTGGAATCGAATTTGTATCCATCAAGAATAAGGAATATTCAACTTTTTGTTTTTTGTATACGCGTTGGTAAATTAGCCACTGATTATTTGTCACCAGCCACATATTCTACTTGTGTCACAAAATTACTAATCTTCAAAAATTTCTTCTAATCTAACATGACTACTGCTCTTTCTGCTCAAAGAGTAATGGAAACCCAATTACCAACTCCCGAGCCTGAACATTGTCCAGGACCGGAGAGTGAAGGAGCTGGAAAATCAGACGCATGTGTCGGTTGTGCGAATAAGGAAATATGTGAATCATTACCAAAGGGTCCTGATACGGATTTGCCTCTAATAAATAACCGTCTTTCCAATATCAAACACAAGTTATTGGTTCTTTCAGGTAAAGGAGGAGTTGGAAAATCTACATTCACATCTATGCTTGCTTGGGCTCTCGCGGCAGATCCAAATTTGGAAGTCGGAGCAATGGATTTGGATATTTGTGGACCATCTCTTCCAAAGATGTTAGGCTGTGAAAACGAATCTATCCATTCTTCAAATTCAGGTTGGTCTCCTGTTTATATTAGTGACAATTTGGGAATGATGTCTATACAATTCATGCTTCCAAATGATGATTCTGCCATAATATGGAGAGGAGCCAAAAAAAATGGATTAATTAAACAGTTTCTTAAAGATGTTGATTGGGGAGAACTCGATTATCTCGTGATCGATACTCCACCGGGAACTTCAGATGAACATTTATCAGTCACAACATATATGAAAGAAGTTGGAATAGATGGTGCTCTCATAGTGACTACACCTCAAGAAGTGGCATTATTGGATGTTAGAAAAGAGATTGATTTTTGTAGAAAAGCAGGAGTCAAGATTCTTGGAATTGTGGAAAACATGTCTGGATTTGTTTGTCCGAATTGTGGAGGAGAATCCAAAATCTTCAAGCCAACCACTGGAGGAGGAGAAAAATTGGCTCAGGAATTAGGAATCAAATTCTTAGGTAGTGTTCCCCTAGATCCTCGAATTGGAAGAAGTTGCGATTCAGGTGACTGTTTCCTGGATTTATACCCAGATTCTCCAGCTAGTGAGGCTATTCTCGATGTCATTGACGCGCTTAGGGATGAGATCGAATCGAACGATTGTTATAATTAAATTAATTGCATCTATCATGACTATTTAGTTGGTAATCTACTCTTCAAGTAGTTCATTTCACTGGACGGTAGATTAAGACCCAACAATTGATCTTCATTATAATCCAACGAGAGATCAAAGATCAATCTGATCACTTCTCTATACATCAAAATCTTGGCAATTCTGATTTTCGAATTGGTTTCTTTAAGTAACACTAACCCATTGATCAACTTTTTAACATTTGTTTTGATCTGTGGTCCTTCTGGATTCTTTTTCAATTGGATGTATTCATAATACAATTCTCCTCCAATAATCCAATCAGGAAGAGTTCTAAACTTCAATATCAATTGTTCTAATTCATCAAACTTGATGTTGGAGATCACATATTCTGGGGCAACATCAGTCAATGTAAGCTTATGAGCATCATCTAAACTTCCAGCATCAACCAACGCCCAAACAGCCTTTACTGATTCTCCTTCTTTTGCGAACTTTTTCGATCGAGCTTCATGTAAAACTGATTTAGGTAATCTGTAAGTTTGATGCAACGAATCCAATTTCAGATCATTGTTCAAGAAACTGAGAGAATCAATATTCAATTTGATTAGATTCGAGATTTCAGATTCACATGAAGAATCGTCACCAAGATGTTCCAACACAAATAATGATTCTTCATAATACTTTTGATTGTTGAGCTTGTTGCTTAATTTCAAAATGACCGGATCGATGTTTGGAAGTTCTAAAACCTTATTGAGTTTCTTAAAGATCAAGAACTGGGTCTCAAGAGCGAAATTCTTTATGATTGTTTGAGGATCTCTCAATAATTTGAAAACCAGATAATATTTGTCGTTGATATCAGGCTTGATGGACAATTTCGATTCATTATCAACAAATTCATTGATCATTTCAATCAATGGTTTGTTAACATCTCCAAATTTCAATTGTAATAAAAGAACAATTGACCAAGATAATCCATCAAGGTGACGAATAATGTCTGATGAGAATATTTGACCGGAAAGAAGTTTGTATATTTTTAGAATGGATGGTGGAATGAACTTTGTAGTTGAAGATTTCGTCCATTCAGTCAATTGGGCTTTTGCTAATCTTCTAACTGTCGGATCGTTAGAATCAATCAAAGTCAATAAAACAGATAAATGTTTATTTGACGAATCAATAGCACTCAAAATAGCTTGGGAAACGTCTCCTGAGCATAGATGGATATAAATTGATTCCATTTGGTCGTTGGCTTGTAAAAGTTTTTCAATTTGATTAGTGTTATGTTGTTGAAGCCATTTAATAACAAGTTCCCGACGTTCAAGATCAATGAATCTTTCTCGAAGTTGAGGCTTGCCCAAACAGGCATCCAATTCTTCTGAAGATAGAAACGATTCACAATAACTATCGTCAAAGAGTCTGGCAAGAAGATCCCAAAACTTGAACTCAGTCGTGGTCTTATAAACGTCCAATATTCCTTGTAATGAAATATGTTCATCCGATTTGATCAACGGATAATTATTCGATCTAGGCTCAACTTTCATATTGATCATGTCATGTTGTAAAGCAGCCTTGACCAGTCTCAAATCATCAGTCTCAACAGATTTTATATCGGTCTTCTTCACAGCAGTGTTTGTATTTCCAAACAGAAATTGATTCACATTCTTGGTGGACAAATTCATCCTTTTAGAGTATTCGAACTCGTTACTAAACACAGACTTGAATCCACCAGCTAAACTTAATTGTTGTGTCCAATCAGATGACGAATCAAACTCAGCATTTTTCTTCAATACCATCATGTCTATCTCTTCCAATTCCGGTTCATATGCCCGCACATGGACCAAATCATCGAAGGCGGCATCTTCAACAAGAATATCTTCTTCGACTGGACTGGTTTCCGGCTCTGTTTCTGGCTTATCAACTTCGATATAATCATCTTTCTCAATCTCTAAACTTTCTTCCATCTTATCTTCTTCGAAATCCCAACCACCAGGAACTTCTTCTTGATCTCCAGCATACGAATTAAGTCGAATATAAGCATTAGTCTGATCTTTCTTTTGCTGCTTCTGGAGTTCGGATTCACGCTCCAGTTGTTCTTTAAACCGTTTCACAAGTTCTGGATCATCCTCATCTTCATCAACCAATCCCCAAATACTGAAATGATCAACTTTGAAGGTGTATGTTCCCGAAAGTGGATCATAATTAATGAAGGACATTCCAGGAGTAGCTTTAAGTCGACTAATATGTGCAGGAACCTCAGGAGCTGAAGGATCCGTGATTCTAGTCTTTGAAACTTTATCATAAGGAAAACAACTTTCCACGCTCACCACAGCAGGTACATTCATTCCATTTCCTGGAGATGGCTTATTAGTTGAGTCTGGGTAAACCTGAAGGATTCTCGGTCTGAAAACAATATGATTATCAAACAATTTATCGAATTGACCGTGGAAAGCAGACAAATCAACTGGATAAGAAAATGAGACCTGACCACAACCTTTCCGTCCAGCTGTGAAATTTTCCACGCGCATTAATTGGGAAGGATTCATTTGAGATAATTCATCAATTGATGGTGAACACCAATATCCTTCTGCCAATTTAGATGAATTAGTCTCCAATTCTGGTTGAGGATCGTTTGAGGTTTCAGTTTTCAAGAATTTTGGCCTTAAACTCGAAACTACTCTCATAAATCCTGTTTTTGCCTGTGTCTTGGTACCCAATAGTACTTCATCTGGGTTAATTTCATAATAATTCTTGAAACTTCCTCTTGGATTTCGAATGATCAACTTTCTGAACTCGGATTTTGGTACTGACAATTCATTCATATCCATTTTCACTCTTTTAGTTTCATGTATCTTTTCAGAGGAGAAAATTCCACTCACACTTTCCATTGGATACTTTTGTGTTCCAGAGAATGGTTTAGATAATCGACTCAACAATCTCAACGATGACGATCCATTTTCATTCGAAACAATCGAGGAACTCGATCTTTTCCGTTTCACATGTGAATCAGTCTCCTTAACACTTGGAGTCAACGCATTGGGCATCTGAGAAACCTGTACTGAAGCTGATGCAATATTGATTTCATAGGGATTAGGAGCCGGTGTTGACGGTTGTTGACCAGCCTGAAACCCACCCAAAGTACTGGCTGTAGTCTGTCCAGTCGTCTGTGAATTTCCAAATATACTTGGTCGACCGGCCGAGTTGGATTGAGGTGTTGCTCCAAACATTAATATAGAAATGTTTTGTTTATTCAAAAATTTGTCTAGTTATAATAAATTTTTTACACGGGTTTTTCAATGACAGATTTTTCATGCTAATGGCATTCTAGTCATCACGTCGAAGCTGCCTGTTCCAACGTTATTGAGTTTTCCGATGACAATACGTGCCGAAGGAGATTGTAATTCTTCACGATCGTTATCGAGAACAGCTTTGGTTAAGAATTGACAGGTTGTTTCATAAGACATCTTGGTGAATGAAGAGGTGGAAGAGTCAATACCCTGTCTATTGAAAGCAAGATAAGTTCCTTCTCTAGTCATGTAATCTGCAATCAAGTCCAAATGTCTGGAAGAAACAGAAATGGCGTATCTACCGAAAACATTGTTGATTTCATTGACAATGGTGTTTCTTGCAGCTTCCACTCCGTAAGTACGAAGAACAGCAGCAACATCATTGGAACGAATACCATTCACGTTAATGAACGCATCATGATCCCACATGGCAGCAAAATTGACACCTTCGGTCACAAGAATTCGTTTTCCTTGTTCTGGTTCAGGATGCAAACATCTACCGATACCACTCACTTCACGAACAACAACAGCTCTACAAACGGCTTCAATGATATTGACCATCAACAGTTTTTGTGTTTCAGCACTCAATTCCAATTTGAAGTCACACCAAGACCCCTTTTCATCATCAAAGTTGAATTGACTGACAAAGTTGTGATTGATGATCACTTCCTGTTGTCTTTCACGAGCTGATTTCGACATGTTTTCTTTAACAAGATTCGATTTGACAACTTGATCGACTTCCATTTTATCTTCATCTTCGGATTCAGATTCAGATTCAGAAGAACTATCGTCCAGCAAAGACTCATCATCTGATTTTTCAGCACGACGCATAGTTTCAACTTCTTCATCATCAGGACCATCATAAGAGACAGCTTGTTTGGTATTGTTTTTCAGTTTATCATCATCAGCATCGGCATCTTCTTCCTCTTCACCAGATTTGGCTCCCAATTCTGTTTGAGCACGAGAAACTGCTTTACCAACTGAAGAAAGTGATTCGTTATTGATCTTCTTTTGTTTCTTGACTTCCTTCACAATCGCGGTTTCCAGAGCTTGAATGAACTTGGATTTGATGACATTTTCGAGTTCATCCTTAGTAACATCATATTCTTCTTCATAATCATCAGAATCGAAGAATTTCAAGTTGATCTCATAAGACCGTGTTGCTTGAGATTCTGCAGGATTGGCAGTAGTCTCAATAACAGAAACACCATTGATGAATTCAGAAAAGTTGATTTTAGTGACGGATTTACAGAACGCGTCTGCAGAAACATCATCAACATCGTTTAGAATAGGAAGAGTCATTTGAGGAGTCTTAATAGAGGCAGAAGCAGTCATGACGATTTCTCTTAAACGAGGAATACCCAGAGTGACATTTGCTGCACCATGACCAGCAAAATGGAAAGTGTTCAAGGTCATTTGAGTAGATGGTTCACCGACAGATTGGGAAGCAATAATTCCAACGGCTTCTCCAGGATTCACCAAAGATCTCATGTATTTCAATTGCATCAACGCTTTGAACTTCTTCTGGGTCAAACCACCATTAGTTTTGGCTTCTTTTCCTGAAACAAACAAGTCTTGATTCTCATCAATGAATTTGTCAAGTTCATCTTCAAATTTATCAGAAACAGATCCCAAATACTTGCTTGGATTATAAACCGAGACAGTTGGATCATATTTGGAATTCTGATCATAATGAGGAAGATCAGCTTGTTTCTTCAATTGTTTCCGAACTTTCTTATTATAGGAAATAGCAGTGTCTGTATCCAGATTCTCAATAGTTGATGGACTGTATTTCTGTAATAAGGAATTGTAATTCTCATAGAAGAATTTGAATTGTTGCATATAAGATTCTTTAGTGACATCAACTGAATCTCCACCATAAAGGAATTGAATCAAAGTACCATCTGCATTTCTAATGGTATTATCATAAGAAACATGAACACCTTCCAATTGTTTGGTCAAACAACGTTGTAAATATCCAGAATTGGCAGTCTTAACAGCAGTATCAATCAAACCTTCTCTACCGGCCATACAATGGAAATAATATTCTTGAGGACGAATACCAGAATAGAATCTATTCTTAATGTAACCACCAGCACGAACATTGGTTTCAAATGGTTTGAAACAAGGAAGAGTCTTACCAGAAACCATCACTGGAACTCTTCTACCTTCCAAAGCTTGTTGACCAAGTAAACACATAATTTGAGACACATTCACATTGGATCCTTTTGCTCCAGAAAGAGCCATAGCTTGCATAGCATTGTATGGGAACTTCTTCATTGTTCCATCTGGAACACACTTAGAAACAACTTTGGAAGTGATCGAATTGACTTTCGATTGAGTAACGGCATCCATAATAGCCAGTTTGTTATCATCTCTGGCAATCTCTTCCAACCGTTTCATAAACTCAGGATTGTTCACATCCACATCATTATTCAAATTGGTAACTTCTGCTGCTGCAACACGTCCTATATCAGTACTTTCTTCAAGAATCTTTTGTCTCCACTTGTTTCCTTCACTTGTCAATTTCAAATCATCCATACCACAAGTGAGACCCATCATCATATTATAATTAGTGAAAAGTCTTCCTAAAACAGAAAGTGCCTTACCAGCAACTGTAGCACCATAAACTTCATGTAAAGAATGGATCATTCCGTATTGAGAAGCTCCATATTGCGATTTATCCAAAATACCACTCAAAAGCTCACCATTATAGAATAAAACCTCGTTCTCGCGCGATCCTTCACTCCAATATTCGTTCTTGACCTTGTTTTTGGACTTGAGATTGATTCCTGGTAAATCTTGCGGCTTGATATTGAGTAAAATAGTGGTTATGACCTGTTTTCCAGTCCATAATTGTTGAGGTTTGAAAATAGCAGGAGCAACTGTCACAATTCTCGATCCAGTTGAATGTCCATCTTCTGGACGAATACATCCATAAACAAGTTGTTGATACTTCTCTCTCGTGAAAAAAGTATCCTTACTTGTCAACCAAACACCAGCAGAAATATGATCTTGAATCAAACCTCTAACTGGAGAACCAGCAGTAGGAGTTAAATATTGCGAATCAGTATTAGCCAAATTGAAAGCTTCCGCTCTAGCATTCTCATTTTGCGGGAAATGCATGTTCATTTCATCTCCATCGAAATCGGCATTATAAGCTCCCGTATTAGCATAATGCAATCTTAATGTTTTCTCTCCAGGAAGAACTCTAACTTTATGACCCATCATCGAAGCTTTATGTAATGTTGGTTGACGATTCATGATAACAACGTCATTGTTCTTGATATGACGATAAACTTTCTTGTTGATAACAGCAGATCCACTTGATGGAGTCAATAATTGTTTGGCAATTGCTGTTCTTTGTTCTAGACTCATTCCTATTAAAGAGACTAAACTTCCATCTTCATTTTGAACTTGTAATGCACCCGGCCATTTGTCTGGACCATTTATAATGGCTTGTCTAAGTTCAGCAACGTTATGTACAGTGACTGGTTCGGGATATGTCAATTTCTTAGCAAAAACAGGTGGAACACCAATTTCATTAGTTTCGATCATAGGATCGGGAGAAATGACCGATCTTGCAGCATAATTCACACGTTTTCCCATCATGTGTTTTCTAAACAATCCTTCCTTCTTCTCCAGGGCTTGTTTAATACCAGGATGAGCAGTATTACTATTTTGGTTTTGATTCTTGGTTGAATCAATATATCCATTGACATCATTTTGAAGAGTCACAAAAGCATTCATTAATCTGTTAAAAGTGACTTTGCGATCTTCCAAGCTGATCTCTTTGCTCAAAATGGAAAATTGTTCATTCAAATCTCTAATCATTAATGAAGTAGTAAGAACTTTCGAAAGAAGCTCGTTCTGAGAGTTCTCGTGAACTTCATCTCCAAGCTTCGAAGGAAGACGGAATCTGGTTGGAGGAACAACCAATGCATGAATGAAGAACATATCTGCTGAAATAGGAGATCCACCTAAAGGTTTGGAATGGAATAATCTATCCATGATATGTTGTTCGTTCTTGAACACACGTCTAAGAATATTACGAATCTCTGTAGAAAGAACGTATTTGGATCCTTCTCTATGCTTTTCAGATCCATTTTCAGATCCGTTTTTGCTGGATTTCATAACATCTGGTCTGTTCAAACCTTTGATTCTATTATTCGAAAGTTGTTTGTCCTTGAGTCCATTTTCAAAGATCTTGGAAAATCCATCTTTTCTAAACGTTGGAGAATACATTCCACAGTTATCACACTTAGGTCTGCTTAATAGTCTTTTGTAGAAGTCATAAATCACAGCTTTTCTTTCTTCACCAACAGTGGCAGTCATGACTCCACGTTCAGTAGTTCTTCCTTCAGATAAAGCCTTTGCAATACTAATATCGACAAATTCTTGTCTTCTTTGAATCAAATCCCGATCAGCTTTAGTATTAACAACCATTGGTCCGTCATCCTCAAGAGCTTCATCTCCATCATAATCTGAATCCGAACGCATATTATCAAGTTCACTAGCTTCCAAAAGTAATCCAAATTGAATAAGTTTCAATTTGCATTCAAATTTATGAACTTCCAACTCTCGAAGTCTAAACCGAAGACAATATAAACAGGAAGATCTCAAGAATATGTACATTTGATTGAAAAATAATGGATTGTAAACAGGAATTGGCAATTCAATATGACCCTGATGACCAGGACAAAACTTATCATCTAATCCACAGGTGGCACAAAGATTCTTCAAAAAAGCTCCAAGACTAAGATCATAAAGACCACCAGGAACTGGATGTCCTAAATTGTCAAAAACAGTAGGATTGGTGATCTGTTTGGCCGATAACTTACGAACATCAGAGGTTGTTAGAACTCCAAAGTCCACCGACTCGATTTCAGATCCAACTGGTTTAGCAATATCCATGATGATCTCTATAAAACTTTTCTAAAAAAATTCTGAAATTTTTTTTATCACTAAAAAACTACTTAGTCCGGGTAATCATTTTGATGCAGATAATATAACAAACTTGAAAATCATTGGATGTCAAGAGAGGCCTTGAGCTTCTTGATCAGAAGCCAATCATCTCTTGGAACTGAATCTCTGAAAGCAGGATCTTTCAAAGTGTCGATAGATTTTCTGGTGATGAGAGAATATAATGGATCTTTTTCATCAACATGTCTTCCCCATGTAGGTTGTTGTCCCGAAGGAGCTTCCAATCTCATGGCAACACCAGCATTAGTTTGACCTTTTCGAACAGAATCTCTAGGTTGATGATTGACCTCCAAAGAAACCACTTTTCCAAGTAACATTGGACCATTCTTTCCAGTCACTGGATCTGGTTTCACCACACAAATCGGTGTTCCATGTTTAACAACTCCATCAACAACATCCACTCCAATGATCATTGGATTTCTCTTATTAATAATTTGTAAAGTTTTCAGCACACATGGGAAAACAGCGTATTGTTGGTTCTCCTTTCTTCTCTCTTCCAACAGTTTCTCTTGATAAGCTGTAAACGAATCAAATAGATGATAAATGATATCGGCATTGAAAATGGTAACTCCTTGTTCATTTGCATATTGTTCCGCTTCCTTATCGATCTTCACATCAAAGCATAACATCACAGCATATTCCTTAGCTCTGTCCAACATTGCAGCAGCTTTCATCACATCTCTTTTATAAACAGGGCCCAATCCAATAGACATCACAGGAATCTTCATATCTTTGAGGAAATCAAGAAGGGCTTCCAAAGATCCAAGAGTAGAAGCTTGAACTGTAACTCCTCTTCCTGAAGAATCCACAGAATCCAACAATCCAGTCAAATCATCCATAACCTCATCCATCAACTCTTCTTCATCGTCATCTTCACCAACAACAAGCAATCTGGAACCGGCAACAGCCTTTTCCAAATCGTTGGCTGCAATCTTGACACCCAAAGCTGCCTTGACCTCTTTAAGATGAATATATTCGGATTTGATACGCAATTCTCTGGATGGAGGAGGAGTCAATAACGCTCTGATATTTGTCACTATAGGACCATTCATACCACAAAGAACAATCCGGTCTCCTTCTCTCAGAATACCGTTCGAAAGAACAACATCAATGGTGGTTCCCAAACCTTCAATAACCTTAACTTCCAAAATGGTAGCCTCGACATGGGAAAGATACTTCAATTGCTTGCTCATTCTCTTTTGGGTTAATTCAAGTAACAACCATAACAAATCAGGAACACCTTCACCAGTGACAGCAGAAGTTGGGACAATGGAAACGTATCTGGACAAGTTGTTGTTCTGGAAGTACAATTCCGAGTTCAATCCTTGTTCGGCAAGAGCGACCTTGATAGCAGTGAATCTGGTTTCAAATTCTTGTTGAACAGCACGAGTCTGTTTGGAGAACGAGTCTCTGAAAGAATTGTTATCGGTAGATTGCCAATCATATAATCTATCGATCTTGTTCAATGCAACCACAAATGGAGCCTTTCTGTCTCTCAGTAATCTGATGGACTCCAAAGTTTGTTGTTCCAATCCATGCATGATATCAATCACCAGAATGGCAATGTTACAGAGAGAAGAACCTCTGGTTCTGAGATTTGTGAACGACTCGTGACCAGGAGTATCAATAATCAACAATCCTGGAACCTCATAGACCATTTTCTCATATTGAGCCATGACTGCAGTCTTCTGTTTAATGGCTTCCACTGGGAAATAAGTAGCACCAATCTGTTGAGTAATACCACCAGCCTCTCCTCCTTGAACGTTTGTCTGTCTGATCTTATCCAAAAGTTTGGTTTTACCAGTATCGACGTGACCCAAGATACAACAAATTGGAGAACGCAAGTTGGTTTCTGGTTCAACGCTTCCTTTCTTGGAGACAGGAGCAGGTGAAGGAGAAGCTCTAATGATTTCTTCCACAACTTCCTCTTGTGATTTCGTTTCCTTAACCTCTTCTTCGTCTCCTTCTTCTTCCTCTTCCTCCTCTTCTTCCTCTTCTTCCTCCTCGTCTTTTTCGTCGTCCAAAGCAGTCTCCCAATCGGCAGCAACATCCTCATCCTCATCCAAAGCCATCTTCTCCCAATCATCGACTAATTCTTCCTCTTCTTCATCCTTCTTCTCAGAAACAACTTTAACCTTCTCTTCAGCAAGTTTCTTCTGGTCTTCGTCTTCCTTCTTGGTAGTCTTCTTCTTACCGTAAACAACCTTCTTAGTTTTTGGTTGATCTGTGGCTTCTTGATTCATGATTCCAGGAACAATTATGTTACTGGCTTGTAACAATTGTTGTCTTCTTCTCTCCTGCAACTGTTTTTCTTGTTTCTGCTTCTTGGTCAAGAATTTACCTTCTTTCTTTAACTGCTCCTTCTTGGCCTTTTCTTTCTCCTTTTTGATTCTTCTGGCCTCTTCTTTAGCCTTCTCTTCTTCCTCCAGTAACCTTTTTTCTTCCTCCTCTCTCAATTTCTCTTCTTCTTCCAATCTCTGCTGCTCTTCTTCGGCCTGTTTTCTAAGTTCCATCTGTTTTCTCAAAGCAGCAATACCGGTAGGCATCTTTTTGGTCTTCTTAACGGTCTTTGAAGCAGCAGCAGGTTTTTCTTCATCTTCTTTAGTGTCATCAACTTTAGAAGTTTCAGAAGAAGAAGTAATAGGAGAAATGTCCTTAGAATCATCTTTAGGAGCTTGAGCTTTCTTTCTATCAGCCAATTGTTTCTTTCTCAACTTATCTTTCTCCTTCTTTTCCCTTTCTTTCTCCTTCTTACTCTTAATAATAGGACCCTTTTGTTGAGAAGATTGAGCTTTTTCTTCCTCTTCCTTTTTGACCTTTTCTTGTTTCTTATTCTTGGCCCGCTTCAAATTAGACAAGAAATCATCTGCAAAATCATCTGCTTCAACAGGTTGGACTTCATTAACAGATTCGGATTCATCTTCTTGAACAGTCACTTCTTCAATTTCTTCTTCCCAATCTGCTGGTCCTGAATTCTTCTTTCCCTTCTTTGCCATTTTGTTAATTATCTATAATTTATGTGTTTGATCAGATACAAGATTCTCAGCATACGAGACGTACAATTATGTGATGTATTCTCATGAGTTTATCTCTGTAGAGAATGGTAATATCAATATTCCAATAAATTACAATACAGGAGTTCAATTTCCGGTATCACAAGTTGTTCTGGTAAAATCAATAAAATCCTTATTTAAACAGGAGAGAGGGTTAAAAATTTTCAGGAAACACCACAAACCAAAATAGTCGCGTCGGCTTTTGAAAAAAATTGAATCTCTAATTTAAATTCATTCATCATGACTACTGTTGAGAAAATCAAGGCCATCGAAGATGAGATGGCCAAGACTCAAAAGAACAAGGCTACGGAGAAACATTTGGGTATGTTGAAGGCCAAAATTGCCAAGTTGAAGAACGAATTATTGAAAGATGCCAATGCCAGTGGAGGAGGAGCTGGTGCTGGTTTCGATGTGAAAAAAACAGGAGAATCAATTGGGTTTATTGGATTTCCATCTGTTGGTAAAAGTACTCTACTTTCCAAATTGACTGGAACTCATTCTGAAGCCGCAGCTTATGAATTCACAACTCTTACTACCGTTCCGGGTGTTATTAGATATAAGGGAGCAAAGATTCAAATGTTGGATCTTCCTGGTATTATTGAAGGTGCTAAAGATGGAAGAGGAAGAGGAAAACAAGTTATTGCGGTGGCGCGGTCTTGTGATCTTATATTTATTGTTCTGGATGTCAATAAGCCATTAAATCATAAGAAAATCATTGAAAACGAACTTGAAGGTTTCGGAATCAGATTGAACCAATCTCCACCTGATATCTTGTTGAAAAAGAAAGAAAAAGGTGGTATCAATATCACCAGTACAGTTGCATTAACCAAAATTGACCATGATGAAGTCAAGGCTGTGTTACAAGAATATAGAATGAATTCATGTGATGTTCAATTCCGATGTGATGCCACTGTTGATGATCTTATTGATGTTATTGAAGCCAGAAATAGAAAGTATATTCCTGCGATCTATGTTTTGAACAAGATCGATTCGTTTTCCATTGAAGAATTGGATCTTCTGTACAGAATTCCAAATGCTGTTCCGATTTCCTCGGGAAGCGGATGGAATTTGGATGAATTACTAGACATGATGTGGGATAGATTGAATCTTGTTCGAGTTTATACAAAACCTAAGGGGAAACTTCCAGATTTCAGCGATCCAGTTGTTCTTCGAACAGGAAAATGTTCTGTTGAAGATTTCTGTAATAAGATCCACAAGTCTTTGGTTGATGATTTCCGGACAGCTTTAGTGTTTGGAACAAGTGTCAAACATCAACCTCAATATGTTGGATTGAGTCATGAATTGGAAGACGAGGATGTCATTACTATTTTGAAGAAATGATCAAATGTAATAAGCTGCCATTAAGAATGTTAAAATGAAGGTGACATTAAAACTTGGTTGTTCGAATATCATTTGTCTAACGTCAATCAATTGAGAACCCATTTTAACATATCTAGTCCATGGAATTGTGACTATTCCTCTTGAACTGAGAAATTGGAGTCCTAAATAGAAACTCAATGAGACAAACACAAGCATTGAGCTCAATTTTCCAACAACCATACCACAGGCCAGTCCACACATGGACCCGATAGAGAGTTCTTGGTAATTCAATCTGCCCTTGAATGATTTATCAAATTGAGGACCCGACGCAACATCTTGAGCAGCTTTTTCAAGTTTCAGTTGTTGTTGTTTGTCAAAAGCCACATCATTTTTAATTTGATTATGATATAACCAATAACTAGACATACAAGTCAATCCCAAAGAAACACCAAGTTTAGGGGCATTAATGGATCGACTGATCTTTGCTCTTGGGACGACGTTGGAAAAGCATCTTGAAATTGATGGAGTTGGTCTTAAAAGAAGTCTTGAAAACATGTTCTATAAGAAAAGATTTATTTGCTTTTAGGTATATGAAATTGCTACCGCGCCCGGAAAAAAAATCTATTTTAATAAAATATCACTAATCAATGGACGATGGTCAGATAAGTAAAAAGAGTCGTCATACCAGTTGTCACCGGTCTTGAAGAGAAGAGGTTCCCAATCATTGGAGTTAGAACCGAATTGGAAATCGATTCTGGTGAACGAGTTGGTGTTAGACTCAAATCCAGTAAAGGTAGCAAGATTTCCATATCTATACTCTGGACTGGTTTGATTCAGAATATCAAGGAACTCAAAATCATAAGAATTGTAGCTGTACTTTTCAGTAAAATCAGAACTCAATTCGGATTCTGGGAAATCCAATAATCCTGTAGTGATATTGTAAGCTCCACTATCGGTACCAGTAACTTGAGAATTGAAGTCACCAATCAAGAAAACAGGACAATGTTTATGACTTCTTTCATAAGCAGCTCTATATTTGGCTAAAGCAGCACCAAGTCTTCTTTGATCATCAGATTGATCATCTAAATGGACATTGAGAACGAAAAATGGTTTTCTTTGTGCCTTAGTACGGAAATAACAAGCAGTAGCACTTCTATAAGATCCAGCACCTGGATATTTGGAAGGAACAAATGGAGTTTCACTTAACCAAAAAGTATCATTTGAAATCAATTCAATTTTATCTGGATTGTAGAAAATAGCTTCATATTCTCCAGCTTCATTACCATCATCTCTTCCAACACCAATATAAGGCATGTTTAGAAGTTCTTCCAAATCATCAACTTGTCTTTTAAGACCTTCATTGATAGTGAAGATATCAACTTGGTTGAATAAAACATCATTTCTAACTCCAATTCTTCTAGAAGACCATGGTTGTTCAGTATAATTTGAATACCATTTAGTATTAGAATCAATTGGAACATTAGGATCCAAAGAATTGATAGTATCTTGAATAGATATACTATTTGGTTTAGAATCATATCTCAGATTCCAATTTTGGATTCTAATAACTTCACTAGCATCAACCCTAGCAATGATTGACCAAGCAACGTAAATCAAGCTTAATAACATCATGATATTTAGTATAGAGTAATTGTCTCTAAGATGCATTTTAGGGGGCATTATCTCGGCAATTTATAGCTGTTTCATACAATAGAAATGAGGTACATACCCCTTAATTGAATAATAGAGATTGGAAAAGATAGTTAAACACATGTACGACCACGCCCCTACATTTGCCAATTTCGGGATTATTTTTTTCTCTAATAAAAATATTTGAAACCTTTCACGTGGTTGTGAGTCGTAGACCGACGACAAATCGAGTAACAGAGGTTAATATTATCAAAATTGGTGGGGATGAATGATTCGGACAAATCGGTTACGAATTTTGAGCTTCAAAATCCAGTAAAACATTCATATTCCAATGGTAAAGAAATGACAGCACGACTAATTCCATCAAAGGAATCAATGCAAATGGAGTTGATGAAACTTGAAAAATCACTTCAACAGGCTACTAATTCTCAACAATTATTGAAACTTCTTGAACAAATCGATTCAAAACAGCAACAATTGGATCATGTCTTACATAATTTCACTAACAAAAGATCCCATGCTCATAGTTCATCAATTCGAAGTTTGGAAGTCACCAGAGTCGAACTTTCATCAACTTTGAATCAATCGAGATCATTGAATAAGATTATGGAAGAAGCATCGATTTTAAGTTCCAAGATCACCGAGAAAGTTAGATTATTGGATTCTGAAAAATTCAAAATCAAGACTGCAAAGGTTTATGTTGAGAATGTCCGGATTCTTAAATATGAGGTTCAAAATGCAGATTCAGCTATTCGACAAAAAGATTGGCTTTCAGCAGCAAATGCAATTAATACGATTAGAAACCTTCCATCCGGTCTAATCAATGATGAATTTGTTGAATTCATTGTACCAACTAGTGATTTACCTGAAATGCCCAATGTTTTGTTAGAATCGTGGATTTCCGAACTTAATACAATCTTTGTTAATGAATTCAATGAATCGGCATTGAATAAAGATGTTCAAAGACTCACTTATTTCTTCCAATTGTTTCCATTGATTGGTAAAGATGAAGTTGGAATCAGTTGTTATTCCAAATTCATTTGTAACATTATTAGTGATCAATCTCGAGCTATTCTAAGAAGTGTTCAAGGAAAAGGTGATACTAGATCAAATTTCCATGCTCAAGTATTATTTCAATTATATCAAACTATAGCTGGTATAGTTCGACAACATTCAAGGATTATCAGCAAATATTATGGAGTCACTGTTTTGACCAAGATTTTGAGTGCTATTCAAACTGAATGTGATCTTCAAAGTAATTTGATCTTTGATACATTCTGGGATTCTAAAAGTGTTGATAGAGCTCTTTCTGAAATCAATAATTATGGATATCCAATTCTTGTTGGTTCAATTTTGAATGTTCAACCGGAGGAAGAATTAAAAGATGATGATTCGATCATTTCATTAGCAGAAGTCTCAAATTTGATTGATGAATTATCAACCATGTTGAATCATTGGGCAATGTATTGCAAATTCTTTGTGGTTTCTTGGAATGAAGCTATTCAAACAACTTCTAAAACCATCTCTGTTTATCCTCAACCACTCTTATTGAGTAGTTTTATGGAAAAGATTCATAAGAAAGTTACAAGATGTTTTGATCAAATGTGTACTTTTGCAATTCGAAGAACAATTGAAAAAGCATTCTTTTTAGAGAATCTACCATCCTTGACTCCACAATTATCATTATGTGTCAAATACTTGACCATGATCTCAAGATCAAATTCTGCAACCAATCAATCATTACTTTCGTTATCACCAGAAGATCCTCCAGTCACTTCAATGATCGACGATGTTACCATGTCATTGAATTTGATCATGCTACAAACAATAACTACAGGTGAATTTTCCACAATCAAAAATATGATTTCAAATACACGGAGAATCCTGGAAAACGACTTTCTTAACATCATGAAGAAGAAACTGTCAGATTTCCAGCCAAAATCAAATTCTCAACTACTTACACCTCATACGGTCCAATATTTGCATACTTCACATAAATCGGCTCTTCCAATTAGTCAAAATGGAAGCTCCTCTAATTTGATGACTCCACGTAGTGGAACTCCACCATTGGGAAATAAAGATTCAGTTAACTCCGGAAATTTGTTCATGAAAAGTGCCACTTCTGCTTTGAATGCTGCTATGAATTTAAGTGGTGTAGAGTCGGAAACTTCAGATAAATTATCTCAATATGTGATCATATTGAACTCGATTAGCATGTTCCAAAAATATCTCAATAAGCTATCTGGAAATCTAATCACCAAACTTGAGGATGAAAACTTGTTGATTGTTGATAATCAAGAATTTGACCAAGTTCAAGCTTCAATGGAAAGAGATGTGGATACTGAGATTCAATTACAGGTTAATTTAGAGAGTTCTGAAGGAAATTCCGAAAATCCATCAGTTAGAGATAGAATTAAGTCTGTGATAAAGACTTTAAGTTCTTCCTTCACCGAGAAGTCAGATATTGTTATTAAAGAACATATCAAGTTGATTTTCTCTCAGATTTTCCGGTCCAGATTGACTAAAATGGTCAATGATGCATTGAAAGAAGGCGATTATCTTATCTCTTCAGATACTTATTCAGATGCAATTTTCCTATTCATTAAAGAATGGAACCAATTAATCATTCCATACTTGACAACTTTCACTAGAGATAACTTCCAAAATCTTCTCAAAATGGTGGTAATCAATTTGGCTACCATGATTGAAAATAAAGTCTGGATGATGGAAAGAAAATGTAACGAGTTGGGAGCTGCCAAATTGGAAAAAGATGTCTCAACAATCATCAGTGAAGTGACCAAATTCGATTATAGTCTTCGGGACAAGTTTATCAGAATCACGCAGATCGTCATGATGCTTGGATTGGATGACGATGAGGAAATCGAAGAGTTGGACAATATAGAATGGGCCTTGACTCCTGGAGAGCGTAACAGGGCCAGAAACCTTAGGATTGATAGAAAGTAATGTACATGTTATATTTTCGTTTCGTCGTTTTCGCGTTGTTGTTGTTCGAGTTTGGCTTTTCTTCCAGCTATAATTTGTTCATCTGTACGGATCTTAAATCTTCCCTGAATCATTGCTGGATTGAACTTTGGATGACTCAATTCACATTCGGGTCCTTTAGGACAAAATCCGGTCAAATATAAAGGACATATGACCTTTCTAACATGTCTTCTTTGACATTTGGGACCATCTGGACAATATCCAAGATTTGAATAATTGAAACACTCTGCAATCTTGGATTGAGGATCAACGTGTAAATAAATACATTCTGGAGCTTGTGTACAGACTCCATTTTGAGAATAGTAAGCGCATTCGGGCATTTTTTGAAGATTGTATTCATGTAAGAAATCACAATCATCTCCCATCTTACATAGACCACGAAGCCAATATTTGCACACAATCTTGTTATTGAAGATCTTGGAAGGATGTTTATTCTCACAATCATTTCCATTGGGACATTTACCCGATTGAAGCCAAAATTCACAAATAGGTCTATCAGGATTCAATCCAAATCCATATTGTCTTCTCAAATACGGTTCAAACTTGAATGTAGCCTTATCCGAACCAACATTGAACATCCCCAAAACAGACATCATTCCAAGAGGAGGCATCATGGCCGGTGCCATGGCCATTCCAGAATTCTGATGAACACTCATGATGAATTTACTTTTAGTTTTTTTCCCGTTCGCCATCTTAAAATATCTAAAAAAAAGGTCGTGTCCATAGCAAAGTTAATGTTACATGTAAAAGAGACGAGATCAAGCGTTGGGATTCATTCGTCTAAAGTTGTCCCAATACTTATCAACAGTAGAACAACCAATGAATTTCCCTAATAGAATGATTTTTTCTTGTCTGTTCATCCTTGAAGGGTCGGGAGAAGAGGAAGAAACAATCTCATAATTGTTCAGATATTGATCCAGAACAGGATTGGTACAATTGAAAAGAACGTAGACGTTCAAAAGTAAGGGTAATCCTGACTCGTCGTTGGCTGGATCATTGCCATTGGCAAAGGGAATCAAATCGTATTCTTCTTCAACTCCTGTTCCTCTAGATTGATTCAACGATCGCGCTAATCGTTGTTCTATTCTGATAGATACACGGGCCTGTATTCTCAATTGTTGATATAACGATTGTTGACTCTGTATCATTGTTTGTAAAACGTGTTGAATTTGGTAAAGTTGCGGTTGTTGAGGAGCCATTTGTTGAACAGTTTGTTGGGCATTATAAAGATTGGATTGGATTGGATCAACTTGTTTTGGAACAGATCTTTGAGGAGGAGGAGGAGCACCATTGTTTTGTAAGTCCAATCTATACAAAGGAGTTTGAATAGCTATTGATCTTGAAATCGGGTCCGAATATTCATTAGGACCCAAAGATCCATTATGACTATTGGATGAAGTAGTTGAAGATCCACCGGCTCCTGTCACGTTTGATTGATTATTGACCATGATTCCATTTTCCTGTAAAATAGACGCTGATCCAGAGAATCCAGATCCCCCAAGATCTGTACTTGTAGCTAACGAGATGTCTAAAGAACCAGATCTATCCCGATGTTCTGTACCCATGGACTCTGTACTTGAATCTTTACTTTGTAGAGGTGAATGATGATTTTGGGATAATCGTTGATCGGTTCCATTTTTCAACTTCTCTCCATCAGAGGAAGTAACACGGAAAGGTCTCCGTGTGATTGCTGATTCTGGTTGTCCTAATTGATGAGTCTTAATTATGTGTCTTGCCAGATTGGTCGGCCCATTTCTACTGGAATACTTGAACGATTTCTCACAATGTAAACATTGGACGGTCGAATATCCCCCATCGTTGGAGATATGACGGAAATGTTGCCATACCCAACTGTTAGGAGGTCTAGGCATGTTGGTGGGAGAGACCTTTTTTCAATACTTTTTGGAAATATTACTACTGTCAGAATAAAAGCGGGTATTAAAACTCTATCGATCTTTTCTTTCTCTTCCCATCAATTTGCGACGTCTGATGGTTTCTTTGTTCCAGAATTCGTTTCTATACAACTCCCATTGTTCACGAATATCCGTACTAAAGACTCTGGGGTTTAAAACTAATTTCACATCGGTAACTCCTTCATGAGAGGTGACCAGTTTGATTTCCAAGTCAACCAGCCAATTTTTGAACTTTTCCAATGAAGAGAGATGAACTAGACGTAATGCTTGTGTAAGTTGAGCTTTGAATACATTGATTGGGATCAAAAAACAGAATTTCAATACCTCCATTAAAGCATCATTGAATCCAATTCTAACTTTAACCAATCTTATACTCAATTGTCGTAGACCTTTGTTAGTTATAACGACGAATTTTCGAGGTCTAGCTATTGTTCGATGATATTCTCCACTCAAATAGAATAATGCTAAAGTGACTGCATCGATAATGAATACAATTTGAGTGATCAATCGAATATAATTAGGATCAACATTGGATAATAATCGATTTCCAGTGAAAACTAGAACCAAACTCATTGAAACCAAAAATGAAAGATATTTGCGACGCAAGCGTTTTTGTTCAGCGTTTTGTTGACGTAAAGATTCCTCCAATATCAATAGATTCTTGAATATCTTGGCAGTCTGGGAGATCTCTGAACTTGAATCAGATCCAGATTCCCTGATTCTGGATTTCGACGAACTCGATCGTCTAGTTTGAGGTGTACTACTTTGACGTCGACCAGACCGAATCGGAGTCTTTGTATATTCATTGTCACTTTCCGTATAATTATTGAAATCTGATTTGATTGATACATCACTTGGACGTCGTCCTTTCTTGAAAGGAGTCTCCAATCCACGACCTCTTAACTCTCCAAACGAATCTCGATGTTGTGAAAAATACGAATCTGAAGACATTGTCAACAATTCTGGCGCAATAAAATCTCTCTCTGAACCCAACGACCAAACATCTGAATCTGACGAGAATGCAACATCATCTTTTTCATTAATTCGAGCCAATAATGTTGGAGATGATGGAGGAGAGAATTCTGATGGGTTGATAGGATCCAATTCCGGCGGAAAATCAATCACCGGAGTGTCTTGCGACTGTTTGGACATAAAATAATTTCAGATAAAGTTTTTTTTAAAAAATCCTGTTTTCACTTAATGCTCAATTACATGGAATACATACAAAAATGTTTCTACCATTCGACTCTTTGGAATCCGGATAATTCTTATAACTCATTTCTGGTTAATTCTCAACAGATTTTGGAGTTCCAAATCCCTTCAGGCTTCAAATTGAATGTGTCTTCCAAAAATACTCAATATAATTATAGTTCTATCTCCTTATCACAATTAGGAGATCTGGCAGGTTCTCTTTCTTATCTATACAGTTCTATTGATTTAAATCCTTCATATCATCCTTCAAGTTCAATATCATTACAATCAATCTTTGAAGGTTATAGATTATTATCATTACCTAGAAATCACACTTATGAAAATACTCCTATTCTATTATATGGAAAAATATACGTTCCATCCCAATTTCTCGAAGGATTGTTGATTAAACGATTATCAACCAATTCACAAATGTTCATCAAGTTCATTAATACACCAAAATTCTCGAAACTTTCAAATCCAACAACAATTGTGAATATTTGCTACCAACGTCAAACGGCTAAATCTGCGCAAGATTTCGTCTATTCAACTAATGAATCGCTATTTGGACTAAGATATGTCTACAATTTGGGTCCAGAAAATCAAGCTCCAGATGCTTCTCTCTTCTCTTTGGGTGGAGAATTATGGTTTGCAGCTCAATCCTTAGCTCCTGGTCTTTCAACAGGTTTACGATATTCAACCAATATCACATCAGCTGGAAAACCATTGACAATGACTTTAATGATAAATCCACTTTTGGGATCAATAGAATCAACATATGCTGTGAAAACTAGCATTCTTTCAACTTTTGTTTCCAAATACAATTTTAACATATATTCCTATGAAAGTGATCTTTCTTTAGGATGTCATTTATGGAGATTAGATGAATCTAAAAAACCAATCAATCAACAAGAAAAACTGGTTGATGATTTCATGGAAGCAGTCAAACCATCAAATTCAACCAAAATGTTTAAGAATCATCATGAAGCCTCAAACTTTGGCTCGAGTCTCAAATGTTCAACAAGTTTGAATAAACAACAAATCAATCTTCTTTGGGAAGGACGTTTCAAAGATTGGTTACTTTCAGCGGGAACTAAATTCACTTATAAAGGTGAAATGTTCAAATCGTTAGGTTACGGAGTAGAACTTCAGTTTTCATCTTAATATACACTATTCATGAAAATAACATACTTTCAACAGTCTTGGCAACCTTATCTTCATCATTGGACATCATTGAATCATCCAATTGTAACTTATTCTGGGCCAATTGTAATATGTTCTCTTCAATGGTATCTTTGCAAATGATCCTATAAACATTCACTTCTTTTTCCTGTCCAACTCTATGAGCTCTATCTTCTGCTTGTTTATCATCATGAGGATTGAATGATTGATCAAAGATAATAACATTATTGGCACAAACCAAGTTGATTCCAAATCCTCCAGCTTTTGTACTTAATAACATCACTGGAACATCTTTAGCCTCATAAAATTTATCAATTATTCCTTGTCGTTCATCAACAGCAGTTCCTCCATCTAATCTAAGAAACTTGAGTTCATTCAAGCTTAAAACCATCTCCAAAATGTCCAATACTTGGGTGAAAAGAGAAAACACCAATACTTTCTCTCCTTTCTTGACGACTTGATCGATCAACTTCAACATGGTTTTAACCTTTCCACTCTCATAAAATATTTCCGGAAGCAATTGATATTTCCTCAACTGCTTGGAATACGTGTGACAAAGTCTATTCAATTCGAAATCAGACATCACTTGCATATCTTCAAAAATATACTCCTTATTCGCATTATAATAATCATCACTCTTCATGATATCTCCAGACATGGACCGAAGCATTGAATCCACATATGTGTTCCGAAAAAGTAAAGGATGAAGAGCAGCTTTTCTAAGTTGCATAACCACATTGGTAGCACTCAACGAAATCTCAGATTTCGGTAGTTTCTTCAACTCGTCCGGACTCATCAATTTCCGTCTATCTCTTTCAGCTTTGACTTCTTTGGCTTTTTGAACTTCCTTTTGGTAAACTCCTTTCTGATATTCATCCAATTCACAATACTCGATGAAATGATGTTTGGCCGGTAAATGTTGCATCACTTGATCTTTCTTTCTTCTCAAAACAAATGGAGCCATCATGGCTCTGGCATTACTGATTGCTTGTTGAGAAAGTAATGGATTATAATCCTCATCCTCATCTTTATCTTCTTCAGTTTCTCGTTGATGAGTAGATTTGGTGGATGCTTTTTGATCAAATAGAACTAACAAGTCTGCTTTCTTCTCATTGAAAATCCCTGGAAGTATAAAGGCCAATAATGAAATCAATTCTCTTAAATTGTTCTGTAAAGGAGTTCCAGTTAATAATAATCTGAATCTTGCTCCCAATCTCATCAGTTTCGAGTATCTATCTGAATTCGAGTTCTTCAACATATGACCTTCATCATAAACAATCACATTGAAATTCCGACTTCTCAAAAACGATTGATCGTACTTATGTCCAGTAGCCAAAGTATATGTGGTAACCAGCACATCATAATTGGTATTATATTGTAACTCTTCTCTTAAATCTGCTCTAGCATTTTGAGAACCATAATATGGAATCACCTTCAAAGATGGAGAGAACTTCTGGAACTCTCTAAGCCAATTTTCAAGTGTTGAAGATGGAACAATTACCAAATGTGGACCATTGAGATTTTGTTGTTTTAAATATGTCAAAAATGCAATCACTTGAAGAGTCTTACCTAATCCCATTTCATCTGCAAGAATACATGAAAGTCCTTTTTGATATAAGAGATTGAGCCAATTCATTCCAACAATTTGATAATTCTTCAATTCAAACCCATCGGCCATGTTTTTTGGTTTTTGTCTATAATAATCCACCTTAACAAGTTGAGGCCGCCCTCTTGGTTTGGTATTTGCTCTAGCCATCTTCAAAGTGAACTCATGATCTTCCATATCATCATCAGAAGTGGCTCCTCCATCATAATGAGAATTTTCATTGGAAAAAATAGGTTTATCGGATAATTCCTCTTCACTTTGTTCACTCTTAACATCAATCTCAACAATCTCCAATTCACCTTTATCATTATGAACATCAACACCCCATTTATGGATTGAATGAGTGATGCTTTTACCAAAAGTCTGACATTTCTTAATCAACGAATCAACAGCAGCATATCCTCTCATCTTCTTCACTGTTGTTTCGACGATTTTCTCTCCAGTAGCTTTTTTCTTAACCACCCGTTTCTTCTGAGTCGTTGGAACAGATTCCTTTTCTGCAAACACAAAGCTTTCCACCTCTTCCAAAGATTCGAAAGGTCTTTTATCAATTAAAGCTTGAGCAACAGAAGGAAGAACTCCTGCAATATCAACAATATCTCTTTTATCTCCAGTATTAAGGAAATTCAGCACCTTTCCATCAAATTCCAAATCTATAGCTTCTTCAGGCTCTGAATCTTCCATACTATCATCATCAATTTCCTCAACCTCTTCATCATCCAAAATTAAAGGTTCATCTTCACTTCCTGAAAGAGTAACCGAAGTTGGTTTCGAATCTCTAGTTCCTCTGATCAATTTACGTTTTTTCGTTGCAACAGGAGGTGGATTAATAGATGTTTGAGTTTGACCTCCATATCTCTGTAAAATTGAAGCAGACTTATCAAGTTTGACTTTGGAAGAAAACAAATCAGACTCAAACTTGGAAGGTGATGAAGAAGAAAGAACAATTCTTTGAGGAGATACTATTTTGGCCATTCCTTTTGGATATTCCTCGGATTCTTTATTAGAAGAGATTCCTTGAGGTAAAGAGCTCAAATATGTAGCAGCCTCTCGTAAAGTTCCTTTTGTTTTCAATGCTGACAAAACAGTTGATTGTGATAGATGAGGGAATTTGTTCTTCAACGCTGTGAAGTTCCTTCGAATGTCTGAAGAAAGTGCACCTTTTGGAGCCATTAAAGGTTCTTGAGACAATTTCGAACTCAATGAAGTCGCTGGACTATATGAAAACCTTTCTCGTAAACTAGGAAGTCGAGTAGTGATTTGAATTGGTGAAGAACTTGGTTCTGTCGATTCTGATCTGACTCGTATTGGAGAAGAGTCTGGGACTTGAACGGGAGACAATTTCGACCCAGTTTCTCGACTCTGATTCATGCTGACGTCTTCTATAACTATACTATCGTCACTCATTGGTCGACAGGTGTCTAATTGAATACCACTGGGTTTTGTTTTAAACGCGTTCAAAGAAGCAAAAAAGAGAAAGAAAAATTCCTCGACGCGTCGATCAAGTATCTCTTTTTTTTTATCGCGTCGCTTCTTAAGCTATGGGGTATGACATTTGGGCATGTGGATCCAATGGAAACTTCCAATTGGGTTTAGGAGATTCTGAGGATCGAAATGTATTGGAGAAAGTTGAATTTGATGGAAATTCGGATCTCAAACCAATCAAAATAGTATGTGGTGGTAATCATACATTAATACTCTTTGAAGATGGCTCTATTTATGGAAGTGGTTCCAATGAATATGGACAACTTGGAGGACATGAAGAACATTATGAACGATTTTCCAAGATGGATTTGGATTTTAATGTCAAAGATTTAGTGGCAGGTTGGAATTTTACAGTATTTGTTACTATTGAAGATGAATTGTATGTTTGTGGAGAAGGATTATGTGGAGAATTAGGACTAACAAAAGAATGTTTGAAATGTATGCCTACTAAAGTTGATCTTGCTGAAAAGAGACGAATTGTGCGAATTGATTCATCTCTTCATAATGTCGTGATAGGTCTGGATAATGGAGAATTTTATGGATTTGGAAATAATAAGAAGTTACAATTGATGAATGGAGCTAAAATTCTATGGATTCCAACTAAATTGGGATCTGGGATCCGAGATTTGACTTTGGCTCGAGAATTTGCTGTTTTTCTTCAAGATAAGCTTGAATTCCGAGGAAAAGATCAATTTCAAATAGCTCAACAATTGGAAACGATAAGATTACAAGATATAATTGAAATGAAATCAATGTGGTCATCAATTCATTTGATTTGTACCAATGGTTTAATTTCATTTGGAAACAATTCTCATGGTCAATTATTTCCAGGAACTAATGAAATCAACACTCGATTTGCTATTGGAAGTGAACATGGATTAATGGCTGGAAAATCTAAAGTTTATGCTTGGGGTTGGGGAGAGCATGGAAATTGTGGAATTCAACAAAATCAAAGTTCCGAAGTCACATTTGATTATTTGAATGAGATTTACAATACAAATGATCAAATTGAAGCAATCTTTGCAGGATATGCAACTTCATGGATCATAACTAAGAATGTTTCCACAGGTTCTTTCCCATATTCATCTATGTAACCAAAGATGGAAAATATGTTCTGGGAATCTATCTAGGACAAGTTTTGGTGAGACAACTGGAAAATTGAAGTTTCCAATTATCTTCTTTACCATCCATAATAAAATAAAGATGAGAAAAAAAAATTCATGAAAAATCTAGTGATATAGTTTAGAATTTGTTAGGATGATTACTTAAGCATAAGATACCAGAGAATCACCGACGGAGGAATCTTCAGAAGGTTCCTCACTTTGGCAGTGTATTTCGTTTCAGAATTTTCCTTTAAAACCCTATTACAAATCTCTATTAACTTTTTAATCTCGAGTCGGAGATCTGTCTCTATTTTTCAAAAAATCAGGAAATAGATCTTCTTCATCGTCTCGAGGAGCCCGTCTTTCTCTGTATTTGGGACGATTTCTATCTCTTCTAGGACCTCTAGGAGGTCCTTGTTTGGACCATCTGCCAGAAACTTCCAATTTTCTAGAAACTGATGATGGTTCTTCTTCTCCAATAACTTCTTCTCCAGTAATCAAATCTGGTCCACCAATCCGACTTCTATCACGATAACCTTTACGATAATTTCTCTTTCTTTGTCCAGGTTCTGGTTCTCCATGAATTAGATAATATCTCGAGTAATTTCTAGCTCCTTTAACCTTCTTATCACCATAATAACTCTGTCGAATCGATAATCTCACGTTCTGATCATTAAAATCGGGATCATTACTCATATATTCCATAGCAGTTCGTTCTTGTTCGGGAGAAACTCCATCTGAAAACTCAGATAACTTTTCTAAAGCCTCAATTGCTCCTTCTGGTTGTTCAAATACAATGTTGATACTTTTATCGTTGACCCATTCCAAAGTGTAATTGAATTTCGCATATTCACCTCGATTCTCAAAAGTAAGATCCGGTTTCAAAAACGAATCAATATAAAGCTTGATTGCTCGTGTATCAAGTTCTTCTACACCAGATAGAAGTAAAGTCCCCGGTCTAAGTTCGTTCGGGTCGTGTTCTTCATCCTCAATACCTGTTGAAGAATCAGCGGCAACTGCGGGCTCCAAGCTTGTATTTCCCATTTGGACCATATGAGGAGGCAGTTCAGCGGTTTCTATGTCCATTTGGTCATCATCATGGACCACAGTGGTGAGCTTTGTTGCGAAGTCAGACATGAAAGTTGGAATGTTTTTTTAGACAATGCACGACAAGAAAAGCGACAGTACCTGATGACTAGAATGGCACGGCAAAATGTCTGTCTAACACGGTTCATCACGTAATCTCTGTCATGATTTCTCTACAAATATCGTCGTCGTAGTTCTATTCATTAATCGTACAAACACAGGTCATTCAGGCCTCAACTCAGGCCTCTCCTCAACTCTGCTCAACTCAGGCCTCTCCTCTCTCCTCAACTCAGGCCTCTCCTCTCTCCTCAATCTCCTTGGCCCCAACCCATAACACATTGTTACATCTCACAAACAACTCGTCTCCCAATCCAGTACTCGTACCCCCAACCAAATCTATCTCCTCCACATCCTTGTCCAGTAACAAGTTCATATAATTGTCCACAGACAACAGTTTCCCGTGATATTCAATATTGTTGAACTTCAACTTCAACACAACTTGTTTGTTGACCAATGATTGAAGATACGGCTTGGGATTTATTGGCTGGAAAGACATCAGAAAAGTAAAATAATTTTTCAAGAGAAATATATTTATAAACGAATTCTGCTGCTATGTTACTGTCTTCTATCTTTTGATTAGTACATCTATTTGGCACCTTTAAATCTCGTCAGCATATGGAACAGCATCAACGTCACCAACAACAGCCAAGTTGAATTTAGGAACAGAAACTGTCTCCTTGGCGGAAGCAATGTCAATAGAAGCACCGGAAGAGAGTTCGTTGTAAGTGGCTAAAGCCTTGTACTTGGAAAGACCCTTGGCAGACTTGATGAGCTTGACGGTCTCAGTAACCAAAGCACCAGTCTCAGCACCAGAACTAGAGGTGATGGACACGTAGAACAAAGAAGCACCTTCATAAGATGCAACCTTGGCGTCCACAGCGGCAGTGGAGCTAGCTGGAATCGAGGCCTTAGCAAATGCAGCAAGGAGAGAGTAAGTGGCAGCATCGGAAACTGGCACTCCGATCACAGCAGAGGTTGGACCAGCTTGTCTGATTCTGACGTCTTGTCCAACAACAGAGGTTTGTTGAGCAGGAGTGGTCTTTCCAGCAGGCAATTTGGACAAAGACGACTCGGAAATGAATTTGGTCAAGTCAGCTTCCACAACATTGGTAGCAACAACCTCGACATTACCTTCCAAAAAGACGCTCTTGGCGTAGCTGGCAACGTCCTCGGATGTGTATGATTTAGAACCGTCATAGAGCAAAGGTTTTCCAAGACCCTTTCTGAAAGTAACGGCGTGCAAAGCTTCCAAAGCCTTGAATTCAGAGCTGCTATTAGCGGCCTCAGACTCGGCCTTGGAAAATGGGAGAGCAAGCTCGCTCAATTCATGAGGTTTGTACAAAGTTCCTGTCAAAACATCACCAATAGCGTTCACGTAGTATGGCAAGGCTTCTTTCAAAAATTTAGCCTCAAACACAAGAGAATCTCTGGTCACGCTGGTCTTGTACTCTCCACCAAGCAATTCAGACTCTCTCTTGAGTCTCAATCCACTTCTGGCTTCAGTGTTCAAGAAACTCGAAGATGCAAGGATATGAGCCAATCCTGGGGAACTGGTTTTCGAACCTCCATTTTTCACAATCACTTTTAAAGTGGACACTCCAGATCCACTGCCTTCAACAGTGGTCACTTTGATGGCCTTTGGCACAGTACTGGAGAAAGATCTGATCGACGTTCTTGCAAACATTCTTGGCCGGTTGTACTTGGAAAACTTTTTTAAATTGTTTGTTATATTTTCTAGCTAATTGGTTAGGCCAGAACTGCCGTGGTTGCCCGGTGACCACGCGGCGGATTTTTTTTTTTCACACGCATTTTTCACGGCGGGAGCAGTAAAAGTAGCAGATGATAGATCCACAAGAAATTGACTGATTATTCTCAAACAAACCCTGATGATCATAATCAGTCATCTACATCCCCTACATCTACATTTTAAACCCTCTAACATCGTTTCCCTTACACTACATCCTTTCTTATACACCCCTTTATTCCTGGAAAACTTTTAGAAATTATGTTACTGTGATTGGACAGAGTGAAATCTCAAGTAACATCCCTACACCAGACAAAAAAGGACCTCTCCAGGCTGTGTTGATTATGTCAGCCATTTTTTTTTAACACCCACCTCCTTCAATAAATTTTTTTTTTCCTTGTTTCCCAGATCAAAATTTAGTCATGGTAGCTCCAGAAGGAGCTCCAACAGAGCTTCCACTATCAATGAAAACGAAGTCTCCTGAGTCGTATCTGTTTACTTCTTTATTGAAGCTTTTCATTGGTGAACAAGCTGCGTATATATTTGGAATCTTGATGAATCATAAAAGATTAACTATAGTTCAATTGCAACGATATTCCAAATTGAAGATGCCTTTAGTTAAAAAAGTGCTGGCGTCTTTGTTACAACTTGGATGTGCTGTTTATTTCCGAGAAACCAACTTTTTCACCGATAAGTCACAAGTGTATTATTCT
Organism: Ogataea xyloterini; assembly: GCA_030573155.1. Lineage (NCBI taxonomy): Eukaryota > Fungi > Ascomycota > Pichiomycetes > Pichiales > Pichiaceae > Ogataea > Ogataea xyloterini. Next base: position 108,152 of record JAJMCS010000011.1, on the reverse strand, counting down.
TCAAGTTTCACTGGTTGTTACAAGTTTCTTTATTCCAATGTGATAATCAATGATATTCATAGGGATTATGGAGAGTTACATGCTGCAATTGTTCAGCATGTTCTTGTGAATGGTCATTTGACGTCTGGAGAGTATGTTAAAACTGCACAGGATGAATCTCAAGTTCAAGAGATTGAAAAGGCATTCTCTATATTGGTTCTTGAGAAATGGTTAATTCCAATTGATGAATCGCATTTACAAAGTAAATTTGATGTTTTCCATCAGATTTTCCAACAACAAACAGCATTATTCAATTCTGAAAACAGAGGAAAGGTTATTTCACAATCTAAGAAACTACAAGTAATCAAAGATGAGACTAGAAAAAGACATCAACAATTATTAGCAGAAGATAAATTGAAATCTCAATTGTATGTGAATGATTCCAATTCCATGTATCAAAAAGTGAATCCAAATACTCCATTGTCTTTCAATTTCGATAGATATCTCAAACGACTTCGGTCAATCCATTTTGTCACTGAAGCTAAACATAAAGTTGGTGATATTTCTGCCAAGCTATATTCATTGATTTTGAATCGTGTTGAATCGAATTCGACAGAGGTTGTTAATTCGGACATTGAGTTGGAGAAATTCTTAGCCAGTGTTGGACAATCTGCTGTTGGATTAGATCCTCGGATAATCGATCAAATTCAAGGAAGATATGAATTGAAGGATCAAGAACGAGGAATGAATGTGAATGTTAATGATGTTTATAAGGAGTTGGTGAGAAATGGTGCGAAATTTGGAATTTCTGTTGAAAGTATTAAAAATACCATTGCTGATCCTTCAGTTGAGATTGGACGTAAACGGAAACAAGAGAATTTCTCAAATGGAGATATCAAAAGAGTGAAATTGGAGGTCGATCAAGTTTTGGAGAAACTACAATCTCAGGAAGAAGAATCTGATGGTGAAATGGATCAAGATGATCCTGATCATCCAGACTCTCGAATTATGGCCACTATTATGCATCATTTGAAACTTTTGAGTGCGGATTCCAAGTTTCCATTACTTATAGAATCCGATTCGGGACAATTTCATGTTCCTTTTACGCAATTATCACCAATTATTGCCAAGCATGTTTTCAAACAATATATTCGGACAGTTATGGGACCTGATTCATTGAAAGTTTTGAATTGCATTGAAGATAAACGATTAACGGATGAAAAAGCCGTTAGTAAGCTTGTTTTATTGAAAGAAAGCACGGTTCGAAGAATATTGGGTCGATTATTAAGTTTCAATGTTATAGAATTACAAGAAATCCCCAAGACCCAAGATCGTTCAGCAATGCGAGCTGTTTACGCGTTCCGGTTCAAACCTCAGCTTGCAATTGATATGTTTAAGAAATCATTGATGTATAACATGGGAGAAGTTTTGGAGAGATTAGAACAATTCAAGAAACAAAATGAGATTCTACTTGATAAGATCAGTAGAGAAGATGTTAAAGGTAGAGAAAAGGAGTTATTATTACCATCGGAACTAAAACAATTGGATGAATATTATGATTACGAACGCAAATCAATAACACGATTTGGAAGACTTCGTACTGCTATTGATGTTTTTCAATTCCTCATGTAATGTACAATATGATAAAAAATAATTTTCTTCGCGTTCTTGATAACGAAAATCAAAATATTTAGAAATTTGTTTATCAGTAAAAAGATGACTGATTTAAAAGTTAAACAAATCATTTATGTATAAAAAGAATTAAAGCTGCTGAATTTTCTAAAGAATTACAAGATTTTGAAAGTTATTAAGTTATCATATTGAATTTGCTATTCAAAACCAGATTAATCTTCTAATTTACCATTTTCCCTTAGTGGGTTAGTACTAGTGGGTCTTAAGTGATTTGCCCTCAAAATAGAGTTGAAAGAAATTTTATTTGACCATGAGCTCAACTAGACGACCATCGAAATTGCTATCAGAAAAGCAATCAGATAAACTTTCACAAATAGTACAGAATTTCTTCATCAAGGCCGCAAATATTGTGGTGGAATCTAGAACCGCTTATCATTCAGTGGTATCGCAGTTAGATGATGACATGAGTATGATGAGTGATAGTTATCCACATTCGAAGTCCAATAAATGGTTCAATATCGATCTGGGTGCTCGAGAGATACCCAGAGATGAACTAATCTTATGGAGAAACAAAGATGTTTTATCTCTACCGCCATTGGTTTTGGAAACCTATTTGGATTTGAGAGGAATGAAATCCAATCAAACTCTCATGTTGGATGACGTGATAGTTCGCACAAATAGGAAAACTGAAGTTGTTCTGGAAAGATGGCTTGTCGAGTTCGATCTGAGCACTTTCGATAACGAAATTCTTGAGTTTCCAACCATTTACAAGAAAATCATAGTGTTATTCAGATCATTATATCTTCTTTCTGGTCTATTACCAATCTATAAACTCAGAGACAGATTGATGAAATCTAAAATGAAAAATAGTTCTATCCAAGTGTCTTGTCGTATCTTGGATGGTTCAAAACCAATAACATCAAAAGGTAGAATAGGATTGAGCAAAAAACTTTTAGACGAAGAGGAACATTCAATCTCCAAGAAACTGGAACCAATATTGACTCCTATTGGAGCATTAGCTGTCTCCGTCTCTTATAGGAAAAATTGCAATTTCCAAATCAATGATAATGAGGAATTACTTTCTTCCCATTTCATGTTTGATCATATTCCAATTGCTCAAAATGAAAGTTATGATAGTGACCGTCAAAGTCTAACATCCCCAATGGATTACCGCCAAAGTAGAGTCTCCTCAAACTCTATACATCTTCGAGATCAATCTCCAAGAAGACGTTCTTCAACAAGATCAGTCCAATTATTTAAAGTGGGTTCAATCAATTCCTCGTCGTCTCCTCCTCCAGGTGCAACACAAGGAAACCAAAGTATATCCTCTTTCTCCACCTCTAAACCAATCCCAGTGACTCTTAATAAAACCAATTCAAGTGCTTCTCTGGTTGCAATGCTCAGACAGAATAGAGACTCATTACCTAAGTCCATTGGATCGGTGATCCAGAACTCATCAGTACAGGACCAGGGACATTTGGTTTCTTCCAATTCACGCAGGTTCTCATCTTCGTTTGGCTCCAGAGTTAGGACTATATCAAGTCGAAACAACAGTCTGGACGGCCAACTCGTCACAACGACACCAACTAATAATGCCATTTTGCAGAATTTCAGAACAAGAATCAAGTCTCAGTCAGTTTCATCTACCGAAATGGGCCCTTCAGGCTCACTTTACATGGATGATGATCTTGATAGTTTTGTCAAGATGCTTGATTCCAAACCCGACCTAAGATTTGCTTCCAATTCGCCTTCCGTTTATGATGACTCGTTGGCAAACTTCAAGAACTTCCAAAAATCCAATGACTTTTTCAATATCGATAATCAACAATCTGGAAGTCAAATCGCCGCTCAATCTTTTACGAAAGGTTCTCAACAACAGATGTTCAAACGGACGTTCTCTCAAGACAGATCTAGGAGAAACTCAATCTCATCCAATTACTCACCTTCATCGCAGAATCTCAAGCCTGCTGGTTCTGCTCCAATGGTGACCCCTTCCATCACATATGGAAAATTCCATTCAAATTCAGTGTCACCTTCCAATTCCTCGTTGGCACAGATGTTGAGACGCAATTCTTCTCCTCCTGGTTCCGGAACTGCGGTTGGGACTGTGCAAAATAGTCTTAGAAGACTTACTAGCTCATCTCAGCGTACAAACACCAACTCTACGAACAGCAGCACAAGACCAGCCAATCCTGAGCTGCTCAAGTTGAAATCATTCAATCAAGAAGTTTTTGAGTCCGATGACGAAGATCGTGGTCATTCTCCTCACTCTACAGGTGCACGGGCTACACATGTTGGTCGGTCAACTGGAACTGCTGAGGACGATGAGGATGATCTTTTATTTGCTATGAGTGACATGACACTGGCTAAGAATAACCAGGAATTTTAGTATTCGATTTATTTATATGCATTTTTAGGAACATCCTTTAAGAGCACGGTATCCATCAATACTGCTTGGATTTAGAAGTAAAGCTCTTTGGATTGCTCGAAGTTCTCCTCTTTCAATATAGGCAGCGCTCAATTCTCCCACGTCGACGCTTTTAGAGTTCAAGCACACGTTCAAATGGACGTGTTTATTAAGTCTCTTCCATGTTTGAGCATCGGCAGGAAACATAAATGCATTTCTTTGCCAAACAGTGGGGTTTGGAGAGCCCATCTTCTGCTCCAAATGTTCCAGGAAAAATGGAATGCTACTGGAAGTATCATCTATGCGTTCTTTCAATGACAATGATTTAAGTTCATCGCTAATGGCTGGATAGAACTCATCTAAATCTTCCACAACAGAAATGGAGGCCAAAGTCAATGCCACTAATAAGGAGCTTCCAAAGTTCTCGATGAAATTAAACAGTTCATCAATTGCAGCTTGTTTAGTATCCTCGGTGTTATAATCATAAAGGACCTGGGAAATTAGAACAACAATACGTTGTGATTCTGGGAAAGAGTCCAAGATCTTTTTGAACTCTGTCAAAGAAGAATCAAAGTCTCCTTTGAAGAAATAGGCCAATCCCAATACAGTCAACGACGAAAGCATGATCTTTTGTATGTCATCAGATAAATCTTCTGTTTGTTCTAACAAGTCCATCGATTCTCCACTGCAAACAATGGCAGAATCATAATCTTGGGCTCCTAAATACATTCTGGAAAGTTGAGCCTTGGTGGTGCATATTGGAACTATCAAGTCTTCAGATTCTTCATTTTCATAACTCTCTTGCAGAATTTGGCATAGCTGATTGGAGTAGACCAATCCTGATTGGAAATCATGAACTCGTTCAATAATTAATGTAGCAACATTCAATGCCAATTTGTCTTTTGGATAATATTTCAGGTAACTTAAAATGGAGAGATTGGCAACATTCAATTGTTGAACCGAATCCAAGTTCTGTTCAGTTTGATCACTTCCGACAAGAGTACGAACCACAGATAAACTGTATAGAAGCATTGATAATGGATTCTTTCCATTAGACATCACGTGAGCATGGGTCAGAAGCTGGGAGGCAGCTTTATCATCTCCATTAGCTTCTTCAACAAGGGCTCTACCAGTCCAACATAGTGATTGATTAGGTTCCAAAGATTGGACACGTAAGAAACACTGATTGGCCAAATCCATGTCTCCATAATGCATGTATAACACAGCCAAATGAGTCCAAGGAGCCGGATCACGTGGAGAAAGAGAACACGATTTGATGAAACAATGTTGGGCAACTTTTGGATTTTGAATCAATGAAACGATTCCAAGAGAGTTCCAGTAATCAGGATTATCATTCTCTAGAACGATTGCATTCTTGAATGCTTTGATTGAAGCTTGTTGTAATTCTTTTTCTTCCAATCTCAAAAATGCAACCAAGTATGATATTCCAAGGTTATAAGATAAAGATGATCTTAATAAACGAGCAGCACCATCTCCAGCAATTGAAAGACCGATTCTAGAACTTTCAATCATATAATAGGAAATTTGTTGGATCTTCGTACCAGTTTGAAGGGATTTATATTCTTCAATATCACCAATCTCTCCGAGCAATTTAGTGGATTTCAATGACGGTGCTTGATTGAAGATATCATGAAACTTTTCGAAAGGAATATGATCAACATGAGATTCAACTTTCAAAATCAACTTTAATAACTCTCCAACAAGTCTCCATAAACTTGGTGCTTCCGAATCTAATTCAGTAGCAATTTTCAATGTATCAATTGCTTTCAAAGAGGTATCCAATGACCGCGCAATATGACCATTACTGATCTCATAACTTGTCTTCATTATCAATGTTTCTGCCAATCTAGTGAAAACACAAGTTTCTTGAGGTCTAGAAGCTGCAATAGTTTCTAGATGAAATATTCCATCTTGATATTCACCCATCTCTCCAAGAATCACAGCCAGGAAATAGATTGCATGCCAATTATTGGAATCAATCTCAAGTGCTTTATTGAAAACTTTCAATGCAGCGTCTAATCTTCCTCTAGCAAGATATCCTTCACCTAAACCAATCCATGAATCGATATCATTGGAATCAATCCGTAAGGCATTTTGAAACAATTCAATGGCTTTACTATCATCTTGACGTTCTAATGAAGAACATCCCAACATTCTATAAGGCCAGGAACCATCTTTATCTAAAGCCATCATCGAACGGCGTCCTTGTTCACTATTGATCACTCTTTGACAAACAACCTCGACCATCTCCCAATCCTTTTGAGAACTGAAGTCGTTACATAATTCACGAGCAGCAAGCATATCACCCGCATTCAACTCAAAAGCCTTGGAGAAACAGTTCAAGGCCCGCACCTTATTATCATAGAACTCCAAATAAATGTATCCCAAAGAACTGTAAGGAGCAGATAGAGATTGTGATTGTTTAAGAGCTTCTATCAAATAATCAAAGGAACTCTTGACACATGATTTGATTTGTTCTTCATTATCCAAATCTCTCAATTCCATTAAATATGTCTCTGCTATCCGCCAAAGAGTAGTTCCACGGATTTCCAACGAATTCGGATCGGTTCCATCAATCATTTTGTATGCTTTTTCAAGATTTTCTCTTCCTTCAACATATTGTCCTAGTTGAATCAAACTCCAACTGTATTCTAGATTTGCTTGTAGATGATCTGGAGCATCTTTCAAAACTTGGCCAAGAACTGTAACTGCTGCTTCATAATCTTTCTGTTCCACTAAAATTAAGCCCTTACCAATTCTAGCTTGAATATCCGTTGGAGAATTGTTCAAAACAGAGTCGTACAGTCTAAGTGCCTGTGAAAAGTGTCTTGGGGCCTCATAATAAGTATAAGTGGTTGCAAGAGATAGAAGAGAATCTTTCTTGGTATTTGGGATCTCCAAAAGAGTTCTTTTCTGTTCTTTTGAAACAAGTGTGACCAATTGTTTTGCATGCTCCAAAGCACTTTCATATTCTTTCAAATGTAAATAATAACTTGTCACTATTCTATGAGCCAAAATCGATTCAGAAGCAACTCTAATTCCTTGAACCATCAATTCCAAAACATCTGCAGCCGATAATTCATCAGCATTTGGATTTGAGTCTGGTTCTTCAATTGGAAGACTTGATTCTGCATTTGGATCATCTTCAGGATCTTCAGCAGTTTTGATATTCTTTAAAACACGTTTGTTTCTTTTGGAACGAACTTTTTTGGTTTTCTTCTCGATCTTTAAATACTCTTTAACTCGTTGAGTATCAAAAGGAGAAATATCAGAAGATATGAATGCAAATAAAACTGCTCCAAGACCAACATTACCAAATATTTTGATATAATCGGTCACTAATAAAAGATCTAAAGAATCAATTGATTTGAGATCCAACCAATCGAAATAGAGATCCCAAGCGAGTTGAAAAGAACTTTTCAAAACCACCATTCCTTGAACCATATCAAACACTTGATCAAACAATTGTTTCTTTTCCGAAGATTGTGCAGCTTTCATTTGTTCATATTTCAATTGTAAAAGTTCTGTTTCCATTTTATGTCGATAGAAATCATCCATACAAATATTGATATATTTCTGACATAGATCATCCAATTGGAATTGTTTATGAGCTGTCAAAATGATACGATTATAATCCTTTTGATTTGATTCCGACATGTTGGAAATCCCTGTAAGTTTGTTTTTGAACAATTGATTCTTGATATAAACATTTTGTTTCTCTTGAACGATCTTGATCAATTGAAATAGAGCAATTTCTGGTTTTTCAAACATTCGACCCATCAAATCACCAAATTCTGATCCAGGAACAACTTGACGAAGATAATATTCATTCAATTCTGGGATTTTGCGTTTGAATCGTTTCAAATAGTCTCGAACTTCATTCACAATTTCAATTGGATTCTCATTCTTATTTATTAAACATTGTCCATAACCAGTAACAACTTTGAAGAATCGTTTATAATCATTTGAATCTCGTTGTATTTCTAACATTCCCTTCCAAGCTAAAAGGTCTTGATCATCTATATTTGCTGCTTGTTCATAACATTCAAAAGCTTTTTCATCGTCCTTCAACATATGTAAAGCTTTGCCTTTGAAGATGAAGGCAAAGTAATTTTTCGTATCAAGTTCAAAGATCTTGTCACAACAGTAAATCACATAATGAGGATCATCATCTTTGAATGAGTTCCGCGCAGCCTTTAACAAACTGTTGACTGACATGGTGTAGGGAGGGAATCTAACTTTTTTTTTTTTAAATTGTTTTGTTTATATATTTGATTATGGAGGATTGGAATATCAATACATTATCTAAACAACAAGTGGAACATTTTAAAGCGATCTTTGATGTAATTGATCAAGATCATGATGGGAAGATTAGTATGGAAGATTTGAAAAATACATATTCAAGTTTAGGTCTTAAACAAGAAACTGATTTGAAGAAAATGGTTGCAGAAACAGGATCTGATTCGATTGTTTTTAATACGTTTTTGAAACTGATGGGATCGAAATATGGAAAGTTCAATGAGCGATCGGAATTAGAACAAGTGTTTTCAACTTTCCAAAACAATTCGAAAACTTGTGATATTAAAGATCTTCAAGACAATCTGAAGGACTTGAATAAGACCGAAATCAAGAAGGTTTTGAAACCATTCACCAAAAATAACGATCTCACTGGAGATTCAAGCTTCGCAACCGAGAAATTCATCGACACAGTCTCAAATTAACCAGTCATGATATATAAATAAAATACAGGTTTTTTTTGTTTATTGATCAATGATCAATTCGTCAACACTCCAATCCTCATATGATCCATCTGGAAGATATCTTCTAATAATAAGTGGAATTTTTCTTTGTGAGAGTTCTTTAAGCGCAATTTGTAATGGATCTGTTTCTCCTTCTATATCCACCAAAACTGGAGCATTCATGGAAATTTGTAATGCTCTGGTTCCCAATATTCTGGCTCTTTCATATTTGGTCATATAAGGAGTGGTTGTTCGTTTATCTTTTGGAATGGCCAAACTTTTGGTCTTCTTCAATGTGCTTCCATTGGCATATTCTGCATCTTGAGGACCTAATCCTCCCGTCACAATTGTTTTTCCTTCTTCAATTTCCAATGGTTCTTCATCACTGAAACGTTCTTCTTCACTCACACCCAAATTATCTTCGAAATCATCATATCTATCATTCTTATATCCATCTTCATCATAGTCTGCCATTTTCTAAACAACACTTTATCTGAAAATTTTTTTGAAAACCTTTAATAAAAAGTTCCGGGTAACCAAAATTTTAATTTATATATATAATTTTCATTTAATGATAAAGGTACATAGTTTGGAAGATTCATCTCCAGACGAATCTCTGATTGGTTCAAAGATCAAACCAGATCCAGGAATCTTATCACCAGAACCATCGTCGAAAAATTCATCAAGAACCTCGTCTCGTTCGAGTTCTCCTTCTAGAATTAAGAAATACTTTTGTCATTATCCAGATTGTGGAAAAGCATACACTAAACCATCGTTATTGGAACAACATCTAAGATCTCATACAAATGAAAGACCATTCAAGTGTTCAATTTGTTCCGAATCTTTCATTAGAAAAGATCATTTACAACGACATATGTTAAAACATACAACAGAAGATGATAAACCTCTACATTGTTCAATCTGCGGAAAAGGAGTCAATACAAAACAACATCTTAAACGTCATGAAAAGACTCATTTCAAATCATTCAAATGTAACTACGACAATTGTCAAGAATCATTCTATAAACATCAATCTTTAAAAGCTCATATCAATTCTGTTCATAATTCAGAAAGATTGAGCTGTAAAGAATGTGGGAAAATGTTCAGTCGACCGGGCCGATTAGCAGATCATATGGAAAAACAACATAGTGATACAGCCAAATTGATTTGTGAATATCCAGGTTGTTTTAAAGCATTCAAAGTTTGGTCAGCATTACAATTACATATCAAATCTGAACATTCCAAAATCTCATGTGATATCTGTGGAAAGAAATGTGTGGGTCCATCAGGTTTGGCTAACCATATGAAGATTCATGGTGATGGTGAAGATAAGATCGATATCGACGCGTCGATCGACTCATTACCGTTATCGAAGCCTACAAAGACGTTACAGAAGGAGATGAAACGGGGAAAATTGGGGTCGGTTATGGATTTGGTGGTGAATAACGTGGATGAACGAACAATCAAATGTGATCTTTGTGGACGTGGGTTTAAAAAAGAGTACGATTTGAAACGGCATTTACAATGGCATAGCAATTGATTAGATAATGATTTATAAAATGTGCGCTGGGTATTAAGTACTGGACGCCTTTTATGCTAAAAGGAGGCGACCTCAAATGAGAATGTAGAATAACACGGTGAAAAGGCCGAGCAATGCCGAAGGAATTTTAATGGAATCAGCCATGGCCGAGTAGATGGACACTGGATTCGACGATCCAGAAGCTGTTGAGAAAGTCTGACTTCCTCTGGAGTCGGTTGTTAATACCAGTGATTCTCCGGCTGGGAGAGTGGCTGTTGTCACCAATGTATTACCATTTGAGTCGGTTGTAGAAACGGTGGTCTTGTAATCAGACTCTGGGGAAGTGATGGATGTGGATTTTGGAGACTTTGGACTTGAGGAAGTCACTGTGGTTGGATTTCCGTGTGAATCGGTTGTTGTGTACACTGAGTTCGATTCAGCAGCTGATTCAGTCACTGTACTGGAACCTGAGTAGGACAAGGTGATCAACACAGAGGAGCCCTCTGAATCTGTGGTGATGACTGTGGTGTAGCCTGAAGAGTCGCTGGCGGAACCGGCCTCTGTAGAGGTTTCAGACGGAGTGGTCTCGGTACTTGCCTTGGAGCTCGATGTGGAGGACGAACTTTTCGCGGTAGAGGTAGAGGTTGAAGTTTTCTCGGTAGAAGTGGAGGATGAACTCTCATCGCTATGATTCATTGCCGAACCATCAAGCGAAGTTATAGTATCATCACCCGAGACTGTAGTTTCTCTAGCAACCACAGAGGTGTAGATTGTAGTTTCTCCATCAGGACCAATATTGGTAACAGTTGTGGTCTCTGCAGATCCAGATGTTCCATCTGTTTCGGTTGCCGAACCAGATTCACCTTCAGAAGAGCTTCCTGGTTTGACAACACCACTAGATGATGTAGCACTCAATTTAATGGTGTAGTACCATGAGTCGGATCTCTTGACCTTCTTTCCTGAGGCAGAGTTAACAGCAATGTAGATATCAAACGAACCACCTTGGGTATTGTCAATTTCCTGACCAACAATTTCAAAAGAGCCAACTGAGTTACTCTGTTGTAATGTTCCTGCTCCGGCGGAAGAAATGTCAAAGTTAACTTCATCGGAAGTAGAGTATGAAACTGATCCTTGAGCCATGATATCTGCTGGGACAGAGAAATCAACCAATACAGTATCTCCTTCATATCTGATGATATAAGTTGGAGCATCGGTAAAGGAAGCAGAGGCCGAGGCAGCAGAAGTAGTGGAAGATTCAGTACTTGGAGAAACTGGAGTCATCGACACTGAGGTACTCAAATACACTGTGGAATCGGAGTCAGTGAAGGTGAAAGTAGCATCATAAGTGGAGATATCTGCACGCTTGACCTTGGCAGGCAGATTGCTATCAATTGGTCTAATAGCAAATCCAACATTATAAGTATCACCAGCTGGTGAACTGTAAGGATAAGCCATATTGATAGAGGTGTTTGTCAATTTTGCAAACGAGTCACTTAATTCGGTTCCATCAAAGTCGAAATGATAGTAATCGGTCACAAACATCCATTCATCACTGTTTCCACCGGTGATTCCAAATGGAGTGAAATTTGAAGGAACGTGGATCTCGAAAATACCGTCACCAGAGGTTTCATTCTGATAAGCAGTGATGGTTGGGTGGACTCCGACAAAAGCAGAAGCATTCAAGAACAGCTTGCCTCCAAATTGGGTTTCGATGGTAGCATTAGCATAATAAATGCCCTTTGTAGTGTCCATAGCATAGAAACCAACTTGACATCCAAAGTCTGAGTCGACCAGGTCATCAAAACAGATATCAATATCGATTTCCAATTTGAAGATCTCGAATAGGATGGCATCTTCAAGTAAAGTTATTGCCGAGTCGAAAAGACCGGTATCAAATTCCCAGTTATTACCTTGTTCCATATGAACGGAATATAACCCATAACTGGCAGGAATGTAAATTCCCCAGTAATAACTCTTGGATGTTCCTTCAAGAGTCTCGATGAATTTCATATATGGAGTGGCAGTACATGAACTGGTACTGGAGACCGAAGAAGAGGGCAAGCTGATAGTCGATGTTGGAATTTGAGGTTCACTGAATGAAGAAGGTGGTATTATAGAAGACGTATTTGTGTATCTAGCGGTAAAATGGCCACGATGGTTAATAGCCAGAGCCTGTTGTGCTAAACACAGAGCAGCAGTGGCCAGTTTCAGAATATTCACCATGGTGGACGATACTGGTGAACAGATCTGAGTATTTATTTAAAAAGAAAGATGATAACTCCTCCTGTGGAAGAAAAGCCTTTGAGAAGGGAGGGTCTGTATAGTGTCCATAGAATAATAAGATTTCCTAATTTAGAATTATTGTTATTAATGATTTTTGCCGGCACGTCCGCACTAGGAATAATTGCTTACGTCGTAGATGCCAGATTTCTAGCTTCAATAGAAGGCTGCAATGCTTAAGATTTCATGTGAAGATTGAAATTCCTTGTTGTGGAACAATAGAGATTCTTGAAAAAAAATTTGCAATCTGCAGCTTTATGCACATTATCATTTGAACCCCTTTGAAATCTATTCCACATCTAAAGTTGAAATAATTCATATAAAATTATGTACATCGGTTAGTTATCGCAGGCTATACCACCACTCCCCTAATGTTTAAATTGTGATCCGTATTATTTTTGAAATCTAGGCTAAGATTCATTATGCAAGATCCGTAAAATATCCCGCAAGGCTGTGTAAATCCTCTATCTAATTTTTTTTTTAAAGGCTTTTTTTTATCATGGATCAACTTGCTTATGCTCCCGCAACTTCTCGCTCAGTTTCAGAGAGTTTAATCCGTCAAGCAAAACAATCATTAGACCATGAAATCCCTCTTTATGAATCCAACAAACAAAGAGACCATTATGAGTCAATTGCTGAATTATATTCAATCATAACCGCAATAAACGTCCTTGAAAAATCCTTCATTAAAGATAGATTCCACTCAAATGAGGATTATTATACAAGCACTACAATGCGTCTGATCAATCAATACAATCTAATCCTCAAGGATGATCGAGTGCGACAGGATTTCGATGACCTCGACAAATTTGTGGCAAAATTCCATCTCGATTGTCCTCTTGCAGTCAAACGTCTTCAGATAGGTCTACCTGCAACTGCTAGCCAGTCTCATGGCTCATCATCAGCTCTGAACCTTGTTCCGGCCTCTTCTGGTAATGATACAGCTCTCAAGGGAAAAGCAATTGCTGAAGCAACTGGTTCTTTCATCACATTAATGGATGCAATCAAACTTAATTACAATACCAAAGAACAACTTCATCCACTTCTTTCAGATATAATAACCAGTACAAATGAGGTTTTTGGAAATTATGAAGGAAGACCCAAACTTGTTCAATGGCTAATCAAACTTAACAATCTCAAACTCAATGAGTATTTAAACGAAGAAGATCTCTCTGAGTTTCTTTGGGACATTGATGTTGCATATAAAGGATTCTTTAGTCTGCTTAAATGACTCCAAACTTTGGTTCCTATCTCACAACAACTTTATTTGTCATATTGCGACAACTTCACCTATATCAATATTCTGGGGCCCTTCCCCCACCCACCCACACACCGTGTCGTAATTTTTAATTCTATTGAAAATTAATATGTGGAGATCTTTAAAAAAGAAAATAAACTTTGCTGCTCATCTTACTGTCTCTCGCTTTAGTCTCTCGTTATGTTAGCTTTTAAAACACTTGTGAGCTTAGTTTGCTCTTTAACTATCGTTAAAGCCATGATTCCTATAGAGGTCCAAGGAAATCGATTCATCAAGCCGGCCCTCGATGCTTCCGACCTCGGAGAGGTGTTCTACATTACTGGTGTGGATTATCAACCAGGTGGATCTTCCGATTATCAAGATACTGATAGTACTGACGTTCTTTCAGATATTGAGGCTTGTTACAGAGATGCTTATGTTTTGCAATCTTTGGGTTCAAAGTTCAATACCATCAGGGTTTACACATTGAATCCAGAAATCAACCATGATGAATGTATGTCGATTTTGAACTCGGCAGGAATCTACGTGTTATTAGATGTGAACTCTCCATTATATGGAGAATCTCTTAATAGATACGATCCTGGTTCAACTTACACTTATTCTTATATTGAAAGAGTTTTCAAGATGATTGATGCTTTCAAAGGATATCCAAACTTCATTGGATTTTTCAGTGGAAATGAAGTCATCAATGATTCAAAATCTGCAGGTCTTGATCCAAAATACATTCGTGCTGTCCAAAGAGACATGAAGCGGTACATCCAAAATAACTCCAATAGAACCATTCCTGTCGGATATTCTGCTGCTGATGTCTTGGATGACAATTTAAGAGAAGCAACCTTGGAATACATGCTCTGTAGCATCGATGGAGATGAAGATGATTTGTCTAAATCTGATTTCTTCGGTCTTAACTCTTATGAATGGTGTTCTGGTACCTCTGATTGGGCTTCTTCTGGTTATGGTGATTTGAACAAAACTCTTTCGAATATTACTATTCCATCGTTCTTTTCGGAATATGGTTGTAATAAAAACTCTCCAAGAACATTCGATGAAGTCAGTGAAGGAGTGTTTGGTGGTTTGGTCAATACTATGAGTGGAGGATTGATCTATGAGTATTCCAACGAAGCAAATACGTATGGTTTGACTACTATCAATGATGACGGTTCCATTCGTTTGGAGACTGATTTCACTAATTTCAAAGCTCAGCTTGGAAATTCTTCTATTCCAACCATTTCTGAAGGGGATGTTGAAGATACCAAGATTATTACTTGTGATAAAGCCTATCTGGATTCTCTTTCATCAGTGTTTGATGCCGATTTAGATCTTCCTGATGCACCTGATGGAGTTGAAGATTTGATTTTGTATGGAGTCAACGGTTCTAATGTTGGAAAGATCATTGATATTGATGTTAGAGCATCCAATTACACCATTTACGACTCAGATGATAACGAAATCACTTCTGCTGTCTTTACTGTGGGATCTACAAATACAATCAATGCCCAAACTGGAATCACTAACTCTGCTTCTTCCACAGCAGTCCGTTCTTCCAGTTCCTCAACTGGTGTTTCTTCTACTTCGTCAAGTTCTAAAGCTCAAGCCAATAAGAACACCCAAACTGCAGGATTTGCTTGTATCATTGGTTTGACATTGATGGCTTTATTATGATTTTTAAGTGTACACTCTTGTTTTTTCGTTTTCTTCATTTCCCGTTCTTCTATTTCAATATTAATTGTCATATTACAACAAATTAATCTGTCGTTGATTGAAACCGCGAAAATGTAAAATTGAATTTTGTATTTGATCGGAAAACTCCATCTTACAATGACTAAAGCCTCTGAAACAGCGTTGGCAATATTTATCTCATCAGCAATCTACTTTTCCCTGTTGGTCGGAGTGATTCCATTGCCTTCAATCGTCAAACAGGAGATTCTGCCGGTGATTCCTTGGTGGGCCCTTGTTTCATTTGGATGTTATGCTTTGGGTACTTTAGGTTATGGTGTTTACACTTTCAAGGACAAAGAAGACAAATACAACGAGTTACTTGGAGAAATTGCCGAGGCTAAGGAGTTCCTCAAGAAAAAAGGAGTTGATGTCGAATAAAGTTGGAATATATAATAAATTAGTGTGCATGTTTGGTTTTCAGTTTCTTCTCCAAATTGGCAAAGACTTGCAATCCCAAAGGCATCTCGACCTCTTTCTTCAAAGAAGCCATAGGTTTTTGTAACACTTTTGGAACATATTTTGAAGGAAGATAAGGTGGAGGAGGATCGAAATCTATTGGCCATTGTTCTTGAACATTATCACCTTGTTCCATCAATTTGTTAGCAGCAAGCCTGGTAATTTGTTTCCATTCTTGAAGATCTTCACTGTAAAGTTCCCAAACACAATTGACACATCCACTCATACAACAATTATCTGGTTCTATAGGTTGTTTAGGAACCATCACTCCCGCTATGTTTTTTTGTATACTTCTATAAGAAACATCTCTTCTTGATGATTTATCTGATTTGTTTTTCCCTGAAAAGCCAAAGATCTTATCTATATCTGGATTATCTGGATCATTTTTGGCTCTAGTATCGAATGTAAAAGACATGGTTTTCACTGTTTCTTCATCGCTTTTGGCTTTAGGACTTTTAGATTTTGCCAATAATTGATAAAAGTCCATCTTATTGGCTTTTAAACCAAAAGTCGACCTTGAAAATGGCCGCCTTTGACATATTCGGAACATTAAAGATTTTTAAATCTTTTATTTTCTTTTTTTGTGGCAAAACACTTTATTCTTATTTATTAATGACTTTGGTAAGTTTTATAATCCATTTTCTAACATTCAGGTTCTCAGATTCCGTTCTAAAGATGGAATGTTTCGGTTAAATACCGACCAATCATCTAATTTTGGAACTGTTCTAGATGAATTGTCTTCAAAATTGCCACCATTCAAACCCGAGTCACTTAAAATCGCAAATAAACCTAATGATTCAGGCGAATTTGCTCTCAATTTGAAAGATTATACTGTCCAAGGTCTCAATTTGAAACATGGTGAAATGCTATATGTTACTTATGATCCTGCAGAATCAAATCAGACAGTTAGTATCAATCAAGTCAAACAAACTAAAACTATTAAACAATTACAAATTGATGATATCTATGACAAGGAGGAAGGTCTTGTTCCAAGAAAGAAAACTACATTTTGTAGACATACAGAAAAAGGAATGTGCGAATATTGTTCACCTTTACCGCCATGGGATAAAGGATATCAACTTGAACATAGCATCAAACATATCTCATTTCATGCCTATATAAATGAATTGAATTCATTGGCTAACAAGAAGGAATCGGGATCCTCATATATTTCACCTTTGTCTGAATCAAACTTCAAAATCAATAAGAATTGTCCAGGTGGTCATGATCCTTGGCCTAAAGGTATTTGTTCCAAATGTCAACCATCTGCAATTACATTACAAAGACAGAACTTCAGAATGGTTGATCATGTTGAATTTCAAGAAAGTGAGATCATTAACCAATTCATCAATGCTTGGAGATTATCAGGATCACAAAGAATTGGATTGATGTTGGGAACCTATGATAAATATGAAAAAGTACCATTAGGAATCAAAGCTAAAGTTGAAGCTATTTATGAATTACCTCAGGTTGATCAAGAAGATGGATTAATTCTTCAAAATTGGGAAGATGAAGACAAGATAATGAGTTTAATCTCAAAATTGAATTTGGTTCCAGTTGGAATTATATTCACGGATTTATTGGATTCAGGAAGTGGAGATGGTTCTGTTATTTGCAAAAGACATAAGGACTCATTTTTCCTTTCATCATTGGAAGCCATATTTGCAGTGAAATGGCAATTGAAATACCCAAACATTTGCAAATGGTCTGACTCTTCAAAGTATTCGTCAAAATTCGTCACCTGTGTGATTTCTGGTAATCATAAAGGAGAAATCGATATTGAGGCGTATCAAATTTCAGAGAGTGGAGAAGCATTAGTGAAAGCAGACTTAATTTCTCCTACAACTCATCCTAATGAAGTTTTCATAAATGAACAAAATGACACTCGATATGTTCCTGAAATCTTCTATCAAAAAGTGAATGATTACGGATTACAAGTGAAGGAAAAGGCTTCACCTAGTTTTCCTGTTGAATATCTACTTGTTTCATTGACACATGGATTTCCTGAAAAATCGTCTCCATTTTTCAAAGCTGGAGCAACCAGAGTGTTTCCAATCGAGAATCGGGCGTATATTGGGGAATCTGCATCTATGCCGGAAATCAAAAAGTATCTGAATGATTCGAATGGTGATAACGTTGCAGAATTAGGAGAACTATTAAGTAATTTCCATCTTTTGGTTCATTTCAGTCTCAATCAAGAGATTTTAAGCAGACAAGAATATGAACTGATTGTGGAAATTGTACAAAAAATGGGTCAAAATCAAGATGTCACATCAGAACTTTACAAATTGGTTGATAGTGATGGATGGAGAACGTTGCAAACTATCTTACAAGTTGGCTATTAAAGTAGTGCATTTTCTAGAAAGTTCTGGAGATATACACGAAAAATTAAAATCCAGTCTTTAAAATTTTTCAAGGTAATAAAAAGTTGCTTAATAGACTCCCCTATTTAAATATATTTTGATCTTATCATGTCTACTCCATTTGGTGTTGATTTGGGAAACAACAGCAGTGTTATTGCTGTTGCCAAAAACAGAGGTATTGATGTTGTTGTGAACGAAGTGTCCAACAGAAGTACACCAACAGTTGTTGGGTTCGGATTAAAGAACAGATCGATTGGTGAGTCAGGTAAAACACAACAGACTTCGAATTTGAAGAATACTGTGGAGAACATCAAGCGTATTCTTGCTCTTAATGCGGACTCACCAGACTTCAAGATCGAGGAGAAGTATTTCACTTGTCCTTTGGTTGAGAAGGATGGTTATGCCGCCGCCCAAGTTAGATATTTGGGAAAACAAGAACAATTCACCTCCACTCAATTGGTTGGAATGTATTTGAACAAATTGAAGGACATTGCCACCAAGGAGAGCAAGGGAAAGATTACTGATATCTGTTTGGCTGTTCCTGTCTGGTACACTGAACAACAAAGAAGAGCTGCTGCTGATGCTTGTCAAATTGCTGGTTTGAACCCAGTTAGAATTGTTAATGATGTCACTGCCGCTGCTGTTGGATATGGTGTTTTCAAGACCGATTTGCCAGAAGATGAGCCAAAGAAGATTGCCTTTGTTGATATTGGTCATTCCTCTTACACTGTTTCCATTGGTTCTTTGAAGAAGGGAGAACTCAAGATCTTAGGTTCCGCCTACGACAAGCATTTTGGAGGTAGAGACTTCGACAGAGCCATTGCTGAGCATTTTGCTGACGAGTTCAAGGAAAAATACAAAATTGATATCAGAACCAATCCTAAAGGATACAGCAGAGTTTTGGCTGCCGCTGAAAAGTTGAAGAAGGTTTTGTCTGCCAACTCTCAAGCTCCATTCAACATTGAATCTGTCATGAACGATGTTGATGTTTCTTCTCAACTCACTAGAGAGGAGTTGGAGGAGATGGTTCAACCTCTTTTGGAGAGAATCCATGTTCCAATTGAACAAGCCTTGGAGATTGCTGGTCTGAAGGCTGAGGATTTGGACTCTATTGAGGTCATCGGTGGATGTACCAGAGTCCCATCCGTCAAGACCAGACTTGCCGAGGTGTTTGATAAGCAATTGTCTTTCACTTTGAACCAAGATGAGGCTATTGCTAGAGGTGCTGCTTTCATCTGTGCTATGCACTCGCCAACTTTGAGAGTCAGACCATTCAAGTTTGAGGATGCCAACAACTTCTCCGTCACATACCACTGGGCTAAGGATGCTGAGGACACTGATCATTTGGAGGTGTTCCCTAAGGGAGGTGTTTTCCCATCCACTAAGTTGATCACTTTATACAGAACTTCTGACTTTGAAATTGAAGCCAGATACACTCATCCTGAGGAGTTGCCAAAGGGAACTTCCGCTAAACTTGGTCAATGGAAGATCTCTGGTGTTGAAGTTTCCGAGGGTCAAGATTCTGCCATCTGTAAGTTGAAGGTCAGAAACGATCCATCTGGTTTCTTCACCATTGAGTCTGCTTACATTGTTGAGGAGAAAGAAGTTAAAGAGCTAGTCGAGAACCCAGAAGCCAAGCCAGAAGATGAGCCAGAATACAAGACTGTTAAGAAGCTTGTGAAGACCAAAGACCTCACTATTACCTTTGAGGGACACTCTCTTGCAGAGAACGTGTTGGGTGACTTCTTTGAAAGAGAAGGAAAGATGGTTGCTGAGGACAAATTGGTTGCCGAGACTGAGGACAGAAAAAATGCTTTGGAAGAGTACATCTATGAATTGAGAGGAAAATTGGAAGATCAATACGCCGACTTCGCTTCTGAACAAGAGAAGGAGAAGTTGTCTAAGATGTTGATGGATACCGAAGAGTGGTTATATGATGACGGTGAAGATGCTTCCAAGGCCAAATACATTGCCAAATATGAAGAGTTGGCATCTCTCGGAAACTTGATCAAGGGTAGATACAATGCCAAGCAAGAAGAATTGAGACAAGAGTTAAGATCCAAGCAAGAAGCCGCTCAAGCCGCTGCTATGGCTGAGAAGATTGCCGCTGACAGAGCTGCTCAAAAAGCCGAAGGTGACAAGAAAACTGCTGAGTCTGATGACAAAGAAGGCGATGTTCCAATGACTGAAGACTTAGATTGATTTAGTTGCCCGATAGAGGTTTGTTTAATGAGATTGATTGGAATTTGCTTAAATATGTCTGATATATATAGGTCGATCGACGCGTCGAAAATTAAGAAAAAAAGATGTTTGAACCTTGCCCGTAGCGAGAAAAATATTGATGGGGTTCTTTGTTTGAAAGAGACTGGGTAAATTTAATTTTGAATCTGGCTGACTTTCATCTTTTGTACTACTACTCCCTTTTAGGATTAAGCAGATCAACAAATCTATTTAATAAGGAACTTTTCACGATTTGATTCCCGATATCTACTTCAAAAACTCATAATCAAAACACTGGTCTTTAATAGGGGGAAACAATGTCTAATACGACCTCTAAAGAGAGAGGAACAGTATCAGATGGTGTTTTTGCAAAAGAGAACGTTAATGGATTGATTACAGAGTCAACAAACCCAACCACATCTAAATTATCCCTTGCTTTGAAGAAAGCCGGTGACGAATTGCCGGATCCTCATGAACATCATTTTGCTCACGATGAAGAACAAATTCTAAAGGAAGTTACTGAAAAATTGACCAATTTGAAAGACGAGGATCTAACTAAGGCTGTTACCGAGTCTTCAACTACAATTTCAAAGGATATTCCAATAAATGAAAAAGTCAATGATACTCCCAGTTTGAAACAACTTTTACAATCCCATTTAGGAGAAGTAGAATCTCATGAATCTGATTCAGAAAGTGATGTGGATGCTACAAATGAAGAAGATCTAGAAGATTACGTTCCGGGAGGTTATCATCCTGCATATATTGGAGAAAGTTATAAGGATGATAGATACATTTTGGTGAGAAAATTGGGTTGGGGCCATTTCTCCACAGTCTGGCTTGCTAAAGATACGATTGAAAACAAACATGTGGCCATGAAGGTGGTGAGAAGTGCAAAATCATATAGAGAAACAGCCATTGACGAAATCAAATTGCTATCAAAAATCAATCACACAGATCCAGATCATCCAGGTCATGCTCATCTGATAAAACTCGTTGATTATTTCGACCATCAAGGAGCTAATGGGACCCATATTTGTATGGTTTTCGAAGTTTTGGGAGAGAATCTCTTGAGTCTTATTCGCAGATACAAACATAAAGGTCTTCCGTTAAAATTTGTTAAACAGATAGCCAAACAGATGCTTTTGGCTGTTGATTTTCTGCATCGTCAATGTGGAATCATTCACACAGATATAAAACCTGAAAATATCCTACTTGAGATCGAAGATGTTGAGAAACTGGTCAAATATTTGGAAGACTCTCAAAAAGAAAGACGTCTTCTACGACGGGTTTCTTCCAGATTGAAAAATTCCGCCAATGGTCCTTTTTCGTCGCCTATACAAGTTCACGATGACCTGAAACAGATCTCGTTTAGAAAAAGTCGGCATTCGAGACGCCAGACTCTAGTTACGGGATCACAACCACTTCCATCTCCACTTAGATCTAGGTCCAATTCATTCTTTGTTTCTCCATTACAGGGCTCGATGTCAACTTTTGCAGGTCGTAATGGTTCTAATATCCCAATTCCGGGAGCAGCATCACACCAAGACCTCCAAACTTTGCTGGACAAGAGTTTCAAGGAGTCTGATCCATATTCGGCAGAGCCACCTCGGGAGGACGAATTGGAAGATGACGATCTGATTAGGGTCAAGATTGCGGATCTAGGAAATGCATGTTGGACATACAGACATTTTACTGACGATATTCAGACCAGACAGTATCGAGCACCAGAGGTGATTCTTGGATCTCATTGGGGCTGTTCATCTGACATATGGTCGATTGGGTGTTTAATTTTTGAGCTTCTGACTGGTGATTATCTATTTGATCCAACCGAGGGACCTACATTTAGCAAGAATGATGATCACCTTGCACAGATAATCGAATTAGTTGGACCTGTTTCACGTCACGTATTGGAGGATGGATATAATACCAAGAGATATTATCATTCGGACATGAAGACTCTTCGACAGATCAAAAATCTCAAGCCATGGCCTTTGGAGAGTGTTTTGATGGAGAAATATAAGTTGAATGAGACTGATGCTCATGAGATCAATGATTTTTTGGGATGTATGTTAATTACGGATCCAAAGAGTCGGATGGATGCTGCTGGATTATCGAACCATTTCTGGCTTAATGATTGCAGTGTTTTTGGATATATTGATCATGAACCAGGAACTCGTGGTGAAGATATTGGAACTGGTTGGTATAAGGAAGTCCGGAAGCATCATTGAATGTATGTATTATTTTAATGTAATGTGTATATGAAATAATTTTGAAAATTAAATTATATAATGACATTTGATGAGACGCTTGATGATTTGGCCCAGAATTTGAATTCTGGCGATTCACGAGTTATTCAATTGTTTGATGATTTAGGAACTTTTATGAGAGACGAGAACAATAGAATTGATTCAAGGGTATTGAGATTAATACCTGGAACAATTGAAATAATATTGAATCAAGGTTTAAATAATGATGAGCTTTTGAGTAAAATTTATCGGTTTTTGGCTAATTTTGTTGCCAATAATGAATCAAATAGAAGATTGGTACTTGAAGATGATCAAAGTTTGAAGTTTTTTGAATTTATTAGGGATCATTTGGATGGATCTAATTATAATTTATTTACTCTACATTTTCTAAACAATTTGGTATTAGATTACAAGGAAGGGGCCAAATATCTATGTCAAATTGGAATTGATTTGAAGATTGTTCAATTAGATGTTAAAGAGGATTGGAAAGATATTTGGATGAGTATTTTAGAAGAATTGGTTGAAGTTAGTGATTCAATAGAATTATTCAAGGAATTGATTAAAGTTAAACAATTTGATTTGATTTATGAGATGAGTAAGAAAGAACTTGATATTTCCAATTCAATTATACAAGATTTGATTTCAATTATTGATCAAGATCAAGATTATTTATTATTTGAAACTATTATGAATCTTTCTGCCAATGAATCCAATAAGAATGATCAAATTGATGATTATATCCAAATGATTTACAAAGAAAATCGATCAATACAATCGTTAGGAATGATATTTCTTGGAAATTTCATTATGTCTAATGAAAAACAACGTTTGGTGGCAGATAAAATAGATATTGAATATTTGATGAAACTATTGAATAATTATAGTCAAGATCAACAATATGAATATCTACAATCGATTTATCTTTTCAACAAGTTAATTGGAGATGAAATAATAGTGCAAAAGTTTACAAAAGATCTATTTGACCAATTCATCTTGATTATTGATCGATTATTTGATCAACAAATTATCAATACAAAATATCGACCTGTTGTCAAATTAGCTATTCAATTTTTGAACAAATATGCAAATAAGATGACTAATGATAAAGTCATTGTTTTGAGCCAATTGGCTTCCAAATATAAGAATTACAATTGTCAAGATGATGAGATTAATTGTGAGCTTCAAAAATTTATTTATATCATCATACAACATACAAATGATGTGAAATTGGCCGATTTAGCATTTGATTGGATTGATTCTGGATTTCAAAATCAATTAGATTTGATCCATTTTAGTGAGAAAGTCAAGATTCTTGGTGTTTTAATCTCAAGAGATCCAATTGTTTCCCAAAGACCATGGTTCGATAAAACTCTAAAAGATATTAAACAATCATTAGATTTACTTCACCAACAACCAAATTTGGAGAATGATCCCCGTTTGAAAGTGATAGACAACAATTACAATTACATTTGTGCCAGATTAAACCATTTATAAAGTTAAGTCTATTGAGATTTTGGTTTCTGGAGTTGAACTTCAGCTAATATACCATGCCAAACAAGTTTGTATTGGTCCTGTTGTCCAATCATCCAAGTATGTAGAATCTGGTTGTAAATAATGAAATAATAAACCCCCAAACCAGTGAAGATATGCCACCAGCCATGACCTTCAGTAAAGACACCGATCGGAAGACCGAGCCAATTACGACGAAGATCAGTAAGATGGGAGCATAGGACAAAGTCCATGTTCCAGATGAAGAAACCAAAGATAAATAAGGAAAATGCCAATATTAGCATTTTATACAAAGTCCGTCTTGTTCCAGAGTCTGTGACTGTTAATTGGATGGTTCTCAGTGTTTTATAGATGACACCAAAATTGAGAATTGCATAGAACATTTGATGGAAAGCTGGATCTCTGTGAACATAGATATAAACGTAGGTGAATAAAGCAGTAATAACAAATGTTCCTATTCTCCAAGCATATTTCACTAACGGGGGTTGATTCCATCCAAAGATATATCCAAATGGAAGCGCTGTAACATAAACCATTGGTAATTCGTCCATTAGTTGATATTCATACAATAGAGTCATATGGAATAGAAACGAACCGATCCCAACCGATGCAAATCCAAGGGAAATGAAAAAATAGAGACCCCCGAATTGGTTCTTGTAGGTGCTCCATAGATGAACGATTGCCAGTGCAACAAACGCAAAGTTGGTGAAACTGTTAACTACCTCGGCAATATACGGAGATAAAATGTAGTTCTCCTCACACCAGTCAATGGTAGCTGTAACCGGACCCCAAAAGCCAACATAAGAGTCTGGCAGTTTAGGTGGGTATTCTACAAACATTATTTGTCGGGATGATTCGGCACGACTATGGGGAACCTTCAAATACTCCAGAGATATCGACGCGTCTATCGACGCAACGCAACATAGAGAAGAGATAAAGCTTGAGATCTATTGACGTTTTAATGGAATGTTTCTTGATTTCAGTCTGACTTCGAATGGCATTCCCAATTTCCAAATCAGTTCGTATTGGTCCTGTTGTCCGTGATACCAGACGTTCAAAATTTGGTTGTATAAAATGAAATGGAAGATTCCCATGGAAGTGAGAATATGCCACCATCCATGTCCTTCGAGGAGCAATGCTCCTAAGGGTAGACCCACTATTCTTCTTAATAGGATTAGGTTTTCACAATACAGAGTATCGAGGTTCCAGACCAGAAATCCAAAAAGAAATTCAAATAACGAGAAAACCACAAATTTGTATAAGAAATGTCTTTGGTTATAGTCTGTGACGTATTTCTTCACCATTGCAATTGATTTGAACACAATAGCAAAGTTCAAGATTGCATAGCAAGCTTGATGAAGTTCAGGATTTTTATAGACTGAACAATAAATGTATGTTAATAGGCCTATAGCTATAGCTGTTAGGGAATGAATAGCTAGCCTTTTGACTTTTGATTGAGTTTCTAACCCAAAGATATAGGCAAATGGTATTGCTGTGACATAAATCATTGGCAATTCATCCAGAAGCTGGAATTCGTACTTCAAAGTCATATGAAATAACCATGATCCGATTCCAACAATACACATTCCGATAGAAACAAACACAAACATTAATCCGTGCTTATTTAGAATTGATGATCTGACCAGACTGAGTGATAGGAAGTAAAAGGACAAATTGGTTGTTGCATTGACTATCTCTGCGAAGAACGGTGATATCACATAATTTTCTTCACACCAATCGATGGTTGCTGTAACAGGACCCCAATGTCCCTGTTGAGGCTCTGAATATTCAAATGGTGATAAATAATTCAATAGAGTCATTTGATCTAAATTAAGGGTGTAAAAAGCTCTATTATAACCAAAAATTTATTTTTGCTTATCGTTAAGGAAATTATTAGAATCAATCGCAATCATAATATGAAACGGAATTAGGATCGATTTGAAATAGCAGTTGAAAAATTTCATAATACAAGATAAATTAGCTGTATGATTGTATTGATTTCATTTATAACGAAAGACTTGGATAGTATCACTTGATGTCTTGATCGACGCGTCGATAAAGTCGATCCTTTATTTTCGGGCAGTAGTTAAGAAAAATTTAGTTTTAATCAATGAATTCAACCATAAGTATTGAAAAACGATTGGAGAAGCTGAAAAGCTTGAAATCTAAAGCAATAGAAGATAATAAACAAGATTTAAAACAATATACTATAAAATCAAGAAATATCCAGAAATTGAAAGTCGAATCAGCACAATCTAAAGCAGAACAAGAAGCTAGAGATATAGAATTGGATCAACTTGGTATTGATGCTGAGCGCTTGAAAAACATCAAATATACAATTGAACAAGATGAAGCATGGAATGAGAAACTGGAAGCTTCTAAAATCGCTGCTGAGGATCGTGAATTCCAGAATTTCAAACAACTGGCTAAGCAAACCTATAATAAGAATCTCAAGAGCTTGAAAATGATAGATCCAAAAGAATACGAGGAACAGAAACGAATTTACGAGGATATGAAAAAACAGGGAAAATCTGATACAGAGATCATCAACGTGATCACCGACAAAGCTAAGGTCAATGAGATGGTGACTGAGTTGAAAGAGCGTGAAACCAGTACTATCAAACGACGTAAAACCGGAATTGATGGTCGCAATTACATCAATGACAAAAACAGACAATTCAATGACAAGTTGGATAGACATTACGATGATTACTTGTCCGACCTCAAGGATAATATCAAACGAGGATCCTCGTTGTAGATTTAATATCTTCTTTTCGCTAGCTTACATAATCTTAAATTTTTTACCCGGCAAATTTTATTTTCCAAAATCCTTTGTCAACAATTCGCATTTAACGAAGGTCAGTCATTGAGTATGTCGGACCAGGAAACCAATGTTGTCAGTGACAACGGGACGAAAGTGAGTCCGGGCAAGGAGTACTTGGACAATGATGCTGAATTGGATGATGAGGGTCGTGGAAACTCTGATGTGGATTCTTCTGAAGAAGACGATGACGAAGAAGAGGATGAGGAAGCTTTACGGAAGGTCAGAGACGGTTTTATTGTTGATGACGAAGAAGGAAGCGAGGAAGATGAGAATATTGACGAGGAAGAGCGCAAGAGACGTCGGAAACATAAAAAGAGAAAGAGAGAGGCAATGAAGAAGTTGGAAGATGACGACGAGCTGGACGAAGACGATTTGGAGCTTTTAAGAGAAAATGCTGGTGAGCTTCCACCACATCTTGCGGAAAAGAGCAAATTTAAACGTCTTAAGCGTGGAGGAAACGACACAGAGTCGGCAGGACCGAACAACAAAGGTTTGACTGATATGTTTTCGGATGAAGAAGGTCAAGAAGAAGAATCTGGTGAAGAAGAAGAGGAGGACGATTTAATGGAGACATCGAAGAAGATGAGACAACAACGGCAACAAGATTTGGTTGGCGAGTTTGATGATTTCATCGAAGACGATGAGTTTTCTGGAGATGAAGAAGACAGAGATGAAGGACTTGCGAGAATGAGATCTGCTAAAATTAAGCAGGCCAATTTTGCCGCTTCGAATTCTCAATTTGATCAAGATAAACTTGACGAATTATATGAGATTTTTGGAGATGGTGAGGAATATGCTTGGGCTTTAGAAGCCGAGAGTCTGGACGAGGAGCCAGAGATGGAGGATGAGGTTGATGAGGAAGGATATGTTACCAAGAAATCAACCAAAGAGTCTCAAGTTCTTCACAAGGTTTTCGAATTTGAAGAGCTCAAAGAGCATCTTTTAACAGATAGAGATCAAGACATAAGAGTCACCGATATTCCTGAGAGATTTCAAGGATTACGTGAAAATATCTCCAATTATGATTTGAGTGATGAAGAATTTCAAAAGAAACAAGCTTGGGTTTCCAAATCCTTATTGGATGAGAAGAGAACCTTCTTCCAAGGTCAAGAAGATCTTGTTGAACCATTCGAGAAAGCCGTTGCCCAGATTGTTTATTTCATTTCCAAGGAGAATCTGGAGGTTCCAACCATCTGGAACTGTAGAAAAGATTACACTTTATACACTTATCGTGAGGAAGGACAATTAAGAGTTCAAAAACTTTTGAGTGAGAACGATCTTTGGAGAATTGTTCAATTAGACATTGATTACTATGCTGTCTATGAAAAGAAAGCCAATATTGAGAAACACTTCAAAATGCTGGATCTTGTTGATGTTCTTTATGACGAGTACATTGACTCGGCAAAGACTGTTGTTGAATTGCAGGATCTTCAGGATTACTTGTCTTTTACATATAGTGCCAGACAACGTGAACTACAATCGGATGATAACAAGACAAAACAAAGATCTCATTTGAAGTTCAAGATGTTCGACAGAATCAAGCAAGATAAGGTCTACGACTTGATTGAAAAAATTGGAATCAATGCTGAAAAGTTTGGAGAGAACGTCTCTACCAATAACAAAATCTATCTCGTTGATGATGTTGATAAAAAGCCAGAAGAATTAATCAAGGAATACGTTGAAAGCGGATCCATTTTCAACACTACCGAGAAAGCATTCAGTGCTGCCAAAAGTATATTTTCTGAGCAACTGTTCCATAATCCTAAGCTCAGAGCGCATTTGAGACTGGCATTCCAGAGCTTTGCTAGTGCCGACATTGAACTAACTGAAAAGGGAAGACTCAAGATCACCGACAATTCGCCTTATGCTGACTTCAAGTATGCTGTCAACAGACCCTTGGACTCATTCATGCTTACTCCTGATTTATTCCTACGGATGCTTGAAGCTGAGTCTTTGGGCTTGGTTAAGATTGAAATTGGTTTGAAAAATGCTTACGACAACTTCGCAGACCATTTGTTTTCTTTCTTATCGTCAGATGGTACATCAGACCTCAGTAATTCTTGGAATACGTTCCGGAAACAATGTTTGGACTTGGCTTTAAAGAAGTTAGTTCCATCTATTATATCTGATGTCAAGGAAAGAGTTAGAGGAATTTGCGAAAGATTACTCTTTTTCGAGATTAGAGACAAATTTATGGAGAAGATCGACCAGGCTCCATATCACCCACTTGCTACCGCCAAAGGTACTGTTCCAAAAGTATTGGCTATCTCTAATGGTGATGGAAAACGCGATTCTGCCATCATTGCTGTCGCTTTGGATTACGATGGTTCTGTTTCGGAACATATCAAGTTTGAAGAAAATTACAAGCAAGCTGAGTTCGAGAAACGTTTGTGCGCTATCATCAACCAATTTAAACCAGAAGTCATTGCCGTGTCGAGTTACAATGTTGAAGTTTCAAACTTGTTCAAGAAGATTCAGGACATTGTTAGAGTGAACAACATTACTGTTGAGATTGATGTTGACGAAGAATACGAGGGTGATCCAATTCCTTTACCAGCAATTTATGTTCCAAATGAGACAGCAAGACTTTATGAGCATTCAAAAAGGGCAGCTGAGGAGTTCAGTGATAAACCAGGAGTTGCAAGGTTCTGCATTGGAATTGCTAGATATGTTCAAAGTCCATTACTTGAGTACATGATTCTGGGAGATGCTGTAACCTCGATATCAATGCACAAATATCAGAGTCTCTTGACCAATGAGAAGATCAAGGAAGCTGTTGATACTATATTTGTGGACGTTGCATGTTTGGTTGGTATCAAGATCAATGATGCTGTGAGATCTCCATACTTGGCAACTATGCTTCAATACATTGCTGGTTTGGGTCCTAGAAAAGCTAGCAGTCTGATCAAAGGTATTGAAGCTAATGGAGGGTCTTTATTGAGAAGAGACGAGCTGATTGTCAAGGAACTTTGTACCAAGAATGTTTTCATGAATTGTGCACCATTCCTTGAGATCCCGGTTCCAGATAGACCAGACAAAGACGTTGAACTTTTGGATGCCACTAGAATCCATGTTGAAGATTATGAATTGGCCAGAAAGATGGCAAGTGATGCTTTGGATCTGACCGAGGAGGAGAAGCAAGAAATCGAACAAGAAGAGGGCGGTGTCGTTTCTAAGTTATATGATGAAGGTGTTGAGAAACTGGACGATCTGCTTCTTGAAGGATATGCCGATCAATTGGAAGAGCATGGTCATCGTAAGAGAGCCACTTTGGAGATGATCAAAGAAGAGTTACAGAACAATTATGAAGAGCTAAGAAAATCGTTCCATATTTTGGATGAAGACGAAGTGTTTGAGCTTTTGACAGGTGAAACCAGAGAAACTTTCAAAAGCGGGAACCTTGTGTCTATGATTATTCAAAGAGTTGATAATAGATTCCTTTTGGGAATTACACAGACAGGAATAATGTGCAATATCAGCAGATCCAATATTTTGGAATATGGCGACAACTCGAATTTGATGACCAAATACCAACAAGGACAAGCAGTTCAAGCAGTGATTCAGACAGTTGATTATGGAAATTTCAAGGCAGAATTATCTCTAAATAAACGTGATATTGCGGAGGCAACACATGGAGTGAAGGTTGATAAATTCCAAGGATTGTGGGATTTTGATGCTGAAAAGAAGGACCTCAATAAGGAACAAGAAAGAGAGCAGAAAGAGAATAGCATGAAACGTGTTTTGAAACATCCATATTTCCATAATTTCAACTCCAAACAGGCTGAAGCTTATCTTGCATCCAAGACTAATGGAGAGTTTGTGATTCGTCCGTCTTCCAAGGGAAACGACCATTTAACAGTGACCTGGAAGATCGAGAACCAGTTGTTCCAACATCTAGATGTTATGGAATTGGACAAGTTGAACGAATATACGGTTGGACGTACTCTTCAAATTGGAGAATTCAGATACCATGATTTGGATGAATTGATTGTTTCGCATGTGAACAACTTACATTTGAAGGTTGAAGAGATCACCAATCATGAGAAGTTTAAGAGCGAGCCTTTAAATGATACTAAAGAATGGTTAATTCGGTACTCCAAAGCCAACAAAAACCGGTCGTGCTATTGTTTCTGTTACAACCACAAATCTCCAGGATTGTTTTACTTACTATTCAAATTAAACGAGAAGAACGATAAGGTGTACACATGGAATATCAAGGTACAACCTAATGGATATCAATTACATGGCAATCTTTATCCAGACATGGTCCATTTGTGCAATGGTTTCAAGAAGTTGTTGCAAAACCAAATGAGTAACACCAGAAGCGGTTACACAAGTTACGGTAGATTCTGATGTATAACGAAAAAAAAGAGCTTAAGATTCAATTGTCTGATGGTCTGTTTGGAGCGTGAGAGGATCTTTAATGAGGTCATTCTGTATGACTCCATTTTCCTCCCAGATTCTGGTTCCAAGACTAATAGCATAGAATGGACCAATGAATATCAGAACGTTCCAAGCATGTGTTATCAGAACCAGCCCTAAGAGCTCTGGAATGATGTTCAAAATGTAATTTGGGTGTTTCACGTAATCAAAGAGCCAATGACGGATAAGGGGATGGTTTTTAGCAACCATCAATTTGGTTGTCCAAAATTGCCCCAAGATCTTGACCACAACATGCAGCATGTAGAGTCCAAAAGCGTTAAGTACCAAACCAATAAGTGTTATGACGTCGATCTCATGATCTGGATCTTCATGATAAGTCCAGAAACAACTGAAATACCAAAGAATATGCAGCACAGTGAGAGCGATAGTTGCACCTTTACCCTTTTCGATTCCGCCCTCTCTTTTGATCTTGAGCTCGTTTCGGATCGAGATGTACTGGAAGAAAAGACGCAATCCGAAGGCTAAAGCCATATAAGGCTGAATAAGATCTGTCATTGATCGAGACAATTAAGTAATATATCGCTTACAAATATATAGAGATTGGCTCCTGTAAAGGAACCAATCTGGTGAGGTGTTTCAGATTGTGGTGGGGACTGTATCCAAAAAAGGGCTCAAAGTTACAGGTCCGCTTGTTCGGCAATAAAGAAGGTGTGTGGTGTAGAGATGTGAGATTTCCGGGAATTTTGACATTTTCTTTGGAGTTTTTTTTTTAGTTTATTTATTTAAAATGAGTTGGTTTACTAAACTCACCTGGTTCATCACTTTGGCCACAATTTTGGTCAATATATACATATATACATATCCAAGCTTGAATCCCGATCATTGTTCATGGAAATATACTTATGAGCCTGAAATTGGAGAGATTGAGACTCTAATTACAAATGTTCCATATATTGGTGATCTATACAAAAGACATTTTGTGAAAGAATCGGAATCCAAAAAACCTCTTATCAAAGATATCCGAATGTTAGCAATTGGGGATCCACAAATCAACGGAAATTGGCCTTCAACTCCGTATGTCAAAAGACTGGATAATTTTGGCAATGATTATTATTTGGGCCATATATATAATGTGATGAAGTCCAGATTGAATCCAACACATGTTGTTGGACTTGGAGATTTGTTTTCATCACAATGGATTGCTGATTCAGAATATTATAATAGAACAAAACGGTATATGACACGGTTGTTTCCTCGTCCTTTAGAGCAGACTTTTTTGGAGCTGGACTTCATTGCTGCTCATCAAGATGTTGATTGGCATTCACATATGCAATGGTTTCAGAAGAGTCTTGATGAAGGGTATTTTCTTCAACCTGATTTATATCATCATGAAAACGTTTGGGATTGGTCCAGTGCCAATTTGACTCATGAACCGTTGTTCCTCAACGTTTCAGGAAACCACGATATAGGTTATGGTGATACAACTTATCAGCATATGGCCAGATGGAGAAAACTATTCGGAAAGGACAATTTCTGGATTGAATATGACAATGATACCGATCATCCTTGGAGAATCGTTGTGCTCAATTCTTTAGCTTTAGATGGACCTCTTTTGCAACCAGAATTCCAAAAATATACATGGCAATTTGTTGAGACCTTGGATAAAAGAGAATATAATGGTTCGACCATCTTGCTTACTCATATTCCAATGTATAAACGAGCAGGATTGTGTGTGGATGGACCAAAAGTTGAGTATTTCAATGCTGAGAATTGTCATCCTGGTGGAGAATACCGAATTGGACTTCTTAAATCTGAAAACCATCTTCAATATGATACTTCTCAAGCTGTCATGAACGCTGCTTTTAAAGGTAATAACTCGGGTATTATTGTTACTGGTCATGATCATGAAGGTTGCGAAAACTTCTACAATTACAATTTCGAGCTTGGAATATGGGAAGCATCCAAGGACATCGATTCTAACAAATACATCAAGGAAGCTACTGTTCGTTCAATCATGGGAGATTTTGATGGAAATACTGGTTTGATCACTGGTCATTTTAATGAATCCACTCATGAATGGGAATTTGATTACCAATTATGTCCATTTATGATCCAACATGTTTGGTGGGCCGCACAAGTTGGAGTGATTCTCACAATTCTGTTACAATCTATTCGCTTCCTTATTTAAGATTGAGCCGCACGCTAAAGTCGAGTATAAAAAAATTTTGTCCGGTTCAAAATTTCTTTATCGAAAGTTACCTCCTGGTTATTAGACAAGCTATAAGTGTAACATTGGAGCTTCATTGCTTCTTTGTTTTAAGAGATTGCCAGTCATGGACTTTTTCGTGATTGATGGAAACACCAGTCGGATTTTGTCGCCTATTAATTTAGGGATGAGATCTAGAATCAGTTCCATTCTGGCATTCATGATGTGAATAGATTGATGAAATGATCTGGATAGATGAAAAATAGTGGTTATTTAAGTATGTGTCGAGGATCTTAGACTTCGACATATCCCGTATGATCACAACATATATGACAAAATTTCAAGTTGTAGAGTAAAATTTGTGGCGGTGCATTAAACTCTGGCAGGCGCAGTCTTCTAAATACGGAAGTAAAAGTAAAAACATAAAAATAGTCCAACACTAATCATTTTGATTGAAAAGATATGATCAGTAATTTTTAACTGTTTACATACTCTTGTTATCTTTCGTGATCCCCTTATATTTCTGTTGAAGCTCAGTTAATTTTTGATCCACCAAAACATACGAAATTATAAAACTTTCTATCGAGTTTCAGCTGAGAAAGTATTTTAATTGGTTCATATCTATTATATTCCTTCATTGATAATGTTTTCGAGGAAGAAGAAAGAGCCAATCCCGCCGTTGCCCAGACTATTGGAAATCTATAATGAGTTGGCCAATACTTCATTAACAAATTTGAGTTTGGAACAGAATAATCGCTCCAATGAAGCATTAAATGGATGGAGAACGCTACATCATTTGATGTCCCAGAAAGTTGACGCGCTGGAGAAAACTATTCATGGTGTTGATCTAACAGATGAGGAAGTGTATATCCTGGATGAAATTCATATTTTACAAGCCCAAGCTGATGATCACCTGGATAGATTAGAGCAAAAATTGGAATCTCAACAAATTATCCAGCCAGCTAAATTAGTGTCCCAGTCTCAATCACGAAGATCTTCACCTCCAACTACCATGTCTAATGCTGCCCAAACTTCAGTTCCAACCCTCAGATCTTCTAATCCAGTCACCATGAATACCAAGAGAACTACGAATAAACCGCTTATTAAATCATTGCGTCCCAATAATAATATCACCAACAGCAGTCCAAGTACAACATTAAAGAACAACAGTTCTTCATCACAGATTAGTGCCAAACAAGCTGCAAATTTGATATGGGCACCTTCAAGTAGCCTGTCTACTGGAAAATCTTACTCGTCCACATCTCAAGAGGACTTCTTCCAGGATTTTGATGGAACTGCTGATGATAATGAAGATTTTTATCACAGCGAAACTTTGAGACAACTACAGCAGAATGCATTGGCTTCTAAAGCTACAAGAACTAAGAATGATGATAATACTTCCGAATTAACGGAAAACTTTTCACAGCTTAATACGCGGCCTAAACAGCCATCTCATAGACAACCAGCCGCTAAGACTGATACCAGATCCTCAGCTGAAAGGGCTAAGGCTGCTTTAAAGATATCAGCACAAGTCAAGCTGCCTCATAAAATTGCCCCTGTTGCATCTCGTCCTGTCAATCGACACCGGTCTCCAGCAAGAACTGCCAAATCTCCACCTCCTACTTCTTCTCTGCAACAACCTAAACCAACTTCACGCAGAACTACAGCATCTCCAGCCCGCACAGCCCAGAGTTCTCCATCATCGACTTCTCAAAAGCCATCTCCAGGTACCAAAGAACGCCCCTCTAATCCTCCAAGAGTTCTCGCAGATAGCTCAACCAAAGATACAGAAACTTTGGACAGTGATAACTCGCTTGAGGATGATGAGGATAAACTGATTGCTTCGATGCGTGGAGTTGATCCAATTGCTGCCAAGCAAATCTTGAATGAGATTGTTATCCACGGAGATGAAGTGCATTGGGATGACATTTCAGGATTAGATGCAGCAAAGAACTCACTTAAAGAGACTGTGGTGTATCCGTTCTTGAGACCTGATCTGTTCAGTGGATTGAGAGAACCAGCAAGAGGAATGCTTCTCTTTGGACCTCCAGGTACAGGAAAAACAATGCTTGCACGTGCTGTTGCAACCGAGTCGAAATCGACTTTCTTTTCTATTTCTGCATCTTCCTTGACCTCCAAATATCTTGGAGAATCTGAGAAACTGGTTCGTGCGTTGTTTCAATTAGCTAAAAAGCTCTCACCATCCATTATTTTTGTGGATGAGATCGACTCGCTTCTAGGAAGTAGAAACAACGAAGGAGAAAATGAATCGTCAAGAAGAATCAAGAACGAGTTCTTGGTGCAATGGTCAGATTTGACTAAAGCTGCAGCCGGAAGAGACCAAGGAGAAGACTTGCAAAGAGTGTTGGTGCTGGCAGCAACAAACTTACCATGGGCAATCGACGAAGCAGCAAGAAGACGATTTGTGAGAAGACAATACATTCCCTTACCAGAATATGATACCCGGAAAGCACAATTATCAAGACTGCTATCTCATCAAAAACACACCCTTTCAGACGATGATTTAGAGGAGCTTATCCAATTAACAGACTCGTTCTCTGGTTCTGATATTACTGCTCTTGCCAAAGATGCAGCAATGGGTCCTCTCCGTGAACTTGGAGATAAGCTTTTGCTCACCTCCAAAAATGAGATCAGACCTGTTTGTTTGAAAGACTTTGTCAACTCACTCAATTACATCAGACCAAGTGTCTCCAAAGAAGGTCTCCGAGAATTCGAGGAATGGGCCAAATTATACGGTTCATCCGGTGTCTGAAGCATTCTAGCATTCTATAATGTTACGCTTTTTCGTTTAATATCACAAATGATACAATTACAAGTCATATACAGTTGTAGAAGTGAAACTGGGTTAATGGAACCTAGAAAAAAGACCTTTTCTATCTCTAGTAGTTTTGGAATTACCTGTACCATCGTCCGCAGCAATGGATGCAGAGACAGGGGGAGAACTCTTTGCACTGGATGAGGCAGCTTTTCTTCTCAAATCACTAGCTTTGATCTCTTTACTCTCTCTCATTAACTCCTCGAACATTTGAACTTCGCTCTCTTCATCGGGATCTCTTTTGGCGTTCTTGAAAAGTAAACCCATTACCACCAGCAGTTCGGCTCTCATTTTTCTGACCTCTAAAGAAACAGTCTTATCATTTAAAACTTTGGAGCACACTTGATTTAATGTAGACTCCATTTCGAATTTGGATGAAACCCAGGCAACAGAAATGAACTTTCCAGTCATTGCCCTCTCATATTTGGCCTTTTCATATTCATCAATCTCATTGTTTGATTCATCAATCTGTAATTTTTCCATAGCTTCCACTGCAGATTGCACTTCCGTTGCAGTAGAAACCATTGACCAGACATTTTTCATGGTATTCCGACTCTGTTTGAGAGACGATGAAACTTTATGGAATCGTCCCAAAATGGCTTTCTGAGATTTCAAATATGATTGACCTTTAAACAAATAGGTTTTCCCAATAATGTGACAAATATCAACTCCGAAAGATTCCACCTTTAATTCTTCAATTTCTTTGGAGATTTTAGTTTGGAATTGTGTGAGAGCCTCATTGCTGATATATCCATTTGAAGAATCTATAGTTGGTTGTAATTTTGCAATTAATTGCTGCGCAAGCTCCTCGACCTTTTTTGCCTCCTCTTCTTGTCGTTTTCTCATCTTTTCAACATCAAACCTTTCTTTCTTGGGATGACTTGCATGTCCGTTATGAACTTCCATCTCTTGAGTTTCCGAAACTCCGGATCCTTCCGGATTATCCAAATCTCCTCCCATCTCATCAAACATTGCAGTCAATAAAGTCAATTTCCCGATATAAGGATCAAACCCTTCACCACCAAACATCATACCAAATAACTCCCTAGGCTCCACATCCTGGGCTTGACCTCCAGCTTTAGTAAGTTCTTCTTTCCCCACTTGATCATATAACTTCCGTTTATCTGGATCACTAAGTATTTGGTACGCCTCGGCAATCTCCTGAAACTTAGATTCTGCCTCCTTGTCATCCGGGTTCTTATCTGGATGGTACTTCAGTGCCATTTTACGGTAGGCTTTTTTGATCTTCACATCATCAGCAGTTATGTCCACCTGAAGAAGATCATAATAATAAGTATCTTTCACCATTATGAGAGTTAGAATTAAACAAAACAATTGAGCAAATCCGAAATTGTTAGACCTTTTTTTATAAATTCAATAACTAAAACATTAAGGCTGTGTTACGAAAAGTGTTGAATATTAAATACAGAGCTTTAAGTGGGGGGTGTTACATAAGCTACTAGTTTTTTCCCACACTATAGATGCAAGATTGTTTGTTGCTATGGTGATCGGCATTTGCAAGGGAGGGAAAAGTTATAAATAACAATAATAGTAGGGAGCGGGAGTGAGGAGTAGAACTCCTTACACCATCTGTAATCCGATTGAAAAGATCAAAAGATAAAAAGAGGGGGCAGTATTTATCTAACAAAAGATGGGCTCTAAAATAATGATGTTTGCTCGGAACTTATCTCGACGTCGAAAGATCAATGACTCACTTTCTTTACAAGATGTAAGTTCGAATTTGACAATTTAGTATTCCTTATTATTAAATTCTTCCATACTAATACTCAGTTTATTCTTCAAAGTCAAATACTCAAGTCTTATAGAACAATGTTAAGAGCAATCCATAAAATTCCAGATCAAAGTACAAAAAAAGAGCTTCGAGATTACATCAAACATGAATTCCGCTCAAGCAAGACAGTGAAAGATTATGATTTACGAAAGTCTCTCTTAACAGGAGCAATTAGACAATTCAAAAGTGTAACAAATACTTTGGAACTCTCGTCAATTGATTTCAAATTATGATATTGAGTGAGATATATACATGCAATCAACGTTTGACCCAGGCAGGAGCCTTTCTGGCCTTCAATTTTCCAGGCTTCTTTCTTTCCACAGCTCTTGGATCTCTTCTTAAACAACCTGCCTTGAGCAATCTGTCTTCAAACAATGGATTTTGAATCACAAGAGCTCTAGCAATAGCCAATTTCACAGCATCAGCTTGTCCAGTACTACCACCTCCTCTTGTAAGTGCAAAAATATTGTATTTAGTTTCGGATTCAACAACCTGTAACGGATATAGAATGCTCATTCTATCCTTCACATTTTTGAACTTTTGGTCCAATGGGGTATTATTAACCAAAATGGTACCTTCTCCATCCACCATGTAGACTTTTGCGCTCGAATCCTTTCTTCCTCCAACCGCAACAGCTCTTCCTTTATCATCCAGTTCTTTCACTTTCTTGGAGATTTGTTGCGTGGATTTTGATGATTTATATTGGCTAATAGCAGATTCCAGATCTGGACCTTTAAGTTGAGGATCGATGGAATCTAACCTCACCAAAAGTTGTTTTAGTTTTCCATACTCTGCTTTCCTAAACTTAACACCATCTCCTCTTCTTTTGTAATCGTCATACGATATCCACACCGTTTTTTCCGTGTTCTTTTTATCATATGGAAGAGAAGCGTATTTGTTCAACAAATCAAGCAAAACTTCGATATTTCCTTGATGAAATGGGTTTTTGGCGAAAACAACTGGACTCGTTGGAACAAGTCTTAATCTCTCCAGCTGAAATTCTCGTGCGAGAAGAACTTCTCTATTGATGCTGGACACTGGAGCAATACTTTTATCGCTAATATGACGGACAATCAATCGTGAACTTGGAGTCGTAGACACTTTCCAAAGTCGTCTTGAGAACATCATGATACAATTATCGTTGAAAAAATTTACCAATGAAAAATCGTCCTCAGTTTTTTTTAATACATATTTCTGACTCGCGTCGATCGTCTCAAATCATAATTACATTTGACTAAGATCACTAAATGGGTCTTCACTGTCGGAAACAGGCGGTCTCATTGTTGAAGCTTTTGCTGATATTGTAGATTCTAATTGGTTCACCTCTCCATCCAAATTATCAAGATATTCTTTCAAAAGTTCACGTAAAGTATCATTCTTTCGACTCACCATAAGGAGATCCTCTGGAACTATGGTCTTTCTTTTAGCATGTTTGGCAAACAATTCAAGATCCTCACCCACATCTGTCAATTGTCGATACACCAATTCGACCAACGCAGCTGTAAATCGTGGGGTGGCTGTAATATCTGTACCGGAATCATTAGATAATTTCTTGGTTTCTTGCTCAACCATCTTGGAAATGCTATACCAAATGCTGGCCTTCAAATGCTAAAGATTAGTGGTATTAATGCTTCAAAACTTACCGTCGCAACCTCCTTTTCTTCTGCAGTTAATACTCTCATTGATTAAATAAATATTTCGTTTCCACCACAAATTACATGTCGCGTCGCGTCATTTCTTAAACCCTATATATAAAACCCAAACTGAAAGCAAAGCCATTCCTCATCAACTTTAAAAATACCCTAAATAAACAAACCCCCTCAAATCAGATAGACTTCAAATCCATCAAAGCAATCGCAGCAATCTCCTCGTCACTTTGAATTGCTTGACCAGACTTAAGAGGACTTTCAGATCTTACTACCTTGACAGCAATCGGTCTTGATGAATTGAAATCAACCGTAGTAGTAGATCCTGAACAGGGAGTCAAAGATGAACTCTTGTTCATCAATGTAGCAGGTCCCATGGCCTCCCAATCTTCTTCATCTGTATAATTATCAGCATCATTGCGTACATGCTCACGGAGATTATCTGCAGATGAAGTTGAATTAATAGTGACGTTGCTCACCTGATCATGCATCATAACTGGCCCAGTACTTGGAGAAATATTGGTTCGTAAAAACGATTGTCTCGTTACACTGGACGAGTTCGAAAACGAAACTCTTGGTCTTCGCTTAGGTATCAAACCATCCGGCATCGATGCAGAATCAAGATTGCTGTTCTCATCAAACACAGCTTCTATAGACTGACTTGTGAAAGAGGAACGTGGCTTTCTTGGTTTCGCTATACCAGCAAACGATGATCGCCTATTGCTTGACGATAGAGGTCCTGTCCGAAGACCATGCTTGGTCTTTTGTATCCCATTGTCACCCTCAAATGCAAACAAACCGTCATCATCATCATAATGCGAGCGTTCTAGATCGTAATCATCGTCATCATCATCCGAAGACGACTCAATGGCTGCATCCAATGGATATTTACGTTCCTTAAACGAATTTCGCAAATTCTGCAGAGGTTGAAGATTTGGAGATAGTGGGACTTTGGTGTTATGCAGATCCGTAGCAGAATTGGTAATTGACTCTCTTCTGTAATTTCCGAGTGTTCCCCGACCTTTAGGCGATGCACTTAATGCAGCATTACTGCCACGCTTCTCTTTACGCTTTGGTCGGGTTCCAGAAGCATTTTCTGGAGGAC
Organism: Ogataea xyloterini; assembly: GCA_030573155.1. Classification (NCBI taxonomy): domain Eukaryota; kingdom Fungi; phylum Ascomycota; class Pichiomycetes; order Pichiales; family Pichiaceae; genus Ogataea; species Ogataea xyloterini. The sequence continues at coordinate 67,012 of JAJMCS010000011.1, read as the reverse complement.
TTTCTGGAGACTTATCTCTGGCACTAGTAGAGGCTTGTGTATTACGTTGATTGATTTGTTCATCAGTAGCTCTTCTTGCTTCCCATTGACCCCAACCAATTTTCTCAAAAATACAACCAGTTTGAGAGTCTCCCAATTCCAGAGCAGCCATTATCAATCGTCTTTGCTTGGAAAGGGACAAATGTCCAAAACTAGGAATTTGAGACACCAAATGGGCAGTTAAATGGCGAATTGGAAGTGGTCCTTCTTTGAGTAAAATATTGGCTATTCTATTGGGTGTAATCTGTGAAGCTGCAGCAATTCCTTCAGGGGATGAAGTGGAGATGAGAGATTTATGATCTTCAGTGACGTTTTTCTTCCAGCTTTTCCGTCTTTGCTTGCCATGAGGATGAGTCACAGTTGAAGATTGTAAATGATCATCATCATCATCCAAGACAATATCATCGTCGGCAATAACTTCCAAGATAGACGCAATTTGGGTGGGACTATCAAATGACTCGGATTTTGGCTTCGACTCGTGTTGCAAGGAATTCTCGTTATTGGCGTCCATAACGATATTGGAATCGGAAGGCGTTGCAGATACGGTGGTGGAATTGATTGATGGCGGAAATTCTCTTTTCGTAACGCCGGATTGATCGGTAGCATTGACAAGTGAATGTAACATTGTGATTTTATTTAAATAAAATCCAGCGCTGGTTATTCAAATTACAATAAAGTGCACGCGTTTAGTTATAATGATCAATTCGGAAACAGACGCAATGGATCTGTGCAATAGAGAATGACACAGAAATGTGAATGAACTCTTTTAATGAATCGGATTTGATGCCTTATAACACAAATTTTCAAATCTAACAAACAATTATTCAACACAAAGTTAGAAAATGTCTACCAGCGCAGCAGCCATAAGACAAAATAAAAATATTCTTTTTAAAGAGGGTGAAAAATGAAAAATTCCACAGTTTCCACTTTATAGATATGTACTTAAAAATACATACTAAATTTCCAGCACAATCAATTACAAAGCTGGGAAGTTTTTGTCGTTAAGCTCAATCTTTGCAGCAGCAGCCTTTCCTCCCTTTCCTCTAGGACCTTTACCTTTACCTCTAATGTTGTTTGTAGTTGGTCTTGGTCTTGGCTCCCGAGAATTGTCAGCAACAGTCACCTCAACATCAACAAAAGTCTTAGTCTTCTTGGCCTTTTGCTTGGTTTGTTTGATTCCAGTAGCCTCAATGAAAACTTCTTTCTCTTTGACAATCAACTCTTGGTTGGACCATTTGTCCTCAGCTCCAGAATTGGCAACTCTCTTTGGCTTGGCAGCAAGATCTTTCTTTTGAACCTGTAATTCGTTGAAGTAATCGTCAAGAGTCTTGTAAACTGGCTTCTCTGCCTCTTCCTCCTCCTCAGCAAGTTCCTCTTGGGCATCAGCCTCACCCTCAACTTGAGATTCGGCCTCGTCACCGAGCTTGCTCTTTTGAGACTTAGCAGTCTCAGTTTTACCGGTTCTCGAGTGCTTGTCGAAGCTCTTGGCCTTTCCAGAGCGACGGTCAGTGGACTTTGGTGGTTCAACATCAGCATTCTTGTTCTTGAATTTGGAACCAGCCTCATTTCCAGTGGCAGAAGGCTTCTTGTTCTTCTTAGCCTTGGACTTGTCAGCAGATGGAGGTGGAGCGTCCACTTTCTTGGAAGAAGTGGTCTTCTTGACGATCTCCTTTGGTGCAATCACCTCGGATTCATCATCGGAAACATCGTTACCCAAAAGGGCGTAAAGGTTCTTGAGAATTAGTCATTCCATTATTGTCAATTCGGAATATGGGCTTCCACATGCTGATCTAGCTCAACTTTCGAGACTCAACAGAATTTTGTGTCAGATCTTCAAATGATCCACCCAATACTTTCCAAATTGCTGAGAATTATCAAACCTACCTTGTTGTTGGACATCTTGTAAGCTCAGTGTTGCGATATTACGCTCAACTTCAAAGCTATGTTGAATAAGAAGTTCCAATAGAGTAACTTTTCAAGAAGCTAGCTGAAAAATTTTTGTCGTCGAAGTTGGGAAATCCAGTTTGTCGTGTCTGACCTGAAAAATTACAGTGAAGCCGATAATATATAGTCATACAATTATAAAACTCAAATGCTATATGGATATCCTAATCCTGATTTTCCAATATGTAAGCGTCTCCAACACGGACCAAAAAGTCCTTCACTGCTGCCCTTAAATCGGCCATTAAATTTTTGTCAAACAGCTGTAAAACCCAATCATACGCAACTGGACAACATTTGATAAAGTCCTCGGAGTCCAGTTCACTATAAGCTTGTAATATTTCAACAACAACTGGTCTCCAACTTTGTATATTTCTAGATTGATCAACCTCATTCAATGCAACGTATCGTTCGAGAATTGTCACTCCCATTGGAATCAAAATCCCAATGATTTTCGCTCTTGCTTCCTTATTTACCCGCTCTGAATCGCAGTACAAACGGAATAGAACACTGATGTAAACTCCCGCAGACGAAGTTTCTTGTTTCAACAGATTCGGAAGTTTGTCAATGACTCCAGCATTCCACAAACGAACTCTCAAGTTGTAATCCTCGTTGAACTCCCTAGCAAATTTGTAGCTTTTTTCTAACAGATCAGACAGTCTAAATAAGCTCTCCACAGGAATCGATTGATAAAAGTCGTCACTATCAAATAGTTCCGAAAGAATCTGGATCATGTGCAATTGCAAGACACATTTGATGACAATTGCTGATTTCTCTTTCGATTGGTTTAAAGGAAGAGGCAATTCCAAGTCAGAATCACTATTGTCCTCCTGATGAATAGTAGAGTCGTATTCATCGGTTTCCTCATGCTTTGATCCATTAGCAGTCTTCAATGGATCAGCCTTAAAGAGCTCTTTAGCAGTGGTCAAATCGAACAGCTCGGCAAAAGCATCATTGAGTTGATCCCAATGCGTTTGGTTGAATTTAGCTTGGTTCTCCAAAATGAGTTCTTTCAAACACGAAATCCCGATCTTGGAAATGGTCTCATTCTGTTGACATATACACGAAACTAAAAGTTTCAGGTACCCATCCATCTTTCCGCTCAAAGTATCGAAATAGTAACCAAACAATGCAATCATATTTCTCAAAGCTTGAATTAAGGTTGTTGATAACCACACCGACAAATCATCCTGGGATGTGTTAAGCTCCCATCTTTCATTCAAAATGCCAAAAATTGGGAATAATAACTCCTCAGAAACTTTGTCCCAGAAGTCCTCCTCGAATTGACCTCCATTTTCAATCAGAGTATCAAACGTAAAGTTTAAAGCTTTGGATCGGACCTCCAAATCCTCTCCATTCATGACAACGTCATGGAATCCATACAGAATCGGGAACCATAGATCTTTAATGGTCAGCTCGCCATCATATTCCTCTAACGTTTTTGGTATGGTCTTAACCAATTTTTTCATAGCCTGTAGAGATTGAAGACTAGACTTTTGGAATTGTTCATTTTTGGCATACTCAGTTAAACAAACCACAAGCGATGAGAAGGCATCTAGTTTCAAAATTTGATCAAAATGATTTCTCATAATCATACTGGTGTATGACAATCCTTTGGAGACGAATTTCTCGTTGTCGTCTTTGGCAGCATTAGTGAGAATCTCCAATAATGCTTGCCAGCCAGATTTAATGAGATCTGCCTTTTTATGGATCATATATTGAACACAATCTAGAACCATCTCACGGACTTGGAGATTGGAACTGTTGAGAATGATGTAATTAAATGGCTTCAAGAATTCTTTCTGGAACTTGAAATGAGAAAGCTCTTCGATGGCAAAGAATCGTTCCGACAATTGTCTCAAAGAATCCAGAGCAAAGAATGCGATAACTGTGTTTTGATGACAACCAAACTCATTGAACTTTTCATTCATGACTGCCCAAAGAGCAGACCACTCAACTCTGATTCTGCCCATATTGTAGTAGCAAACATCCACCATTTTCTGTAACGAGAAGATTCTTGGATTCTGACTTTGGCCGGAAGATTCAATTTCCTCATGCGAAACTTCACTCAAAGCAGCAATAAAGTTGAAGATTCCATTACCTTCGATTTCTGAACTCTTGGAGAAAACCTTGTCAATGGCAACATCTAAATCGGTAGCATTGATGCGGGAAATCATCTCGGGATTCAATTTCTGACTGAAGTGATGTTGGGAAGTTTGTTCAGACATGGTTTGTTTCTTTCCAAAAGAAAAGAATGATCCTGGGTTTGATTGATGGGATCTGGAACTTTCAACAGAGTTGCGGCTAGCCAATCTAGCATTGAGCAAGTCAGGAATGCTCTCAGAATCAATGCCTTGGGAAAGTAACTTGAGACGTTCAATTTGGGAGATTGATGTGAGAATGCTTTTCCAAGAAGATCCCAAGTTGGAGTTTTCTTGAACGGAAACTTCCAACAAGGCGTACACAGCGTCAATATTCTTGGACTTCAGTTCTTCAGGATTGTTCAAATTGCAAAACTGAACCAATGCTCTAATAAATGATGTTCTTGCGTAATCTAGATCAAACATGCAAGATATATGAATAGACAATTTTATTCCTTCAAGAAGAAGTCTCGAAGTATCGTCATCATCATATTCTTTGAATGGAGGAGTCAGTCCCGCTAAGATTGACATCCAGAGATTATCAAACATGGATCTCACATGGTCAGAGTTGTTGAGAACATTAGCAGTATAAAACACAACCTTTGAATTTTTCTTGGAGACACTTCCAATACTTTTAACAGCTTGTTCAGTCTTTGAAGACATCTCCTTCGAAGCCTTGGCATAAGCCTCCTTTGCCAAATCCCTACCACCAAAGAACGATTGTTGTATAGGTGGTAGATCATTGGAAATCAAAGCAGCATGTTGCTCACTCTTTAAGAGAATCTCATCATTCTGGATATCTGTGTAAATTTGTTCAAGCACAGCATGGTCAAGGTTTTTACCATCATCGATACCACGATTATTGTTGACAAAGTCCTCTAGAGTCATTCTCTTCTTCACTTGAGGAGAATGTTGGTCTGTATTGAGCATGATGACAGAATACGAGAGCACATAAACCGTGTCTGCGTTTGCAAATGTTGAAGGGTTGTCATCAACATACTTCTCGGCAAACTTCAACATGAATCTATCAATTTTTTGTGATTCACCTGGCAATCTAAAATGCTGTAGGAAGTATCTTAAAGCATCCAAGAATTTCTTGTTCTTGAATTCCATCAAATCCACAAACTCATGCATGATTGCAACATTTTTGTCATCTCCTTCACCTAAATATTCTCCAATGGCAGCCTTATCCAAGACATCCGTTTCCAGTAAGAACGAGGCAATGTCCCGAGGCTGATCACCGGAAATAAACCCATTCTCAAGAAGACTCTTAATCCCCTTCTTTGGATTGTAGTTGAATAGCCTGATACTGTCCAGAAGAACGTTTTTCCTCTGCTTGATGCTGTCGAATTTTGACGCTGTAGTTTCGTCATTAGCAGAAGTCACTGTGTCACTAATGGACATACTAGCAGCAGAAGCTTCAATAGAAGCTTGAGACAATACCGAGCTACTTGTCAAAGCACGGTCTCTATTAGCATAAGTCGAAAGGGGCACATCAACGTTTGTGCTAGTGATGAGTGGTTTTCCACTCCAAGAGTCTAACGATCTCAAGAATGCAAGAATGCAATCTATAGATGTCATTTTCAAAGCGTATTCAATTGGGAAGGTTAATGATGCATCAGGATTAGGAGGATGTCCACCCATCTTGGCAGCATTGAGTTGAGGAACATCTGCAAGGTTATAGGTAGCTAAATTGCGCGTGAGGCTTTCTCGGTAGCCAACTTTTTGATTTGCAGTCGCATCAACTCTCGTAAGAGCGAACTTAGCTAAATAGTCCATGATAGATTCGCACAAATTCGGCATAGTTGTATCACAATCGTAATTTAAGTACAGCTCAATAAGAACTTTTGGAGCTTTGCAAATTCTGTGAATAACAGACAATAAATACCGTTTTTGATGGGCAGTTGAACTTTTCATTTCACTAACAGGGAAATAAATGTCGTCTAGAAACACAGGAATCTCAGACTTGAACAGAGCTCTCATTTGATCAACCATGATCCAGAAAATCTCCAAACAGACCTCATACACTGGGGCCAATTGGGAGGCTGCATTTCTGGCCAACACCAAACAGAGATACTTGCGGATTGCATCCACCAATCTGGTTCTCTCATTTGTGGTTCTGTTCACAATGTTACAATTTCGATCAAGGATGCTATCAATGTGATTTTTCAGAATCCAGTGAATGATATGCAAAGAAAGTAATTTAGATCTAATTGCATGAGACCTCATATCAATGGACTCATTTTCCATCACTTTCACGGACAAGTTGCACATAGATCTCAATATTAAAAATGCATCTTTGACTACCAATTCTTCCTCGTTTCCAGAGTATTCATCAGTTCCAATTTGGGCATCATCATTCTGCATGTTCTGTTCCATCTCTTTAAGAGTCATTTTAGGTTGAGGAGTCACTGGAGTAGCAGTGGTTGAGATATTTGCAGCCAAATCGTCAGATGGATCAAAGGAATCACTTTCAAGAGGAATTCTCTTGCGTGCAGCAGTAACCTTCTCAAATACAACGTTGACAACCTGTGTCAAGGTTGCTTGTGCAATTCCTTGATTGATTGGAGACAAAGATAGCAGGAAAATATTATAAATCTGCCTCACTGCTTGTAGTAAGACTCTACCATGGATAGGCATTGAATCGTTCAATATGGCACCAGTCAAGACTCTAATCACTTGTAATTCTACTCTTTCATCAGTTCCTTCACCTTCAAAGCATGAACTTATCACCTGGACAGCAGCTTGAATAAAAGGAACGTTATGACCGCGTGCATCTTCCGGATCAACATTAGTTTCCATGTCCGCGTCGGTATGGATATCCGGTTTAGTACTCTTGTAGTATATATCAATGGGATCATGGAACACATTGAAAGTGAAGATTTTGCTTAGACAGTCAAGAGCGATGATCTTGGCTTCATCACTTGAAATCTCGCAAGCTTTTCTTAAAACGTTGAATAGATCAAGTTGGCTAGGTAGTTCTCCATTATTGAGAGTCTCCAAGGATTTGTTGACTAGTTCGACCAAATTCTTATGTTTCTTACTAACTTCTTTCAGTTGAATAAGCTTCTCTAATGAAGACTTTATAAAAGAGACAGATGCTGTTTGATTAACACTGGAAACCGCACTCAGAGTTCTTTCGCGTGCCGGAGTGGATGAAGTAGATGTTCCTGTCCCATTAATGGCAGCGATATCCAACTTATCCAATACAGGTTTGGTAGGCGTTGTTTCTGAAGATTCAGTAGTAGAGACTCCATTTTCGTGTTCTTGGTTTGTATCTTCCGTTGATTCGAAAGGTGTCGGTTCTTCCGGAGTAGAAGATGTCTCAGGATGCGGCGCCGAGGTTGTGGGTTCGTCCTTGTTAGCCTCACTCATGCACTAATTAGATTATTTGTTGGTGACGATGGTAGATCGGATGATGTTCTTGTATTATCTGCAGGACAGCACACAATTAATAGAGCGATCTGTTACGTTTAAATCAAGTCAATTGACAGATGTAGAGCAACCAATACACTTGAGCAATAAAATTGAGCAATATAGAGAAATTTCTAAGGATAGAATAACCCAACTGTGTCCAATATATATCTAATAGCTCTCGCTTCCTATATAACACAAATACACAGTGCGCCTCTTGTCCCTGAAAAAAAAAAAGGAGACCGGGCTTCAAACCACAATTATCCACCCAAGCCCCAAGATCTATGCTACCATAGTAAATTATAAAGATTGGAATGGTATTAAACATGAATCTAATTAAGCGACTCCCAGCTACGGCCGTGTATATTTTTAAGCTCGTCCTGAGTATAGATATGTCCGTTAGTGAAATACCCTGCAGCGATCTTGGCATCTATCTCGACACGAGAATCTGCAGGAAGTAGCTCATCAGGTATCTCGACTCTTTCGACAATCTCAATTCCTTGGGACACAATGGAGTCGTGCTTCATATTACTCATGGATAACATTCTATCAATTTTGGTGATTCCCAACCAATGTAGAACATCAGGCATCAATTCTTGGAAACGGGCATCTTTGACACCGGCAATGCATTCAGTACGATGGAAATAAGCATCTGCGGTATCTCCAGCTCTCTTTCTGGCGTTATAGACCAAGTATTTTGTCACTTCTCCCAGAGATCTTCCTTCTTTACGATAGTAAGCCACAACTCCATTTCCTCCTTTTTGTGCTTCTTTGGCAGCCTCTCTGAGACCAAAGATCAAATAACATCTGCAAGAGCAGATATCCGATAGGAAAACGTCAGATCCTGAACATTCATCATGGACTCTTAACGCCAGTTTTTTCTCTGGATCTGGAATGTCCTCTGGATTTCCAAAAATGTACACTGTAATACCTCCAATTGGTGGGAGGAACGTCTTAATGTCCGGACGAGTAATCAACTCGGGATACATGCCATTTGTGTCCTCGAAAAGTGCGCGTCGAAGCTCGTTTTCGGTGACTCCTAATTTTTTAGCCACCCCTGGTAAATGCCAAACAGGATCAATGGCTATCTTAGAGACAGCCATTTCTCCATCTTCGTTTAACACAATCTTTCCATCAGGCTTGAGATTTCCTTTTTGAACTTCTTCCTTGATCTCTGGAAGAGACAAAATTGCCTTGGTGATGGACATGGAAGGTCTAACTTCAACGTTCTCGTTCTTTGAAACGTCCTCATAGAGCCAAGGAGCCAAATGACCCAATGGATCCAAAGAAACGATTTTATCACTATCATACCATTGAGGTTGTGGAGCAAAGTTCACAGGTGGCTCAGCGTTAGTATAGTCAGGAACGTGATTAGCGTCTAATTGTCCAGTAGCAATACTCATGGCATGATAAATGGAGTATGGTCCGGAATGAGCACCGATGGCATTGTGCTTGACTAAACCGTCTCCACGACGAGAGCAAACAATCGGTCCTCTTTGTTTCCAATCTTTGTTGTACCAATCTAATTTGATCGGCTCGAGATCTTGATCTCCAGTAATGGTGGCAAGTCTGATTTGATCACCATAGATGTGATCTAGTGATTGATTGATAGGCTTTTGGTCCATCTGCTTACTATTGAGTGAATTAGCGCTAGTTGGCTTATGATTAGGGTGTCCAATTGAATGCTCACATGAGCAAGTGTGTGCTGCTGCGAGTAGTGAGGCTGGTGCCATTATTTTAAGATTGAGCGGTTAAGTATAAAAACAAAGATGATGCGGTTTGCAATGGATTTGTATTACACACTGGATAGTTTATGGGGCAGAGTGGCAGATTTATATAGTAGAATTTGTTATCTGTAATGAGTATCGTTATCTAGGCGGTTTACGGCAATCGTGGATGCTCTAAGAGGTCCGGGCTGTGCTAGGAACGTAAAACCGACGGTAACCGGTTTTAGAAACTTGGCAGTGAAAAACGGAAGCCGTCGGCCATTTTGAAGTATCTATATCTATAGCTGGTGTTATACAATTAAAAGTAGTCGATTAGTACTGGTGAGTGTGAATCGAGTCGACATGTTCAACTTTGATCATTGGTCTGTAGACTGGTTTCCACATTTGCGACTTGACCCATTTGAGACAATCTTCGAAGTCTCTTGGGACAGTAACCTTTCCTCCTTCTGGAGATTCTTCTTCTTCCACCATAGCATTACCTTCTTCCAGAGCTCTCAAGATCACAGCAGTGGCCACCTTTGCAGAGGTCTCATCAATGACTTCCAATGGAGCCAAAAGACCAGCTTTGGAGTTTCTGATAGCTGGAGAACCTGCAGCAAGTTGGTCAACGGCAGCCGAAATCATCGAGTCAGAAATCGTTTTAGCTCTTGATAACACAGCACCTAATCCGATACCAGGGAAAGTGAAGCAGTTGTTGTTCTCACTCACCACATATCCATTCACAGGAGGGAATGGAGATCCAGTAGCAATCAAGGCATTGTAATCGGTCCATTTGAGAGCATCCTCTGGTGTACATTCATGCAATCTTGTAGGGTTGGATAGCGGGAAAATGATCGGTTTAGGGTTATGCTTGTACATCTCCTTGATCACCTGTTCATTAAATGCAGATGCTTGTGTAGAACAACCAACTAAAACAGTAGGTTTAATCTTCCTCACAACTTCAACCAAGGATCTGGTGTCAACTCCTTCCCATTCTTCAGCACTATCAGCGTAAAGTTGTTGAGTTGGGGAGGATTTTGAATGCATAGAGTCCAAAATCAGTCCTCTTCTATCCATACAATGGATTCTGGCTCTAGCATCTTCCACAGTACTTCCATGGATAACCATATGATTCACAATTTGGTCAGCAACACCTAGACCTGCGGAGCCGGCACCATAGATAATGATTTGGGTATCAAGCAAGTCTCTTTGACTCAATCTTAATGCCGCAGTCATCGAGGCCATCACAACGGCACCAGTACCCTGAATATCATCATTGAAACATGCTAGTTGATTTCTATATCTCTGTAGGATTGGTCTAGCAGTGGTGACACCAAAGTCTTCAAAGTGCATCACAGCGCTCGGGAATCTTTTTTTCACAGCTTGGATGAATTTGTCAATAAACGCGTCGTATTCTTCACCTCTCACTCTTTCAAATCTATTGCCCATGTATAATTCATCATTAAGTAGTCTCTCGTTGTTGGTTCCAACATCCAGAACCACACTCATGACTCTTCCAGGATGGACACCTGCGCAAAGAGTCATTAGAGCTGCTTTAGCAATGGTAATACGAACACCTCCAACACCTTGATCTCCAATTCCAAGAATTCCCTCACCATCGGAAACAACGATATAGTCAATATCCTTTGCCTCACCAAATGTGGCAAGTCTTTCGTCGATAGAGTCTGGATCAGTGATATCCAAAAACACACCTTCTGGTTTTCTAAATCTGTTGGAATATGCGGCAATAGCGTCTCCTTCTGTAGGAGTATACACGATTGGAAGAAGTTCTCTAATATGTCTTCTCACAAGTTCGTAGTATAGAACTTTGTTCTGTAGTCTCATTGAGGTACAGAAATCATTTTTGGCGAGCGGACTCTTGAGGAAATGGAGCTGATCGTATGCTCGTTCAATTTGTTCATCCAAAGTATTCACAACTGGTGGAAGCAAACCGGTCAAGCCAAACGCTTCTCTTTCTTCCAAAGTAAACGCAGAACCTTTATTGAAGAGAGGGGAATTTAAAAGTTGGAATCCTGACACGGAACATTCTATTGGACCATCGACAGAAAGTCTGGTGAACTTAGGCGGTCTCACTTTGGCATGCTCACCAATTGGAGTTTTGATTGTATGAGAGTGGACATGAGAAGTTTTAGAATCTGTTATCACCGATTGGAATCTCACAAATCCAGTAGGCTTCCATTTGCTGGCTGCACGGATAGAAAGCATTTTAAATATCTTTCAAAGGTAGATAGGATTTTTTCAGAATGGAGAGATATTCTTAGTTTTATAGTTTCCTGTTGCCCTTCCAAACTGGTAATGAAATCAACTTGTACAGGATATAAAAAATCGCCAAAACGAAGAAAAAAGCCGCACATCAGAAAGCCACTTACATTACGTTCGTAAAAATTCGGAGCAGGCTCCTCAAATTTACTACTCCGCAGCACCCCGAAATCAAATCATTAGTTTTATAGCCTACATGAGTATCCGTAGTTGTATGAATACATAAGTCAAGTATCCAGTCTTCGGAATATCTGACATATCGCTCTTCTTGGATCAATTGGATCAAAAACTGCCAAACGTAACCATCTAGGCATTCCCAATTTTTTCATGGCTGTGTAGCCAATATGCACAGCGGATTATCTCGGAGTATTTTTTTTTCTCTTGAGGGAAGGATTTTCTAAACTTGTACCCAAGCATCTTAATCAAAGGTTGTTTATTATGAACACCTTCCCCCTCACCTACCCCTCTTGTTGTTTACTACAATGTAAACAATTAGAAACCCCGTTCCGGCTAATGTCCATTTGCCCGTCTGCCATCGTTCTAAAATGGTCGTGGCTAACCAATATCCTATGTCCGGTCTACGGAGATTCTTCTTGCGTAACAGGAGTACCTTACTTACGGTCTCTGAGATGATTTGCTTAAATCGATTTGCTTTTCATAGTTTTTCGGTTATAATCCTAGCAAATCAAAGAAATATATGTCCGTATACGGGTCTAAATCGCTCACTCCCCTTTGAGTAAGATAGAACACCTGCTCGAAGATAGGTTTTCGAAATAAGGATTTTCTCGAGATAGTATCGAGAACTCTTGCCACCTCTGTACATAGAAGCTCAGCTAACCTGTCACTGATCTGTCTTTTAGTTGGTTGTTTTGACCAGATCCTTAATTGTAGAGCAGATTTAAGAGCCATATGTCCTGTAATCCAGTGAGGAGGACTATTTTCAATATCTATCCCTCCTATACCGACTATGGTTAATGTACGAAGCAATTCGAACGTCAATACATAACATTTCTGCTCGATCTCCTCGTATATCTCATACATATTTTCCGACAATTGTGTTGGATTGGATTTCAACATTTGAGAGAAACAATACATTACCGCATGTTCCATTTGTAACTTCATTATCTCAACGGAACCAATAACCTTTCCAAGTAGACCGTCTCCATATTCTTTCATTGAGCGGTTAAAGAAGTCAAGCTCCAATTGATACTCATTGAATTTGATTATAACAGCATTCATGTATTCTTGGCTCATATTACCCCCAATTCCGTAAATTTGACTTGCCCAAGCCAGAATCTCGTCATCCAATGCCATAAGGATCATTGATCTACCAAAATCACTAACATTGTACAAGATTTCTCCCCTTTTAACTGATGCCAGTCCTTCTTCCAGATTCATTCCAAGTAGGGGTTCAGGATCCGTTCCAAGCCTCTCTGGAGGTCGTTCAACAACATATTGAATATCCATTGATGAAGGTACTCTAGTATTAATTCGTCTCGATGGTAATTGTGTTGGAACACCTTTCAAAACCATCGTCGACTTATCTAGCATGAAACAACAATAAAAGGTTCGTCTCTTTTCCTCATCTAAGGCCCATTTTGGAAATCCCACTTCCTCTTCATCGTATGAATTTAGAGAATTAGAGGTGTGAAATGTATGTTGAGTGTCCAATTGATCATACCGATTCAATTCTGATAGCCGGATTGCTTCACTAACGGAGATACAATACGCAGTGAATTTGCCTGCGCGAAAGTTCCAATCCGCCAGAAGGATATAAATCTGTACTAAAGTAACAGAACTGTAATATTTGGAGATCAAAGTAGATGAACTAGCCAATAAGTAATCAATCACTTGACGGGTTCGCAGATAATGATTGAGAGCCTCCTCATGGTTTCCGGATTTTTGCAAAACAGTAGCACGAATCACATGGAACAGACAAAGAGATAAAGGTTGACGGTCCCGAACGTTTCGGATATATTTGTTCTTCAGTATCATTTCACATAAAACGTCAGGTTCGTTGAAAAAGGTTTCATGGATCTTATCCATATTGGCGATAGGATGGTCTACAAGTAGATCATCGAATAAAGAGTTTTCTGAACTACTATCCAGATCTGGTTTCGAGTAGTTTTTCCATTTCAAAGGCTTGTTAATTCCTGATTTTGGTTGCGGTTCTTTAAAAACACATTTTAACTGCTTGTGAGAACATGATCTACAGATACTTTCATTCTCCAAGACAACACATTTGGATTTCCGTGCTCGACATCGTTCACAAGCTATCCTCTTAGGCTTCATTGTCTAAATTGACCTGGAGGTGAGATCAGGGAGAATGATGATCCATAAATATTTTTTTAGAATATAACTTCCTTGTTATGTCATCAGATAAGCGATTAATCAATATATCAAAAAGTCTTGCCAAGCTCTTAAGACATCAAGCTATAGCTGAAAATTTAAGTATAGATGAACAAGGGTTTGTTCCTTTAGATGAAATCCTCAATCATCGATATATGAAATCCCTGAAGGTTTCACCATTTGACATTTTCAATGTGGTGAATACCAATGTGAAGAAACGATTTCGAATAATTCATTATACCACTGACGGACCACATGAGTCAATCGAATATGATTCTCTAAAGAAACACTTTATTTGTGCTCAACAAGGTCATTCGATGCCTCAAATCAGCCAATCTTACGATATGATTAAACTCACTCCAGAAACACTACCTTCTACAATTGTTCATGGAACCTATAAACGATTTTGGAATGCTATTCAAAATACAGGAGGTTTAAGTCGAATGCAGAGAAATCATATCCATTTTGCAAAAGGATTGCCTAAGGATAAAATCATCAGTGGAATGCGTCAAAGTTGCAACCTATTGATCTATTTGGATCTGGAGAAAATTAAGAAAAGCTCTTTGGAATTTTATGAAAGTGGTAACGGAGTCATATTGACACCGGGAAATGAAAATGGCATAGTTAGCATGGATTACTTTGAAAAGGTGATAGATTTAGATGGGAACCAAATATTAATCGAAGATCAAGAATTATAAAAAATGTTCATAATTAATGTTTAATAGAACTGGACTTGTACTTGAACTCCAGAAGCTCAGCCAGATCCGAAGTTGGACATGCTTTCTTGAAAAATCTATGTTGAAGTAATTCATCGGTTCTAGCCCGATATTTCACTTCGACACAAAGACAAACACTCAAGAAATCCATCAACTCTCCAGATAGCGCCTCAGGGTGTTTCAAAGTTGGTGTTCCATTAGAAACAATCAAGTACAAAGCCTTCAAAGGTTCCTCATTGAGATATGGTGGTTCGCCTTCCACCATCTCAATAGCCATGATACCCAAGGACCAAACATCAACCTTTTCGTCATATTCTTTCTGTCTGACAACTTCTGGTGCCATCCAGTATGGTGTTCCCACCATCGTCGCACGTTTTGATTTCTCGGTTGTAAGTTTGGCACAGAATCCAAAGTCTGTAATCTTAACATTCCCCTTTGCATCCAAAAGAACGTTATCAGATTTAATATCACGGTGAATAAAGTTCTTTTTATGCAAATGTTGCAGTCCTTTCGTCGTTTCATAACATATGGAGGCAATCTGTTGCTCAGTGATCTCAGGATTGTTGTCAATCACATCAGTCAAGCAACCACCTTCCATGTACTCCATGATCACCCACAGATCGTTAGCTCCATTGAGATAAGCTTCGATGAAGTTCACAATATTGTCATGCTGAGAGTCCTTCATCACTAAAATCTCGTTCACAATCAATTCCTTTCTACTCTGCTTGGTTAGATCCATCTGTTTGATAGCAACCTGCTTGTTCCTCATTTTCAAAGACTTGGCAAGATACACTGATCCACTTGCACCTTGACCGGCCTTCTCAATGACCTGGAAGTATGGTGCAGGATTAGTGTTGATCACGACACTTCTAAGCTTAGCCATGATCTGGGAGTCGGTCATCGTCGAGATCCGTTTATCCTTCGCGACAACTTTTCCTTGAGGTGAGGTTTGAGAAAGCTTATTCTTGGCCATCAATGGTTGTTCATAAGGATTGGTTTTGGTACCAATTGTAGCCATCGATGCAGCGGCCACTGCCAGTTTACTTTTCTGAGGATACTGCTTGTATGGCGACTGAACAGGTTTTGATTGTGACCGATACTGAGCAGGAGATTGTTGGCGTTGAATATTTGCATGATATTGATGCTTCTGAGAGTACTTTGACGCGGAAACAGGCGTCTCGGAGTTTGGAGAGTTTGGAGAGGATGCCGAGTGAGGGGAGATGTTATGCGAGTATTGACGTAGGGGGGAGTAATTCACAGGCGATGACTGTTTATAAGTCGAAGGAGAATAACGTCCAGGAGGAGATGGAGTATGCATATTGTTGGTGTCCAATCTAAGATTTGGATTTATCTTGGAAGGTGAGATATTAGAGGAAGAAGACCCTGGAAGATAGGGATTTTTCACATTGCTCCGGAAAGTTGGGGGAGTTGGCGGAACCTGTCCGGCCGGTTTAGTTGGCGAGGTCGAATTTGACGACTGCATTTTCGATTTCATCATTGGAGCTTCTGGAGCCTTTCTCATTGGAATGAATTTAGGGTTTGTGTTTTCACCAGTTGCAGCCTGTGCAGCTGGAGGCGGCGGAGGAGGGACTCTTCTTGGTTGTAGATATTTGTCATCCTTCGTTGAAGAATAAGGTTTAGTAATATCGTTGATCAATCTTGAAGAAGCTGACATATTGCCGTTGGTGGATGTTGAAGAACTAAACGCATTTGTGGGAGGGAATGCCGAATTCGAGGACATATCAGTAAGCCCTAGATCTGGACTCACCAATTCACTATACGTATTGAGAACATCAATAACTGCAGTTGGATCAGCAGCCACGTCTTCTGACGTAATATTTGAACCTTTCAACAAAGTTATCCATTCTGGAGGCACTCCGGTCAATTGACCACTTGAAGGGTCATAACCAACATGCGTTTCATGCGTCACTGTAAGTGGTTTGGAGAATCCTTCTTTCGGACATTTGGCAAGAATACAATCAATCCACATGTTGAGTTCCTTCTCAGTTTTCACTGACACAAAAGTTGATTTTGAGCGATGAATAATCTCGAATGAAAACGTCTTTATTTGATTCTTAAAGCATCCAGATATATGAAGCAAAGGGATTCGCATTGATAACTCGGATTTCTCATCGTTTTTGTAGAAGTCAAGACTAGACTCACTAAGGACGAGGAATTTTCGAGGCCATCTGAATGATATTAGTCCTTCTTCTTTCACTTGGACCCATCCACTTTTACGATAAATGGTTGCGTGAATTCGAAGTCTTGGCATTGACATATCTCCCTGATTGTTTGCATTGGACGAGGCACTTGTCCCGGACGAGGCACTAGATTTCTTACTATGTAGTGACATGCTTGAAGAAGGAATCAATTGAGGGACTTGGGGGGCATGTCCAATGTCAGTAAACGCGTTCCTTCCCATTGATTCGGTGGTCATTTTGGACATGTTACAAGCTAGCAAGAACCTTCAAAAGTTTCGTTATTTGGGGAGAGGGTAGGTAGCTAGGATGCTTAGAGGTTTCCTCTGGATGTTGTGTAACTGAATATCGGCAACACAAGATAAGGCCTTAAAACAACTGATCTCCTTTGAATCGCAAGAAGGATGAAGCTAATGATTTTCAACTCTGCGACACTCGCAATAAAAATGAAAACAAAAAGTCTTGTGTTTCCAGGAAAATACAGATTTTGGAGACACTCGATTTGGAAATTTATTTTTGGGAGAACGCGAATTGCAGCTGACAGGAGACTTTTTATAAACTTGAGAATGAAAAGTAAACGATATGGTACCACACGCTTAAGTTCTACATTTACATGGTTTTAAAGGTCCTAGGAATGACATGAAAGCATCAAGATGTTGCAAATTGATGCGTCAATCTGACAGATCTCGATGTTTCAATATTTTATAGTTTGGTTTCAGACCTGGCTTAAGAGCGCGTCAGATTTTTTTTCTCAACTTCTCCTGTGTAACACATTTTTTTAGCAGCCTTGTAGACTTTGTTTTCAAGTAATTATGCAGTTCAAATCTTATTGTCTATATTCTGTACGCATCTGTTTTTTTTGGATCAGAGATGGAAATGCTGTGGGGATGGTAAGATCGAATAGAAAGACCCTTGAGAATCGTCGTCATCATCATTTTGATCTGTATCCATGGCAGAAATCACCCTGCTTGTCAATACACTGTAATTATAAGTACAACTTGAACCTGATTCTGTAGGGGATTGTGAAATGGATCGATCTGCGTTAGCCACATCTCGATCTTCCACACTATCAGGTACTTGTGAACTTATATCCGAAATGAACGAGTAAACTTCGCTAGGTTGATTTGATGTTTGATCAGTTATTTCTGTCTCTGAATTTGATTCTGCTTCCTGTCCAATATTCGCCAAAACCCTTGTCGGACCCCTGTATTGTGTGGATCGGCGAATCGTAGCTCCTGTTCGGCCGAGAATCGAATCTCTTCGAATCGGGACGGTCTGTGATCCAGGAACAACCAAGGATGTCATCGAGAAATTATCATCGCTGCCATTCATTGATCGAGGTCTAGCAATGCTGTATTGTCTATTGATTTCATTGTGATTATCAAACAAGTCACCACCAATGTAAATTTCAACCACAGATGATGGATATCTAATCACAGAGTTGTATCGTGATAAAGATCGTCTTTGTGAAATAAGGGTAGATTCTCGACTTGCTCGACTAATGCGACTAGATCTATAGGCCAAAGATCCCTCTCTACTCAAACGTATTTCATCCGTATGAGTATTCAACGAAATGTGATCTTGCTGCATAGGCTCGAACTCTTTTTCTGTCTCCTCCAAGCCCTCCTCTTTTGCCTGTCTTTTGAACGGAATCAAGAAACTTTCTCGAAGTTTATAATAAAGCCGGGAAACTCTATGTTCTTTAGCTCGTTTCTGACGACTGATAGGATTATCCACCTGATCTAACTCATCGAAATATTTAGAGGCATCTAAATCATCATTAGGATGGCTATAATGATCTTGCAAAATTTCAAATTCAGGTTCATAATGTATCCTTGCTAGATCCTCATGCAAATTTTCTAAGCTTTCTTTGATTTCATCTAGATCTGTGCTTATTGTTGTTGAACGTATCGATATAGTACCTTGGAACATAGTAACAAGTAACAGAAACAATATTACGGCTCAAGTTTTCTAGCCGCCTCCCTTCATAAAAGGGCAAAGGATTATTTGTGGTGCAGGGAGTTATTCCCAATTAGACAAAATTAAATTCTATTAAGAAATAAATATTTAATGGGTAGTTACTATTATTTGTTCTGTTACTATTCCCTTTGAAGAAGTCTCTAGACATATCTGTAGGTTTCAATATATCTTCTCCTCCAATAGATTTATAAGTTTAAGATCTACAATTAGTAGTTATATAATCCCAATTCGACTTCTTCCATCAACAAACTTCCCAAATTACTCATGACTATTATTGTATAGATCATCTGCTGATTCCCACTTAATAACCCCTTACAGTTGAATCAGCCCCTTCATTGTACAAAACTCGTAACTCTTTTTGTCAGATAAAAATAAATGACCTCATTGCTTAGCTAAGAATAACTTGCTGGGGATGTTTAGATTTTGCCATTAAATATATCCTGCATCAGTTCTAGTTTTGCATATAATCTTGTTGCAAATTTGTATTTTACATCCTAAACAAAGAGAACTAGGTATCATACACAACCATCGGTGACTAGGCATTACATATTTGTTCCTAATCCTTGTGAGTTCGCTAAACTTTCAATTTCAAGGCGACAGGTCAAATAATTGAAATTTCACGCTTCAATGAACTAAAGTTTCTGATTCCACTAAAACAATCATCTTCACACTCATTATTGAGTTGAACCCACTTTCCTGAATATATTAAAGTTCACGCATACAACATCGAAAGTATAAGCTTCATAAGCATGATGTCTTCGAATAACTTCAAAGCAAGTCGATCGAACTCCATAAAACGAGACCCAGAATCAATATCAGATTATTCTGATCTTTATGATGAATACTTAACAGATGAAGCAATGATGAGCCCTTCAAGTTTACAAAAAGAGTCTTATTTGCTTGATTCCCAAAATTACACAAACATCGAAAGACAAAATTCTGATCTTATTGCTAGATTATCCTACAGAGAAGTAACGAATTCGAACTCAATTAACGATTCTGATGACAGTTCTTCAACAGGAACCATACAACCTGACCGTTCTCTAATTCCAGACTCATCTCAAGAATGGCAAGAGAAAGGCGCGGCCAAAATCATTCACAACATCAAAACAGCTGATGGAAAACTCAAGACTGAGATAGTAAGAAAATCAGTCAAGGATTTCAAGTTAGGAAAAGAACTCGGTGAGGGTTCGTATTCTACAGTCGTGTTGGCTGTCGACCAAACCACTGGTCGTAACTATGCCATCAAAGTGTTACGTAAGCGACACATTATCAAGGAGAAGAAGGTCAAATACGTCAACATCGAAAAAAATGCATTGAATAGACTTGGACATGGACATGGTATAATCCATTTGTTCTACACTTTCCAGGATGAGCCCAATCTTTATTTTGTTCTGGACTATGCTCAAAATGGAGAGTTACTTGCTTTGATAAAGAAACATGGTACCATTGATGAAGATTCTGTGAGATATTATTCTACACAATTAGTGGATGCCATCGACTTTATGCACACTAATGGTGTGATACACAGAGATATAAAGCCAGAGAACATTCTGCTAGATGCTGAGATGAGGATTAAGATTACCGATTTTGGAACAGCAAGAATGCTAGAAAAAAATGACAATGGGGAGTATCCTTCTGATGTTAAGGCTAATTCCTTTGTGGGAACTGCCGAATACGTGTCTCCAGAGCTATTGAATGACAAGTACTGCGGAAAGGCTGGAGATATTTGGGCTCTTGGATGCATTATCTACCAGATGATTGCTGGGAAACCACCTTTCAAAGCCTCAAATGAATACCAGACGTTCCAGAAAGTGCTCAAATTGCAATATGCATTTACTGCTGGCTTTCCAATGGTCATCAGGGACCTTGTGAAGCGTATTCTTGTAATCAAACCAAGAGACAGAATCACTGTACCAGAAATTAAGAAGCACTACTTTTTTAAAGGTGTCAATTGGAACGATAAAGCATCCATTTGGGAAGTTAACCCACCGGAACTTGGTCCTTATAAAGTTACAGGCAAGTCGATGCTTCCAGTTCCTGACTTGAACAAGACTCCAATTCCTTCAGCTTCCGCGGTTCTCAAGAAACTGGGAGCCACTGGACAAAAGAATGGCTCTGCTCCAAATGTTACAACAGCTTCAAGCAGCCCAAACACAAGCACCATTTCAACATTAAGTGGAGCTAGTAGTACTTTGTTTGGACTACCAAACCCAATGGCACCCAAAAAGGTCAATTCGTCTCCAATTTTGTCGACCGAGAAATCTTCTACTCAACCTTTATCTACGGCAGCAGCAATTGCGACCACAAAGAAGATGCATACGCAGCCAGCTGGGAAACAACGCAATACATCGGGTTCATCTACGAGTACAACTGAGGTAACAAAGACCTCTGCTAACGTCAAATCAACTGAATCGGCTAAGAAACCCACGCCGAAGGTTCAAAACCAAGTCCATTCAAATGCGACTAGCTACAAAACTGCAACACAACAAGCTCACCATTTGGCCCCTCCTAAGTTGTCTGCTCCTCGGTCGTCTTCGTCTTCGTCTTCGACAATATCTAGCATCTCATTTCAACAAAGAAATACACCTAGTCAGGCTGTGAGCATGATCCCAGGAACCAATATTCCTAGACCGGTGATCAATACACGAGCCAACACTTCTCAAAGTTTCAACAAATCGTCTTTCTCATCAAGTTCAAGATCCAAACAGCCATCCATATCTACGACTTTTCAGCCGTTGGAAGTCAGTGCTATGTCTGTTTTGGATATGACATGGGTCAACTTCTTGATCCATCCGGATGAAAGAGTTCTTAAGGCGGGTATTGTTCTTGTTTCGAAGTTTACTACCGATGCCTTTGAGAAAAAGTATAAAGGAATGCTTGCTGAATCTCCTTTGGGGTATCGCAATAGAGAACTTCTCAACTCCTCTAATCCTGGACTACTTGGTCAGGCTTCTGGGTTGAGGAAGAAATCTGTCGCCTCAACATTTAGTGAAGACGACGCAATTACATTCAATGAGGATGAAACAACCGAGAATCCAGAGGAAGATGAACATGGGAAGGACAACTCTTCTGAGCGTATTTCAAAGCTCAAGAACTTGTTTCATTACAAAACCAGTTCCACAGATCCTGTGGCTAAGCAAAGAACCTTGGTCGTTACAAGTTTCGGAAGAGGATTGTTGTTCGTTGAAAATTTCAATCGCAAGAAGGAAAAATACGAATGTGTTACTGAGGTTGACCTCCTGAACTCTTATATTCATTTCAGAGAGGTGATTGGTGATCGCAGATCAAGAAATGTTGCTTCTGGAGTATTTGCAATCGTTTCATCCAATCTTACATTGGCCTTTGAGGTTGACAAACAGGATTTGTCATCGTGGACAAATGCTCTTGCTCGAGGCCGGTTCATGCAACAGGAACGTAGCATTAGAACACTATTGGCTAATGATCCCGCCGGAGATTCTGGAATGGCTACTGGTGGACTTGCTGCATCCAAGGCAGCCAGTATGGCAATGACTACAAGTGCAGAACAGTCTCCAAGACTTCATGTGGACACTACACCTGCCTCATCCTCTCATTTGGATCTTGATCTACTCCCTAGCTTGGAAAGCATCACAAACCTGGTCCAAGGTAGGGTCAACACCTCTTCTAGTCCAAGTTTACCAAATTATTCAAAAGCTGGTCGTAGACCACCGCCACCAGTTGGTTCATCGAGCGCATTTCCTTCGTCAATGAGACATGATGCAGATGGCCCGACAAACAAATCACACTATCAGAAGTCAGATGAAAATACACGCAAAGTTCTATCTGAAAACTCTCCAATGATTTCTGCCGCCATCAATAAAGCTTTATGGAATTCATCCCATCAGCCCAATGACGATTACAATGGATCTAGCAGTCCTTCGAGCACTACAAATCCTCATTCTTCGTTGTACTCTGTGAACAATGGTTCTTCAAGCAACAGCAACCATGGATCGAATCCTCGGTTAGTTACTTCCATGAATTCCAAGTTCTTGGCCAGAACCACGAGAAGAAAGCGCTAGCGTATTATACTATAATCGATGTGCATTTAGTCTTCCCCAGATTTTTAGTAATTACTTAAAGTAGACTCCAAATATTGAAATTTGTGACTGCGTTTTTTGAAATACCTGCCATATTAGAGAAGGTTGACCAAAAATTGCGAAAATCGTGTGACAACAAAAATTTTATTCACGGGGAAAAAATTCAGATGTACAGGGGAGGAAAAAACACATCCGTGCTGAGTTGGTTACACCACCGGGGAAAATTACCCGCCCAAAAAAAATCTGCAGGTCAAGTGTACAAAATTTTTCAATCAAGAATTTTCATTACTAGCTTTTTGTATCACCCTAGTTAGAAACAGAATAGAAATGGCTAAGTTCATCAAATCGGGCAAAGTTGGTATGTATAATCTTGTCACAAGTCCAAGGGTATGGAAGATTTTCAAAGGAGTGTGATTTGAGACACAACACAAGATCAATTTCCACAATAAGTTGAACGAAACATATTCGATTAACTACAGATTTAAAAAAAACAACACGACATCCAACAACTGTGATTGAATGCCGCTCAAACAGAACTCCGATCTCCATGCTTTAGGCGAATGCTGAAGCTTTACTAACAAAATTTTAGCCGTTGTGGTCAGAGGAAGATACGCTGGTAAGAAGGTCGTCATTGTGAAACCTCATGATGATGGAACCAAGGCTCACCAATTCCCACACGCTATCGTCGCCGGTGTCGAGAGACAACCACTTAAGGTGACCAAATCCATGGGTGCTAAGAAAGTTGCCAAGAGAACTAAGATTAAGCCATTTGTGAAACTCATCAACTACAACCACTTGATGCCAACCAGATACTCGTTCGAGGTTGAGTCCTTCAAGAACGTTGTTTCTGTTGAGGCTTTGTCTGAGCCATCCCAAAGAGAAGAGGCTAAGAAAGTGATCAAGAAGGCATTTGAGGAGAGACACCAAGCCGGAAAGAACAAGTGGTTCTTCACCAAGCTTGCTTTCTAAAAATCATACTAAATATAGTGCTTAATCATTGACTTGATTCAAATGTAGTTGTTATTGTAGCTCTACAGCCCCGACGATAACCGGTTTCGTTAGAGAAAAATATAACCGTTTTGACTAACCCGTGTTTCTGCCAATGTTAAATCCGAGATTGCGACTAGTGGGTTAATATACAACTGAGACTTGTAAACCAGTCATGTCACCACCTTAAGCCTTGTAAGTGTTTCCGTGCTACAGTTTAATAGGTGATTAAATGAGTTAGTCGACTTTGGTAACTCGAAAAAAAAGACGTTAGCCGTTCTGCAGGATGATTAAATAAAAAAAGAAATCAGTAATACTGTGATAAACCTTTAAACAAGCAATTGTTGTACCAAATATTAAAGAATCCTTGATATTGCACTAGATTAGGCATTATGGCTACTTTTCAGTCAGGTGCAGTACCATTGCGATTTCCATCGGAATCAGTGATTACGGCTCTTTACCTCAGAATAGAATCGCTGTTACCAATCAAATCCGGTCTTACTCTATCGCAACTTGAGCTCGACCCCAATTTCGTCGAAGTAAAGACTCAATTAGCAAATGTTGCGGACTCTCCTTGGCTTGGAGATATTGCTCGATGCTCAATTAACATTTTGGAAAACATCAACAAGTTCGACAACGGTGTTGTTCTGCAAGACAGACCACCTGCTTCGGTAGCTTCTTTACGACTTGTTTTAGATCTATTCGTTGATCTTTTGAAAGGAGTTTGGTTCAATATTACTCCAAACCAGTCGGGGACAACCTTGAACTCTCCTCGAGAATGTCTGCGGATAGACATTCTACAGTCAACAATATCCACAGAAAAGTTCTATAATGGCAATCCAAGAAAGCTACCTCCAGAGGTTGCTTTGAGGCTATTACAGATTCTGACTAGCATGATGCTTGAAGACCATATAATGACCACTCTCTACGACATATCCTCGAACAAAATACCTGCTACGAAGCCATCATGCGTTGAGCGTAAAGATATTATTGAATTGAACGATATATGTGGCAATATTATCAAATATATCGGTGCCAGCAATAGTTGCGAATTTCTACAATGCTTGAAGCACACGTTCAAACGCACGAGCCCAGATGCTTTATATGTTTATCGGTCAGACTTGTTAGAATCCGCTCATCTTGATTCCAATAACTTCTCGGACTATTTGACTTTCATCAAAGACCTTGTTCAGAATTCACGTCAATCACAAAACAGTCTGACCCTGTACTGGTTTTCTGAAAGCATATATTTATGGGCATTATCACGCACCGAAGACTTCTTCAAATCTGTCAACGATGACCAAGTCAATACCCAAGCCCATGCATTGTTTGACTACGTGTACAAGAACTCTGATTTTAAGACCTTTGGTATTTCATCTTATAGGATCCTATCCATGCTTCTCCTTTTCATGCCTGACGCCATGGAGAAGTTTTTGAAGGATAGAACGTCAAAATCGAGCACATTGGCTTTCAAAAGGTCTGTGAGTCTAATTACAGTACAACATAAGTTTATGACCGATCTTGTGCAAGTCTTTCAAAAGACACCACAATCGACTGATAGTTTGATGAGGGTTTTACTTGTTGGGTGCTCCATCTACTTGTATCACCCCAAGAACGTTTTGATCCAATTCTCTCTATTGGCTTATGAACAATTAAGAATAGATTTATCGCTGGATAGTATGGAATATTATCCTACTAATTCAAGTCCTGAAACTGTGGACAGATATCGAATGGAATTAATAGCTTCAGGGTTTGTGCTGAAAACGAAGAAAGTTATTTTGCAAGCAATCAATACGCTAGAATCATTTTCTTCAATGCCTATTCGTATGGCCAATACCTGTGGAGCAATTCAAAAGTTATTGGAAACTCCAGATATGACTAAGTTTGTTTTGGATCATTTACAACCTCTGTTTCCGTACATGCTTCCTGCGCTAGAGAAGCTTGCTCTACAGAATCTTGAAGGACAAACTTCAAGCGATTCAGATTCTTCCGGTAGTGGAGAATATAGTGATTCTTTACTTGATGTAGTGGATGCACTACGTCAAGAATCACTCATAGAGCCTCAAACTGCGAAGATCAGCCCAATCAAGTCACACGTACGATCTGTTTCAACCTTGGAATCCGAATCTGTACACACTCTTTCATCATCTTCTTCAGGATTGCCTCAAAAAGACAACCATGCGCTTTCAAAATCCATTTCTTCCAATCCAGTTGTCTTAGAAGCTCAATCATCCTTGATCAAGACTGTACACAAATCGAAAGGGTTTTCTTCGAAAGTTATGGGCCCGTTGAGACATACATTGTCTACCACATCGGGATCTTCATCAGGCGTTGTATCTGGATCGTCCAATCACTCTTTTGTGCCTTCGAGTTCTTCAAGTTCTGGCCATGGGAATGTTTTCGAGACGAAATCCACTCAATCTATTTCTTCGAGTTCTTCCCCATCTTTGAAAAAACACTCTCATCAAACATCACAATCCTCCATAGTTGGAATTAACTCAGAAGAAACTTTATCATTCATCAAGATGAATGTGAATGCTCCTTTGTTCAACAGACTCAGTCTCATAAAGCTCTTAAAAGCTTACAAAGTGTTCCCGAATCTGTTTTTTGAAAGCCTTACTACTGAAGCGCAATCATCTCTTTCCAAGTTCGAACCAGAATTTAGACTCACCATCACACCAATTGCAAAGCTTTTATATACCGATTCTGAGGTTCTTTTCAATGCCACGGAGGAGCTTTTATTAAGCTTTGCACTTTTGTACACTTCCTCAAAGCCAGAATCTGCTGCATTCATATATCTTGGCTCTGTTTCGATTATTGATATCATATCGCGTATGTGTCTTTCCAAAGGTACTAGTAAAGAACTCATGTCAAAGATGCTTGGTTTGTTGGAACGGTTTTTGGACCTTAGATCAAAGTTCTTTGATCTAAGTAGCATCCCACTCAAAAATCCTGCCGTTCTTGATTTCCATAAGACAGGACGTTGTGCAACATTAATCAAGAACTTCGAAAAAGCAGCTTATTTGGGATTATTTTCGGGTAATCCAGAAACTTACAGACAATCAAGACATCTGTTACAGATATCTGTCCAATTGGTAACAGGTGATCACCATCTCCCAACATGTTTCAGTGAGAATGTGGGAACGTTGGCTAAAGCGATTCTTTCAGACAAACTTCCAACAGGAACAACGGCTGTCAGAAAGAAATTACGAGATCATTTATCTCACATGAACGACCCAAATAAGACTCTTATCGAGGTTTGGGGTTTAATGTATGATCGATTCAAAATCGCAAGATACAATTCATCGGTAAAGAGCGAATCTTCGAATACTCACCAAGATTCAGATGACGTAGAAGACTACTCAGAATTTTTGGCTTCTTTAGGAGGTATATTTTACTCTCCTGATTTTGAGGATGATCCAAGGAAACATGCTCTGCAGGAAAAGCTGAGATCGTTTTTGACTGGCCAAGTTGTCAACATGTTCTCTCCTGATCCCAAGTTACGAGATAAAGCAAGGCGAGTCCTTTGTGTCTCTATGCATCATTATCTTTGTGGCTTGTACCTTGAATTATTGGGCAAGAATTTCTGGAGATTCGAAAAAGCTTTTGAACAGAAGGAATATCATATTTGCGATCTTATGCTTGATGTTCTAAGGACGATAAGCCAGCTGAATTACGAGACGTTCTTCTTTCATGTTTGCGATTTCATGGAGTTGGATATGAAGATTTTGCACATGCTCGATATTGATGATCCAAATGCTGCCATGTTGAAATTAAAGTTGAAGTTTTGCAAACTGCAGGCAATATTCCTTCCTAGATTGGATGATTTGTCCATGCATGGTAACATTTTGGCGAAGAATCGGTATGCAAGGGTTATTGCTAATTATCTTGAAGATGCTTTCAACCACCCCCTATCTTCACCATCTGAACTCAAAGAAGACATCAATTTCCCTAAAACTGGTTCAGATATAGAAAAAGCTGCCAATTATAAAGCCATGGAATTATTGGAACAGGAAATTCTTGATATACATTATGACATCAAGGTCGAGACTTCTTTGATTCTTAAAATCATTCTTTTTGGACTTCCTCTTGACACGTCCAATGGTGGAATGAATGGACGTATCAATGGAAACTTGGCCAATGAGGTTGCTTTTAGCAATTACTTCAATTTATTTGTGCGGATTCTGGAGAAACTGAATAACCATGAAGCCGTCGAGGCTCACAATGTGGCTGTTCGTCATAGATCGTCACATATTGTGAAAAATGTCATCCAGGCATTAGTCAACCTTTTGAAATCCAATTCTGATATCGGATTGAAGTACTCCCTTCCTCTTGGATATCATAAGAATGTTCTTATTCGATCTTCGTTTATCAACGTGTTTTCTAGTATTGTGAACAACTTGAGCATCCAAATGAATACTGACATCGAGACAGAGAAAAGGGAAATGATGGCTGAAGGTTTAAGTTTGATTGCTAATGACCGTCTACTTCTTTACTCTTGCACAAAGGTATGCCCTGCTTCTGAAGTTGACGGCTTTGCCAAAGCATTGTTAACTTTAACTAATGATAAGTCCTTGGAACTTTCTATATTGACATCATTGCTTGAGGCTGATATCTTGGATACTAATGATTTTGTGGAAATCTTGAGATCAAATACCGTGGCA
Organism: Ogataea xyloterini; assembly: GCA_030573155.1. Classification (NCBI taxonomy): domain Eukaryota; kingdom Fungi; phylum Ascomycota; class Pichiomycetes; order Pichiales; family Pichiaceae; genus Ogataea; species Ogataea xyloterini. The sequence goes on along the minus strand of JAJMCS010000011.1, from coordinate 38,539 downwards.
ACTAGAATGGTTGCACTTTATTCTCATATGATGGCCAAAGATTATCTCACTGGTATATTCAGACCCATCTTTTCCGAGCTTTTAGAGTCTGGTGAGTTTTTCGAGATTGAAAAGATCTCATCTGATGATGCTTCACGTGAAGAGAATCTCCGCTTGTTCATGAAATATTTTGTGATGGTGGTCGATGCAATAACAGAATCTGTCAGCCAGATGCCTAAAGGTTTGCGCATGATTTCTCACACAATCTATGAAACAACAGGAAAACTATTCCCCGAATCTAAGTTATCTGCTCTAGCAGCTTTCCTATTTCTTAGACTGTTCAATCCGGCCATTGTTTCTCCAGAGAGAATGAACATTTTCTCTTCACCAATTCCTCCTCTCAAACGGTCCCTCATGCAAATTGCTCGAATCTTGCAATTGATAGCCAACGAGTCTTCTGTTTCGGTGAGACTTCCGTTGCTTGAGAGCAAAATTGAGGAACTCAAACTTCAAAAAGCAAAGATCAATCGCTTTATCATCGAAGTTGCAAAGGTGAATGAGAAATCGGTATTTCTGGATGAATCTGAATATTTCAAGGATGACAAATCTGTGGAAATCGAGTACAACTTCTTCCATAACTTCCTTTATGATCATTGGCTGAAAGTAAGAGCTGTTTACTCTAAACCGTCATCTACCTTCGATGTACCAATGGAAGAACGGTTCCTAATGATAAGGGAGACTGATCGATTCTTAGCTCTTACAGGTATTCCTGATAGAGTTGCCGTCTTTGAGATTCCAGAAAATATCAAATCAGATAATAGTGAACGGGGAGTTCATTTGTATGATTTCATGTCTCAAATCTCTCTTGCCGACAGACAAATCAAGTCTGTTGTCAAAGAGTCAATCACCAGGGAAGGATATCCACTGATCATTATGGATATGTTCCAATTGAGTCTTGAAAACTATGTTATCAATGCTGAGATTCTCTTATACCAGCTTTTCTTGACCTTGTCGAAGTATTGGGAAAATCCATTTTGTATCCTTGTTGATTGTACCTCTCATAATATGGACATTTTACTGCGTCCAGTTCTTGACACACTGTTCACCTTGGTGGATGAAAAACATCTGAAAAACCTCAAGAGATTCTATTTCTTCAATGTTTCACACAGGTATTTGCCTCACTTGAGAGCTGTTCGCAATTATTTCGAGGATCCCGCTTTAATTGGCAATTCTGAGGTCCTCTTTGTGAATTCAGAGGATGATGAGAAATCATTAGCCAAACAAGGGTTGATTAGCTATAGCAATTCTGTTAGTAAGGATTCGAGAGTCACTTTCCATGATGTCAGTTTGTATGAGGAAAACGTGAAACGTTTCATCCCAGTCAAACTGAAGGTCGGAAACAAGTTTCTTCAGATCTTCTCGGGTCAGCCTCAAAGGTTAAAGATTGGAAACAAAATGAAGACTCTTTATATGGTCGACGTTTACTTAATCTCTGGATTGGAGTCTGTGCAACCATCAGGTTACACTGGTGTTTCGAATGAAATGTCAATGTGGGACTCCAAAACAAATTTCAGGCTGATATTCACGTCCACAAAGAAAGTGGAAATTATGAGAACATTATACTTTTCAAGATCGAAGTTCGTTGGAGATTCAGTGGAAGATGAAGACGAAGAATATTTGGGAAAATCAATTGGACAATTGATCAACATCAATCTAGCAGGACTTCTGTCTCAATATGATGATGTTAGAAACGCTTCTTTCAAACTTTTGATAGCAATGGTGAACTCGTTTAATTTGTCAGTTGGCAAGAAGATGGTTGGTGCATCAGTGATGACATTCCCTTATGGTGACGTTCATTATATTTTTGCCATTTCTGAAAGATTGGCAACCAACCATCCTAAACTGACTTACGATTTCTTATTGGGTTTTTTTGATGCTCTTGAAAGTTCAACCAGTACTGATCAAAGCTCTCATGTGGTTTATGCGTCCCCCTGGATTAAGAACATCTACAAATATGTTTATTGTGGGGATCCAAATAGAGGTCCTAAGAGGGCAGCTGAATTGATCAGAAAGTTTGTTAGAGCAAGCAGAAGCTCAAGATCGACAACACTAGCCTTTGCAATGAAGATTTGGAATGAATTATCACTTGAAGATCGACTTGCTGAAATTGTAATTGATGAAATAATTTCAGCTGCTATTGATCATGAAGCTGAAGGTCATGATTGGGAAGAGATCACCAAGTACTGGCCTTTGACTCCAACCATGGAAATTTGTGGATTGCTTGTTCGAAGGTTGCGTGAGAAATCATATCTAATATACAGTGACGAATCTGAACTTGAGGCTCATACTCGATGGATTGAGACAACTGTGCTTACAAGATTCCTTGCATTTTTGGTCTTTGACTCGATACTTTTCGCTCAAGCTTTCATCTGTGATATCTTTTACATTGTGACTATTTATATGGATTTCGGTCCTTTGGAATTTCGCAGCTGTATTCTGAACCTCATGAACCGGACGTTCCATGCTTTAATGTCCAGAGACGATCTTTCAGCCCGCCAGACAGAGTTAATTTCTGAGCGTATTTCACTTTTGGAAGGTGCAAGATTCAGAATGCTTTTTGGACTCACTCGTGATGATGGTATTGACAATAAGGTAGACAATTCTGCAGGAATTGAGATGATAAACAGGTCACACTCAATCGCGACGGTCACTGAATCTCTTATCTCATTTCTCAAAGAGTATAGCAAGCCTGCAGATTATGAGCTTCAGCTGGTTAAGTGGAACTCTTACGTGTTGAATGTTGCATTCACTGAGAACGCCCATCTCCAGGGAAGAGCAATGCTGATTCTTGGAAGTCTAACAAGTGAAGGAGCTGGTCATGCTATTGTTTCGAAGTTCTTGAAAGCTTTGGCTAGCGTGTTTGGAACTCTTGATAATGAACACTTAGAAATTCGACAAGAAAAACTGCCAATTGCCCTTAGTATACTTCATGCCTTTACCAAGTTGATCGAAGGAATACCCGCTCATTCCTCATTCGTTGCCCAATTCTTCTGGGTGGGGTTTGCTCTATCTTTGACTGATAACGTTGAATTTTTCCAATACTCCATCAAGTTTATTAATGTGACGTTGTCCAAAGTATCAGAGCATCTCAAAGGATCGAATGTGGGAATTATAAAGTATCTTTTTGAACAGCGACACACTTTTGGGTCACTCTTAGATGAATTGGAGGACATACATCGAATCAAAGCAACTCCAGAGAATTTCGATTTGTTAATGATTTGTATCTGTTCAAAGGGATTACAGATTCCATTTGCAACCGATGCTACATTTGCATGTCTGAAAAACTTGTTTGCTATCAGATATAATGAGTGTGTGGAGGAGGCAGCGTTGGGAAACAAACCATTCAACACGTCCCCTATCTCCTACGTTTTTTTCCTCTATGTTTTCAGTCAAAGAGATTCTGACTTTCAAAACATCCTTTATGAGTGCAACTTCAAAGATTCCGAAATGGTTAGCGTGACTCCAAACTCAAGAGTTCCACAAATGCTAATTGATCACTTTGCAAACGTTCAGACAAATGTTTATGTTACAGCCTACATTATCTGCAAGTTCTTCAATGCACAAAAAGGTGACGAATCTATCGTTTACAAATGTCTGAGTTTATATGATATATTGACGAGTCGATCTCCACGACTTTCATGGTGTGCATTCAATCTCATTATTCAACCGATGAGAAAATTTGCAGAAACATCAAGCTCGACCCGACTTCTTCATATAACATTGCACATCACTTCCCAGATGATCCTGGCGCCTGAATACAAAGATAGGAATATGTATGAGGCGGAGATTTTACAAAAAGTCGACGAAGCTGGCATGTCTGGTATCAAGGACTTGGACTTCAATGATACAGCTGTTCTATACTCAACCGGAGAGGTTAGTGAGAAAAAGAGGAAACGATCGAAACTCCTTAAGCTGATGGTAAGCAAAATCATGGCTTTTCATGCTCATGAGATGTGAAAATTAATTTTGGTACTTTTATAAATATATTATTATTATCAAGCGATTGTCATGAATATATGCTTTTCTATTGATTCATTAGCGTACAATATGGTCATTCCGGTTTGTGATTTTTAGTCTTCTTAAACAACGATTCAAACTCATTCTTAGCTGATTTGTAAATCATCATGGTTGCCTTGGCATCTTCAACCGAAGAGTGCTGCCCAGATTGAATTTCAAATCCAAGTATCTCTTTACAGAGCTTCTTTAATGATGGGGTGCGTCCTGCCGCAAATTGTTTCCTGAAAGGACCATGTTTAGCAGTATCTCTAGTCATCATTCTTGGGTGAGACAACATGAGAACTTCCAAATCATGACCCACATCATGCCCAACTAAAATTCTTCCCTCCAGTAAGTCTGCAACCTTTTGCTGTGCTTCGGTAAAAGTCACCGCATCTTTCATATGTGCCAGAGTCACACCACTCACAGCAGTTCTCCAATCAGTGACCTTCTCTGTTGGAAGAACAAAAGTGTCATAGATAGTCACACCATGGAAATTAACAAGAGAAACTCTTGCTAAAACAGAACTTTCACCTTCTTCTCCAACACCAACAAACTCACAATCCATCGCTATATATTTCCCAGTTTCTTTCTGGCGTTGTGAAACATTAGATGATGTTTGTGGTAATGCCTTATTCTTTGTGTTATCAACAGCCTCAACAACAATTTGGGGCTTTTTTGATATGGCTTCAACAGAGCTGTTAGCTTTTTTCGGTCGAGGTTTAGAAACACCTTTGTCCTTAGTTTGAGACTTTTGTTTCTTCAATAACTGTTTCCAGTTTGAAGACAAAGCGATCGACATCAATGTGGTTGAAATATGTACAACTTTATACGATCTAGTAAGATAGAGAGTAGATCTTAAAACTAAGAAAAAAATTTTGAGCACTGCCATAAAGGAAATGCACAATAGATTACATAAGCGTGTAAAAATTGAAGTTGTTGTTTTTAACTTCGACAAGAGAAAAAACTTGATATAAGTTGATAACTGTGCTGAATTGAAACTTTATAGAGGATAAGTCATTTGACTACAATATCGTCTTACTTGGATATCATATTCATACTAAAGCCTTTCCAATATAATTCCTAAGTCATAGCTTAGAAGGGATTATTGACCGAACCTCTATCGCCAATAGATAAACCATCCTAGTTCAAGAATACGAATGGTCAAAAAGTTGGCAATTTATTTCTTCCAATTCAACTTGCTACATACAACTAATTAAGTAAAGACACAATTGATCAAAGAGACAATAAAATAAGTCTTTGCATTTGAGTTCACAGTTGCTGAAAGAAACAAAATTTCCCTTATGAATGCCTCCCAGTTTCAACAGAAGCCACCACCTCAACCTCAGCAGTCCCAACAGCAATTTCAGTCTCAGTATATTTATCAACAGCAGCAACCTCAATTTGGTTCATTGCAAGATGGTTTCATGCAACAGGTGCAATCTCAAACTGATGGCTTGAATCCGTCAAGCTTCCTTGCACAAACATTGTATCAAGGTGGCTATCGACCTGGAAATCAACAATCTCAGCCAAACCAGCTCCAGAGTCTACATCAGCAGTTGCAGCAATTACAACAACCAGGGACTCCCCAAGGGCAACAACAACAACTCTACTCTCTTACAGCTCAACAACAGCAACAACAGCAACAACAACTTCCACTAGGTCAGACGCAGCAGCCACAAACTCAGCTATCTAACCCTCAGGTTAATTCGCAAGTTCCATTAAATCCTATTGCAGTTGATAATGGAATTTCAAGTCAAGCACATTGGCAACATCAGGTTCAGCTCTCTCACATTGCTCATAATTCTCTTGTGCCGCATTTTTATGCCCGCCAGGCAGCTACTTCGTCTAGAAAGGTGCTGACTGGTAACGATAGTTCGGCAAGACAAGGTAACTCACTGGTTGATATCACGAAAACACTTTTGGTTAGTGTTCAGGAAAGTCAGCAAAGTCAAGACCAGCAACAATTAAACGAAGGTTTAATGCAGCATAAGAAGACCACAAATGATGCATCTGTTGATGAAGAAGAAGAAGACCAGCGCATAAGAATCAAGGAAAATAACGACCAGTTATGGACTGCATTGGACCTCAGTGGTCAAATGATAGTTACAGTGTCGCCTAAGCTATTTCAATACGGATTTCTGAGACGCTTGTATTTGAACGGTAACAACTTGAAACAAATACCACCAGCTATTTTGCAATTGAAGGCTTTGCGTGTTCTAGATCTATCTTTCAACAAACTCACGGAGGTCCCAGAAGAACTAGGAATGCTTTACAATCTAAAGTATTTGTATCTTTTTGGAAATGATTTGGTCACTGTGCCATATGAATTTGGAAACTTATACCAGCTTGAATTTCTTGGAATCGAAGGTAATGTTAACTTCAGCAGTGATTTGGTGAATATCATTTCAAAGAAAGGAACCAGAGGTCTAATCATTCATTTGAGGGACAATGCTCCTCGTTTGCCCGCTCCAGAACCACGGAAGTGGATTGAAATAGGTGATGATGGAGAGCCAATGTTATCCCCTACCGACCTTAAGCCTGCGATCGAATGTGATTTATCCTCGACAAATTCAAATGCTTTCACTTTAATGAGCTACAACACTTTATGTCAACATTACGCTACTCCAAAGATGTATAAATATACACCTTCCTGGGCTCTTTCTTGGGAATACAGAAGACAAAAGCTGACTGAGGAGATTTTGACTTACAAGACTAACATTATCTGTCTCCAAGAAGTGGAAACTAGAACTTATGAAGAATACTGGATTCCATTAATGGAGAGCAACGGATATAAAGGGGTCTTTCATTGTAAGAGCAGAGCCAAGACTATGAATGAGAAGAACGCGAAGAAGGTTGATGGATGTGCTACATTTTACAAAGCATCAATGTTTGAGTTGATCGACAAAAGAATTTTGGAGTTTGGAAGAGTGGTGATGAGTCAAGACAAGTATAAAAAGACAGAAGACATATTCAACAGATTTATGAATAAGGATAATATTGCGTCGGTTTCAATTTTACATCACATTGCAACTGGAAGCAAGGTTGTTCTAGCAAATACTCACTTACATTGGGATCCTGAATTCAATGATGTGAAAACTATGCAAGTTGCTGTTCTACTAGAAGAATTACGCATGCTGTTGCTCAAATATACAAGTAATAAGGACGAACTGAACAAAATTCCTTTGGTGATCTGTGGTGACTTCAATTCTCAAACAGATTCCGCCGTTTACCAATTATTTGCCCAAGGAACTGTGAGAGATCACTTTGATTTCAAGGGAAGAGATTATGGAAAATTCACGTCAGAAGGGTTCTCCCATCCATTCCATTTGAAATCTGCCTACGATGCAATAAATGAACTTCCGTTCACTAACTTTACGCCAACATATACTGAAGTCATTGAGTACATATGGTATTCTACTGGAAATCTCTCCGTCAAAGGATTACTCGGTGAGATGGATCCAAAGTATGCCAAGAGAGTTGTTGGATTACCGAGCGCAGACTTTGTTTCAGACCATTTGCCATTGATCACCAAATTTGAATTCAAAAAGTCTCCACAAGGTAAAAAGGTGAAGGTGGATTTTAGGGATGGCACGTTCTCAAGGAAGACATGAGTTTGAGATTGTAGAATTAGTTAAATGCAAACTAGTTAGATAGTTCAAGAGAATTTTTATCTATAACGTTTTGAATGTCTTCCAATAAGTAATCCGGGGAAGTTGATTTTTATTTTTAAAAAAAACAGATTGGGACGTTAACGGAATAAATTCATAATACAAGGTGAAGATGATTATTCACTTTCGGATCAATCCAATTTATGTATTGAAAAGACAATTTTCTAGTGTTATTGAAAACTCCATCACTTCCAGAAGGAATTGGTTTCCAGTCAATCCGTTACCATCTACCCAAAATACAACAACATTCACTGTTTCATCTTACAATCTTTTATCACAACATTACATGTGGGAAAGTGTCTACAACAACATTCCTCCGAAGTTTACAAGTTGGGAATATCGATTTCCAAAGATCAACCGCAATTTAAAAGACTTGGCAGGAATTGTGGACATAATGTGCTTTCAAGAGATGGAGTACAAGATATATCAAGAAACTTGGAAGGATCTACTGAAAACTGAAGGATTTCATTCAGTATTCCAAATGAAACGCCAGCCTGATTATTGGGATAAGAATCCGGTCATGATGGATGGTGTATCTATCTTTGTAAAAGAAAGTGAATTTGAAACTCTTGATCATCAAAGAATCGACCTTGCAGAACATTTCGAACATTCTTCCGATTTCCCACAAACCAACGATTTGAAGACGCGCGCTATATCTCGAAACACTGTCGCATTGATTATTACCCTTAGACACAAGGCCACAGGAAAGATTATATTTCTGGCCAATACCCATTTATATTGGTCTCCCAAATTTCCAGATGTCAAACTGTTACAAACCCATCTATTAGTCATGCTCTTAAAACGATCGATCGAAAGATATTTCAAAGTGAATGATGGTGAGGTCAACCAATTAATTAGAGATGGAAAAGTGCTGGCACTTTTGGTTGGTGATCTCAATTCAACCCCGGAAAGTATGGTATATCAGTATCTTCATCAAGGATCGGTACAAATTGGATCTGATGCTCGATTTATGTACAACTATGGACAAAAGGACAATGAAGTCCTCAAAAATGATCTTCATAGATTTACTTCGGCATACTACAGTTTGATCAACTCGCCAGGTTTTAAGAGCTCTAACCATAGTGCATCATTTAAGAGAGCTATTGATTATATCTGGTTCAACTCGGATAGCAAGAATTTGAAATTGATCAAAGTTCTGGAAGACATAGAACCTAATTCTCTGGCTACTTTGTCCTCATTTCCAAATGAAGAGTACCCCAGTGATCATATCCCGATATTGGCCCAGTTTCAATTACTCTAACCTGATGCGGCGTAAAGGCTTTTTCTTATAAATTTTTGGCTGGTACCAATGAATTTGCTTGAAAATGTAATATTTAAATCTATAATATTTTGTCATATATTGTTTTGCATGGCTGTTAGGAATATTAAGGAAGAGGTTGTACCTGGCATCCATTTAATGAGCCGAAGAACGAGATTCTCGACAATGCCACTTGATAAGGGGTCTCTACGAGCCGTTTTCGAGCATACTGAACCAGATTCTCTTCCTATAATCAAAAAAGAATTAGATGAGATTAACAACGCCACAACACCAACGCGCACTAAGGGTGTAAGACCATTGAAACGCCGCCACATTGAAGTCAAAGTTGAACGATCAGAGATCAAGAAGCCTATCAAAGTCAAGAAAGACTCAGAGACTGGATTATCTCTACCTACAGAACCTCCTGCTCACTTCTGGCCCATGTATAATGAAATCAAAAAGATGAGATCGAAAATCAAAGCACCTGTGGATAAAATGGGATGCGCAAACATGGCAACCACTATCTCTGGTCTGGTTAATGGCAAGGTTTTCAGATTTCAGTGTTTGATATCATTAATGCTTTCATCCCAAACTAAAGATGAGGTCAATTGCGACGTTATGAGAACTCTTCATGAATATTTTTTGGAGAAGGGGTATAAAGATGGGCTATCATTAGAAGGAATAATGGATATAGAAGAGGCAACTTTGGATCAGTTGATCTATAAAGTTGGGTTTCACCGGCGAAAAGCAAAATTTATTAAAGATACAGCCGAAATACTTCAAGCGCAATATGATGGTGAGATACCGAAAACCATAGAAGAGATAACAGCTTTCCCAGGTGTGGGACCCAAAATGGGATTTTTATTGTTACAGATAGCTTGGAATATAAGCACAGGGATAGGTGTTGACACACATATGCAAAGAATGGCAAGGATTTATAAATGGGTTCCTCAAATCAAAAATATTACGCCGGAGTACGTGAGGAAATGTTTGGAAAGTATGCTGGCAGATCATAAAGAGGAATGGACGAAGATTAATCCAATACTGGTTGGTTTTGGACAAGTTGTTTGTTTGCCTCAAAGACCACGTTGTGACGTTTGTTCTTTAGCGAGAAAGAACATGTGTCCTGCTGTCGATAAAGCATTGTTAAGAAAAACTGACTTGGACAAGAAGAATGGGGTGTATGTGGAGAAGTCTAGCAGAGGAGATTTGTCAGTTTTAATTAAAGATATTGAAGATCTCGAATGATTTTTAATGTCTAGTATTAGTTACCTGTATTTATTGTCATTTAATATCATTATTTGGACGCTTGAGGTTTGACTTCAACATTTGCCGACACACTTAGCAGTTCATCTGCTGACATGGGCAAATGGTACGTGAAAGAACCCCTGACAATAAGTTTGAACTTGTTATTTAAAATACTGGTCCATTGCTCATCGTTCAGCATCTGGCCATTATATTTGAAACCATGTGCAGGCTGAATGATCTTGATCTGCCCTCTGGAAGACTCATTGAGGGATAGGTCTTTGTGTTTCATATTGAAAATCAATTCTCGCATAGTTGCAACAATGCCGTCGCTATTTGATGATCTACTGAAGATTCCTTGAAACGTGAGAGGGGTGACAAAACTAGCAGAGTTCCCCAAAAGGATAGTGACATCAGATGGTTTGCCCTTATCTCCTACCATTGTTTCTGAGTCTAAATTCGTACTGTCAGTCAATAAGAAGACGTCCAAGTCCATACTCCAGATGGATATATCTTGGAGATTTGAGTTTTTCGAAATAGCTTCCAGTTCAAATATTAAAAGCTCTCTTGTAACAACTATGTTGTCTATCATATCAACTCCAAAATCGGTTAAATGATTGTCAAAATTCTTCAATATGAAGAGTCTAAATAGGGCGAAGAAAACGAGTCCAATAGTAAGCATGTAAAGCAGTCCTGATATAGTTTTGATAATTATGTTGTGCTTGTAATAAACGTTTTTGTAGTCATGAGGGGAATTGTAATGAAATTGAGAGGACCCCTCGTCATATTGTCGCTTATATGGCATGGATCCGTAATGTCGGTAGATATCATCTCCATATTCTCCTGTCATCCGTGATATATTCAAAGTAATGTTATCTGAATTCGGTATCTGCCCACGGTCACGTGGATATGAGTTGCATAGAAGTGATTTGGCTTCTGCTAGCTCGTCGTCTTCATCCAATATGTAATTATCAATCGAATTTAATAGGTAATTAGAGTTTGTGAATGGTTCGTGTGGCTGATTTGAATTCATAGAGGCTTGCTGTTCGTTGTTAGTTGTGGAGATAATACGGTTTCCATTACTGAATAGCTTCTGTGAAACTTTTCGCACTTGAGACACAATATTTGGTTTGGGATCTGCTGGGGACTGCTTGCCACGATTTTTGATCTTTAAAATGTTATGTGGATTTGATCCAAGATGATTAGCCATGAATGTTGATATCCCAGGGTGTTCTTGATCAAAAGATGGAGAGATTGAGCATGTCTCCTGATTGTCTATGTCACCATCGTATGGTTGTTTGTTGACAGATATTTTTCTAAACAGTCTTGGCTGTTGCAGCTCACCCCCAAATTGATGAATAGAAGGCTGGTAAACAAAACTTGCGTTCTCGTCATTCAGAAGTCCACGCTCATAAATGAATTCCTCATCAATCTTTCTCTGCGGAGCTCTTCTATTGTCAATATTTGAAGAATAGATTGATGTTTGATATGTTGAAGTGTTGTCGTCTGCTAAAGTTGTCAATGTCATGTTGGTAGCACCATTTCCAAATAAGGGAACTGCTTCCGATGCCTTCGCTATTTCGTTGTACTCAGGAATCAATTCGCTTTTCAGTTGCGTGTTCCGATTATCTCTGTTTTCACGTGTGACAGATGGTGTATAATTATTCTTTGAATTGGCATCTGTGTACGTAATTGAAGAAGTCCTTCCATGATCAACGAGTGGGGCCTTAGGACTGGGATAGATTCGAACGGAATCGTTAGAATTTCGCCTTGATAATGGTATCATGAGTTGTTAAAGGTTTATTTATTATTTATTATTAAGGAATGTTGGTGTTTACATTTTACTGAATTACAGATATGAGCATCGACCACCGCGGGATAGCCCTTAGTAACTCAGAACTGACAGATAATTAGGAATACAACTACTATACTGAAAAGTTGGGTGTTCAAGAGGTGTATTTGGAGAGAGTATCTTTTAATCATATACGAGATCTTGCTTGTTCTTCTTATCGTAGTTTTCACGCGCGTGATCTTTTGAAGTCTTCTTTTGTTCCATAGCTAATTTCTTACCCAGCACACCCTTTTGATTGCGTTGCTTTTCCTGTTCATATCTATCCTGGGCAGCCTGGGCGGCAAGATCTTTTGCGCTTAGTTCATTCGCATTCCCATCATTGGAAGTTCCTAACCGATGACCATTCGAAGTCGTAGCAAGTGGCCTTTTCGGACTCGTCTGATGTTTATTTGATAAATGTGGCTTGGGTTCTGCTTCCTCTTTTGAACCGCAAAGTCCCATTTTTGTTATCCGAGAAATACAGAAGCCTTATAAAATATAAAAAGCCTGAAGTCAATCGCAATTATTTCATATATTCTCTAACTCAGAGATTCTATTTACATATTATAATTTATCATTAGTCGTGATCTGCTATAACATTCAAGAGACCCTCTTATCAATATTGAGGTCCTTAGTAAAGAAGTCAAGCTGGGGTAAATGTAGATCGCTAATGTCAATCTGTTTGATATTCTTGAATACTTGAGCATATTCATTATTCAGTCGAATGTCCACACGTTGGTACGAGTAAAAATTAGAGGCATTTGCAAAATATGGAGAACACTTCCTCCAGAGCTTGAAATAAATCTGTATTTGCTCTTGTGTTGGGTTTTTGGAATTGATTGTAGCATCTCTAATGGCTAACCAATCGGCATTTGCAATTTTCTTGTATCCTGATGATGCATTAACGCTCAACAGAGAGTTGACTAGTTGATATACTTTGGAAGGCTCCAAGTCAATAGAGCCTGAAGCTTTAAGACAACATCTGTAGAACACATTTGTTTTGGGAAAGTTGTATAAATTGGCGGCGTTGAGGATGGTCTTAAACACCTTAGTATTACCCCAGACAGACGAATTGATCATAAGGCAATTAAAAAAAGGCTCGTCCATCGTTTTCATCTGGGAATATCCTTTAATAATGCCCTGTAACTTTTTGATTGCCTCAGATGTGCATTCTGGATATTTTGCGAAGAAGATCTTGAAGAACAGATCATTCAGCGACGAAGAGATAGACGAATTCGATCGTTTTTCCTTTTCATTGAAAAGCCATGTTTTTTCCCAAACCAGCAGAACCTGATCAAAATCTCCGGTAATATTCCAAATGTTTTCCATATATGGTTTGATATAGTTCAACAGCAAGGGAGTAGGGTAAGGTAATTGACCCGAAAGAGCACTTTCAAAAAACATATTGGCTGTACTCATATCAGATGAATGTGTGATGAAAGCAAAGTGAGCCTGAGTCATGTAGCTCAATAGGTTTTGAGGTAATGGCTTGTTTAATGAATCGTATTCTTTGCAAATATCAGTTGTAACCTCTTTAAATAACATGCTAGCCTTATCAAACTCATTTTTCACCAAACAAGCTTGTATCATGCCAATAGTAAGCTCAGGGTGCACACCTTCTTCTAATCCTTCACCAGTTCTCTTGGTTTTCTTTTTGAGCTTGATATGGTCATAAATGTATTCAACCTCAGTGAGATCAAATTCACCTGTATCCACGAGAAACTGAATCACACTGCCTAAAACCTGCTCGGAGTCAAAGATGGACTTGAGTCGGGGAATTGCTTTTCCCTCATCCCACAGTTTAACCGCCTGATCCAAAAGACCAAGATCCTTATAGCCTTTGAAAATATTAGCCACTCCTGCCGGGCCAATAGTCAAAGTAGGGTATTTTAAAATGTCAGAACTAATTCTCAACAGGGATTCTTCTAAAAATGTCTTTGCCAACTTTAAAGAATGTTGTGAATCCTTGTCAATATTCTTCTTGTATTTGTAAAGTTCATATCTTTGAAGTCGCAGTCCATTTCTCAAAAGCGAAACAAGCGCATCCATTCTATGTTCATTTAATTCTCCTGTGTGTAACAAGTTATCATAAAGTGGCACAATTTTGTGAACACTTGCCCAAAAGTTTTCTGTTCCACCGATGACTTCTCCTGTCTTGTTATCAAAAGAGCAATTCTGTAAAATGCAATCGTCAAAGGCGAGGAGCTGTTTGAAGTAAGGAAGCTCGGATTTTGGTATTTTAGACATAAAATTCTTCATTTCTGGAAGCAGATCTTTAACATTGAGTTCCTCTGGTTTCATCACAGTTCTCTTGGTAGCAAAACTTCTGATGTTTCGAATCCAAAGTCGAAACCCTGGATTCAGAATCGGAACTAATGCTCTATATCGATGGATCATTACTATCACTCTAAAAATTTAAAAAAAAATATTTTCCACCCTGCATGGGTTCCTTTGTCTTAAAAAAATCACGAAACGACTCACAACTAAGTCACTAAGGAATTTTGAACAGTCTTTACGGATGAACTGAAATTCCCTGACGAGACAAGAGGGACTTTACTTTCATGGCACCTCTCACACCACTTCCAAAGTCTTTGATCCCTTTTCTGGATCCGTATCTTCCAACCTTGAATCAACATGATCAAACACCGTTTGTCACTCTGACTTACGCACAATCGCTTGATTCAAGAATAAGCATTGGCCCTGGATTACAAACTGCTATTTCACATCTTGAAACCAAAACAATGACGCATTATATAAGATCCAAACATGACGCAATACTAGTTGGTATCAATACTGTTCTTTCAGACGATCCATCCTTAAATTGCAGGTATGTGAGAGAAGACAATATCACCCATAAAATAGTACCAGTTATTATCGATCCTACTTTCAAACTAGGAAACGTTTACAGTAGGTCCAAATTACAGAAGTTACATTTGAGTGGTGAGGGTCTGCCTCCAATTGTTTATGTAACTAAAACCACCAAGGAAGATCCGTCAATCGCCAAATTTTGCAAAGAAAACCAGATTACATTGATTGGTTTGGATCTTGATTCAACACAAAAGTTTAGATGGTCAGAAATTATTAATGAGCTAAAACGATTATCAATAAAATCAGTTATGATTGAGGGGGGTGCATCAATCATCAATACTTTACTCTCATTGAAAGGTGCGGAAGCAGAAAAGAGTATAGTTGACTCCTTGATAATTACTATTGGCCCACTATTTCTGGGAGAATCTGGAGTCGAAGTGAGTCCTTTAAATGAGATTCGACTTGAAAACGTCTCATGGTGGAATGGCATACAAGATTCAGTTCTTTGTTGCAATATCAAAGTTTAGCGTTGTCTTGTGTTGTAGAGTTCGTTGATTGTACACTAATTAAGATTCTAACTTTCTGGCCTTATATATTTATGTTGGCGTTGAGCTTATCGAGCGCGTTGTTCTTAAAGGCAGATTCTGTACGAAGCGTATCTTCCAGATGTCTCAGATTTTCTGATGATTTTAACAACTTGACCTCGGCGGAGTCCCAAGTAGCGTGCAACTGGATCTTCTCTTTGAATACGAGGTAGTTGCGATTCCTTTAATCTATAGCGAGCCAAAAGCTCTTTCTTTTCTTCGGTCGACAATCTGATGTGTTTTGGGACAAGCTCATGATGGGTTATGTTAACGATAATGTCACTTTCCTGGAAAGTTTCAATTGTTGCCGGCTCAGCAACTGCAATTGCTTTGGTGGCAGATGGGGTCATGTTCTGTTGATAAATGAAGATACCAGTTGAAAAGTTCTTATCAGCAATGTGCTGACAGAAATTCTTCATGGTGGTAATACCAACGGAAGGCTCGTCACAGAATTCAACCCATAACGGTCCAAGATCTCCATATTTTTCAGCAGCTTCCTGGGAAGCGTTGGCTTGGAAAGACATCAATTTTCTTTGAGGAATTCCCATAGAATCACAAACCTTTTCTCTGAATTGATCGAGGCTAATGTCAATTTCTTCTTGTGTAATGAAGTAACCACGGTCTCTCACCATCTCCTTAATGGTCTTGTATGCTCTCCATAACCTTGAGGTAGTACGCTCAACGTCATCCATCTTGAATATTTAACTTATTTGGATTTCACTAACGAATCAAATTAGTTTATTGACTAGCTTTGTATGGATCTAGATAATACACAGAAAAGCTTGTCTAAGAAGTAACCCAACTCTTTAATATACAACAAACTTGAATTTGAGCTAGTTAGATTAAAAAAAACTTCTGAAAAAAATCTAAAATTCTAGATTCTAAGTCCGGGTAAATCATACTGGGCTCCCCTCAAGGATCAAGTTTGAAAACAAACTCAACATCGCCCGATGTTTTCCATATTCTAGTCTTGACTGTAAGCAAGGTCATCTTGGGCTCTAACACTTGGTCTTTGCACCAAATTTGTACGTTCTGTTCTTTAAGGTGCTCGGGCAATTTGTCCAGCACAAATTCTCTGACTTTACCAATCCGCAATTGTTGATTAGCATTCAGACGATGAGAATCGAAATCAGCTGAAAGTTTCTTGTCAACGCTAGGGTCTGGAATAATGACAAACCCTACTTTTGGAGCTTCTTTGCAATTCGACCACCCGAAAAGAAGATACTTTAAAGTCCACAATGGAATGACATTTTCAAGCTCTTGAAAATGGTTTTTGATAGAAGACTTCTTGACGCTCAAAATGGCACGATTCTCATTCACCCCCCTCTCATTAAACACAATCATGACATCGTCAATTATATTGATTTGAGGATTACGATCAATAGATGATTTTGGCTTCAGTTGTCCCGCAACAATGCTTGAAATCAAATCCTCCGTCGTGGTTATGGTTCCAAGAATCTCATCCTCCGTAAGCGTTTTCTCTTGGTCTTCAGAGTTGGGGACTGGTGTCCGAGAAACAGCGGAACCCGCTGTTGATGTAGGTGAGCTCTTTTGTCTTCCAAAAAGCTTTCTTCGCGTTTTGTCTTTCTCTTTAGGATTCTCGGAGTGCTTTTCTGTCAGAGATTCGTTAACATTTGTCAGTGAAGCAAGATTCTCTTTGTTGACCATCTTACTCAAAACAGAAATGGTGCTCGCTGGAGATTGTTTGATGTCCAACTGGGCACTAGTTATACTGGAGCGTCTGGTTTTTAGTGAAGTCCTCTCGTACTCTCCAAACTCTGCAAGCAGAGATTTCAAGACCAGCTTTCCCAAATTCAATTTTGTAGATTCTGGATCCACTTTCTCGTCCTCATGAAACTTGAAGTCATGATAATCCTCCTCGAATTGATCTAAGTAGATATCACAATTGGCAAACTTTGGTTGTTCCATAGTTACCATTAATTTTCCAGCTTTTGCTTGAACAGTGCACCACATAGGCAGAGATTCAACAGTTTGGATTGATTGTATAACTTCATCAAACTTGTCGTTCAAATCCAGATTTTCAAGCTTTGAATCGTACTCCGGGATATCAATTATTCTCTTCAGAGAACAATCGATAATATCAACAATGTAGATTTTGTCGTTATCATCCATTCCGGCAACCTGTCTTCTATTATTCAGAAGCCTGGACTTGATCAGGCCGTGTTCACCTGATATTGTCTCTACCGGTATTTTGTTAAACGGAACGACAGAAACCATTCCATCTTCAAATTTCTGGAACACAATTTCAAGTGGCTGAGTTTGGGATTTAGAGTTTGAGGTAACCCCTTCCCTTCGAGACTTGCTTTCATTCAAAATAAATTCAGCATTTGCCCCACCGCTCAAATTGACGAAAAAGGATTTAACTCCATTGTTTTCATCATCAGACTCGCTATCTGTACCATCCATGTTGAGATTTTGAAGCCCACTAGTCAAGTACTGACTTGCACCTCCTAATTCAAAAACTGGTTTATGAAACGACATCTGTGACTTTAACGCGTCATCAATTTGAACCAGGTTGTCACTTGATAGATGACTTGTGATGTCAAAGTTATCTATTTGAGATGAGGAATTGCGTGAATGCTTATTTGATAGATTAAGCATTGACAAGTTTCTGTTGAGCTTAATACCCTGATATAGCAAAAGCTTGTCCGTGTTAGGTATTTCCCAGTTTTTAATGAATTCCCGGTTCGGATTGGCACCTGAAGTCCAAATAGAACCAGGCGACCCAGCTATACTCAGAACGCCACGATTACTTTTTGAGGACTGGTGAGAATTATTCCGGTCACTATGATTTTGGTGAATGTAATCGTTTGTATCAGCGACTAATGTCGTTATGCCCATGCTTTGATTCACTCTGGAATTGAGATAATCCTCGTTTAGCATATCCAAACTATTCAGATTGCTGGACCTGAGATCCGTCTTGAAAAGCATTCCGTTTTTATCTCCGGAATAAAAGGTTTCAAAACCGTTCTGTTCCTCCGGAACGAACAGAGACCAAACTGAAGATTCATGTATATCAAAATTCCTCAGTATTCTGTTCGTTCTAAGATCCCAGAGTTTCAGTGTTGAGTCAGACGATCCAGACAGAAATGCTCCCTCTTTCAGGGATAGACAACGTACAGTATCGGTATGGCCAACAAATGTTCGCACAGGCTTTGCCATGGTTCTCTTGTCCAGCAAGTAAACCACTTGTGAAGGTCCTCCAGTGATAAGCATATTTTCGTAGCAGTCCAAAGCATAAATAGACCCGTTTTCGTCACTGTTGATCCAACTTGACTTCCTCTTACCTGTAGAAATATCCCATAATTCAACTGTCTTGTCCAGTCCACCACTAACAAGATCATTACCACTATGACCAAGGCATTTGAGGTAATCATTATGATAGCCAAGAGTGGATATAGTTCCATTTTTGTAGTTCCAGAGTTTCACTGAAAGATCATTAGAGCATGTCGCGATCACAGACTGGTTCTGGATCAACTGTAAATCTGAAACCCAGTCTAGATGGGATTGAGAGAATTTTGAAACCTTATAGGATCTTCTAAAAGGTTTGTGAGATGTGAGGCCCTTCCGTATACTCGTTTCGAGAGACAAAATCTTAGATTCATTTGAAACATTATCTTTAATGAACTCCTTGATTTTCTCAGCACTATGAAAGTTGCTATCAAATTCGTCTGTTTCGATCATCTCGTCAAACTCTGTAGTTGGTTCATAAAGAACAACCATTCCATCTCGCCCACCAGAAACTAACATATTATTCTTCGTATCATACCTAAGAACATTGACTCCCAAGGAGTGTGCACCTCGATTGCTGGAGTTATGACTTCTCGGGTCAATTAGATAGCTTACACTATTCCTTTGATCTCTTGCGATTGTCATTGCTACTCTTTTTTGGTAGATTCAAGGATTGGTATCAATGATAATTGTTGATCAATATTGCAGCAACGAGTGGACTATGAGGAGTTTCTGGGACAATAAGAACCTTGTCAACAATTTGCTTAAAAGGATCGACTTTGGTTCTCAAATGAAAGGAATCTAGCATCCAAGTGATGATATTGTAATTGTTGCAAATAATTAACGGCAAAGAAATTCACTTTTAAAAAAGCCCCACTAAGACTTTTTGTTTTTGTCGCGGGGCAGTTCAATAAGAATTGAATACAGAAAAACCGAGCCTTCCCGATAAAATTAAGATTGACACAAAATCCTATTTTCAATTTTGGATCATATCATTTCTTCTACTAAGAATTGACGCATAAAGGATATCACTAATCGTTTTGACTCCTTAGTTGGTCACCAGTTTAACAGCGTGTGTTTTTATAAGAAAATACATCTCTGAATTGTGATTGGACTGATAGCAACTTGTAACCACAAACCTTATTCAACATTGACGTATTCATAAGTGTTTCTTTACTGTCCGCCTGTTTGTCCAAGATCATCTATTGAGATCAAAAGTTATCAGCATGGGAAATACACCTGCAAAAGAGTATCGCCCCACTTCCCTTTCTTTCTCCAAGGATATAGATTCTTCACCAAGATCGTTGGTGGGACTATCAAAGAGGAAGAAGGAAAAGGAAAAAGAGAAGCGGAAGCAAAAGGAACAGCACATGTTAGATCTTGTGGTGCGATATCAAGAGAATGTGGATGGAGGCTTTCTAGCCCCCTACCAAAACTACAAAGGAGGGCTGACATACAAAACTGATATAGTCCGAGGGCTTATTATTGATCGAAAGCTGTCACCATTCTATACACCGCTTGAGGATTTTGATGAAGATTGGAGTGATACGGAATTGCTTTCTCATTTAAGAAAATTGACACTTCACGCTCCCTTTAATGACGATGATTCTGATCAAGATGAAGAAGACCCTGACGATCACAAGATACACCAAAGTGCCAGTACTTTAAGGAAGAAAGAACATAAAGCATTCAAGTTACATTTGAAGGAGATGGGAGTTGGCTGCCAGACGGAGGCTGAGACTCGCTACATGAAGGATAAGTCATTGAGTGAGAATGGAATCAAAACCTCAGCAAACATTCCCTCCGATGATTTATTGCTCGCACTTTATCGGGACTCCATAGAATGTCCAATTTGTTTTCTTTATTATCCTCCGAACCTAAACATCTCAAGATGTTGCGTGCAACCAATTTGTACTGAATGCTTTGTGCAGCTGAAACGTCTTGATCCTCATCCGCCGCATGATGACGTTTCAACTTCGGTTGCCAATGGAGTTGATGGAGATACAAAGGGTGAGCTTATAAGTGACCCAGTGAATTGTCCTTTTTGTGCAATGAGTGATTTCGGGGTTACATATACGCCACCAAATATCTGGACTGGTATTGGTGGTCGTCCACCTCGTGACTTTAGATTGACAAATCAAGTTATACAAGAAGATGAAGAGCTTGGTGCCTCTGACTCTGCTCGTAGAACATCACTCAGCTATGCAATGACAAAATCGCATTCTGCATCGGGAACACCACCAAAAAGAGTGTCCTCAATGGCTGATTACTCTGAATTTAAGACGACTTCTGGTCCAACACTATCCGGAGACTCTGGATCAGTCAAGTTTCCAGGAAGTGATGAGATCTCGACTAGCAAAGTCAGTCCTATATTTGAAACAAGCAGAAAAAGAAGAGGATCTTTACCAGCGACTGCTCCTGGTGTGATTACAATTGATTTCATTCGTCCAGATTGGGAACAACGACTACTTAATGCTAGAGCGAAGCTGGCAAGACGTTCCGCTGCCGCTACTGCTCTACATGCATCTTCCTTAATATATGACAGAAATCACCCAAGTTACAGCTCGGAAAGACGCCAGAGCTCATCTCAAGGTAGAAACGCTTTGATCTCAAGATATAGTCAACGATATCATATTGATATTGAGGAACGAATGATCGACGAAGCGTTGAAGCTGTCTCTTATCGACGAAGAAGAAAGAAAGCTTAAAGAGAAGCTTGCAAAAAGTAAGAATCGGGAGCAGACTAATACCTAGCCGGCATTGAAGTGATCTTTTTTGTTTTCTTGTGGCCAAATTTCTGTGATGTAGTTCATACTTAACGACCAGTTATATACAAATCTTATTGATTGTTTACAAAAGGATAAATAAATATTCTATCAGTTTCTCAGAAGGCGGAATATCTTACCACAAAATGACTTCATCATTATGTAATGATGTAACGTAAAATTTTTTTTTCCGACAGGACCCCGGTAGGCTCTCTCATACAATTTAATTGAAGTCACACAATTTAACAACGAAAATATTTTTAAGTCATATATAAACAGTCATTGTACAACATTGCTCAAGACCTGTACTGTTCTTTGTCCCATTGTTTTTCAAACCATACACTTGAAAGATAGCAAGAACATATAGTACCTTGACTTGAATTTTCTTTCCACTCAACTGTTAATTGTCAAAATTATTGAACGGAGATAAAACGTTCGCTTAATGCAAAATGGAGTCTTGCTCGATATGGGATATATACTTATCGGCTAAGAACATCTTACCATTGTATCCAAGAATCAGGAACAGAAGTTTAAGAGAAGAATCAAGAAAATTGCAACACGAGGCACAACGATGGTCAAATTCTTCGGAGGATTTGCAGTCAGGCAGGTCTTTACCTACACCTTCTTCTTCATCGCAATTTTCGACGTCTCCGCTGACTTTGAAAATGGAGGATACGCTAATGATGGAGTCGATGAATAACAAGACTTTGGGAAATTCTTCGCTTCAAAGCAGCAACAACGACAGCCTTATAACCCCGCCCAGTGATGTTTCGCATCAAAACAGTATTCAAAGGAATCAATCTCCAAGTGATAATAATGATTTCGAAACTCCATGCTCAATTTCTGAAAGTCCATTCCCAGAACTTAAAAAGCCAAATAAAGCCAATTTATTCTTACAGTCGAATTTAGATGATCTCCTGGAACTCCAATATGATAAGATTTTATCATCAGACCATGATCCAGACCTATTCAAAAAGTACCAAAACATTAGTTATTCTTCATTTGGTCCGTTGAAATCCCAACCATCTGTATCATCCCAGAATACCAACGTCTTATCCCAGAATACGGAACTTGGCCTTCCAAAAGAACCAGTCTCAAAGTCTCAAACTTATAACTATAACGAACCACGCTCCAAGTTTACGCCTCCGAATACCTCATCAGGGATAGATCCGATCGTCAAAAGAACGGATTCTGTTAACTCTGCGGAAACGAGTTTTGAGAATTTATATCCCGGTTCCCCTCCCAAGCCTTTATCCAAATGTTTCAATTGTAGCACTACAAAAACTCCACTTTGGCGTCGAGATTCAGAAGGAAATACATTATGCAATGCTTGTGGTTTGTTCCAAAAACTACATGGGACAATGAGACCCCTCTCACTGAAAACAGATGTCATTAAGAAACGGAATTCTAAAAGACAGCTCTTCAATCAAGTTCGTCATACCCCGTTAGTGAACAAACAGTTCAATTATAGCCTGCCGGTTGGTTCTTTACCACATCATACGCCTATGGAATTCAACTCTCACACTCCAATGAGCACCGAATTATTCAATGGAAATCAATCAGGGCCCATTTTCGGAGTTACCCCAACAGCTTCGCAAAATATTATTATGTCTCAAAGCTATCCAGCTGTACCATTCAGGAATCGTCAAACAAATGATGACGTCGTTCATGAAGGCTACACCCCAAATCATTTTGGAATATCAAATGTGCAACCTCAATTCGTTATACCTCGTAGCTCAACCCCATATGGAACGACTTACAGGTCTCGCAATGTACCAATTCTCCCGAAACCGAGTATTGAGACATCTCAATTGAACCCAGATACCCCGCTTGCAACCACACCAGTTGCTTCAAACTCTCCAGTCAGTTTCTCGCCAATGATCTCAACATACAGTCAAGCTTCGTCTACTGTGTCTCTTCCTCAGGATATTCCACAATTCAAAAGACGCAAATCAAAGAATTGTCTAACTTCTTTAGTGAGCACTCCAAACTCTTCATCATCAAATTCGTATGTCAATCCACCATTAACGATTTCTTCTAGGCAAGGATCCGCGCCAAAAAGTTTGTATCAAGATATCCAAACTAAAAGAGGAATCATTTCGCACTCTAGTTTGACAGGGGATAATAATTCCTTCAATGCTGCTTCGATCCCCGAAGAAGACTTTATCAACAAACCTAGGTCTTCTAGATCACCACAGACAAGGAGAGACAGTGTGAACAACGATTCCACTTTTAAAGATTTGGATTGGCTTAAATTTGATGTTTGAATTATGTTTATGATGAAGACCATACTTGTTGTATTGAGAATCTCCTCCAAAGGATGAATTCTCGTTTACTTTTAAGAACTCTTTTATTCCGTACCATGTCAAAGCTTTTGCTATCCCATTACTTGATTAATAATCACTGAAGTACTTTTCTCTTTGGTGATTTCAACAATATATAAGAATAAAAAGATCTGATGAATTATGATTAAGACAATAAGAATTTAGCTCTCTAGTAACTAAAATTGAAAATTTGGCGAAAAAAAAATTATTATACAAGTTTTGCCAGAGTTCTTCTTGGTTACCTTACATTGCAGAAGTTTTAAAGAATTCCATTTTCGATTGGAACGAATTGCAGTGTTAGATCCTAGTGAAGGATAATTTTTGCTCAGGATGTTCCAAAATAGTATTGGCTGTGCAAACAATTTTGGGAATCAAAACTCTCAAATAACCTCAATGAATCCTGGTAACTGGTCTCCACAACCTCATGACCGAGAAATACCTGTTGAGATTACTGGGTGGACCAATGCCAACGAGAAGGACCTTGGTTCGTTCATTCATAGAAAAACGAAAGTTTCTTTAAAACTCATTCATGCAGATCGCGTCTCTGGAATCTTAAGAGCTTCTGTAAAGTCTGAAAAAGATGCGAAAGAGTTGAGCAAGTGTAATGGTATCCGATTTGCTGGAAACTCTTTGAAAATATCCGTTCTGTCCCCTGGAAATACCCCAGTTGGAAACGCGGCAAATAGTACAGTGACTTTGATCAAATCCATACTCACTGCTAGGTACGATAGATCCATGAAGCTGTTGAATCTAGAAGCAATCAGAAATGACAATAATCCTGCAATTCAGAGTTTGTTTTCTAATCCAAACACAGCATCCAAGTTTTTCTTAGCTCTCATGAAAATTGCACGCCAAGAGAATTATCAATTGGATTCTTTGAACTTATCGAATAACAATATTGGAAACAACTCGAAGGATTTGGTCGAAATTGCTCTGTCCTTTCCTCATTTGAGAAATCTTGCCCTTTCAAACAACAATATCAGCAGGCATGACACCCTTGAAAGACTGAAAAATAAATTACCATTATTGAGAGAATTATGGATAACAGGCAACCAAATAGAAGGCCAATCATCTCCAAGTGACATTCTTAAGATTTTTCCTCGACTACTAATATTGAATGGAAATCCTATTAGAGATGAAGCTAAGCTATCAAAACTACTCACATTCCCATTTCCTAATAACCCCTCGTTCTTTGAGACTCCAGAATTACAAGCAGTTGCTGTACAGTTTACCTCTACCTATTTGAAGCTCTGGGATCAAGATCGAGGCAGTCTTTTGAATTTATTCACTCCTGAGTCTCAATTTTCATATCATTTTGATACCACACATATTGTCGATTTGAGCAGCGACTTGTCAACAACTTCAAAAGATCTTAAGGCTCCAAATTCTGTTGCAGGATCATGGGCCTCTTATATTTCCAACTCGAGAAATCTCATGAGGGTTTCTGGGGCAAAATCCAGAATGGCTAAAGTTTTTAAAGGAAGAGACCAGATAGCCAAAGCATTTCAATCATTACCTCTTTCAAAACATGAATTGGAGGAAGACCCTGCTAGCTACTCGTTAGAGGTTACCTCTGTTCCTGTTCTAAATGCAATGCATATTTCTCTTCACGGGTTGTTCAATGAAACCGCTCCACCCATCATGCCAAGCAGGGATACTCATTATAGGCAAGGAAATAAGCATGGTGCATCTACAAACTCTCGTGGGACACTTTCAAAGAGAGCCTTTGATAGATCTTTCTTAATTATTGCAGGTCCTAATGGATCATACATCGTGGCATCAGATATATTACTTATAAAGCATTATTCTGGCCCTGGTGCTTGGTATACGTCAAGTGCTCCTTTAACCCCAGCCCAAAGCGGTCATTTGAGCGGTGTTTCATCGTCTGCTGGTTCTCAAAGTGAGACATTACCGCCGGATATTGGTGCTAAGTTGAGTTTGACGCAGCAACAGCTTTTGAGTAAGATCATGAGTGACACAAAGCTAGTTTTACAGTTTGCTTTAATGCTTTGTGAACAGAGTAATTGGGATTACAATACTGCTTCTATCAACTTTCAAAATTCAAGGGATCAAATACCAAAAGAAGCCTTTCGCATAATCTAATGGAACTAACATACATTACTGCCTCGGTTCTTTTGATTACGCGAACCTTTGTATATATATAAAAATAATTATTGTTCGCGTTCTGTTTTTTCTTTTGACTTTATATTCAATGTGCGATGATCACCAGTGATTATTATACCGAGGAGATTGGGCCTTCAGATGACCCAGAAGTTTTGGAAACTTCTGGATCAATCCAAATCACTTACCCTGTCAGTGTGGAAGAAACTCAACATGACTGCGTTCCAACTTCTACAAATGTGCCTTTCAATTCGGAAAGAATATCGATGTTGAAACAGACTGTGGTCAATTCAAACTTACCAAAAGACGAGCGTGTAGTTCCACAGTTGTCAATTGAGCTGACAGAACTTGTGCAGCGGCTGCTATTATCACTGGATACTCAGTTTTCCATAAATGATTCTCGTAAGATTGGAAGCAATTTAGAAGATTCCTGGGGGCAGGTTGTTAAAACATTAGAAGAAAAGATGCAGCCTTTAAAGGAGATTATTGAACATGTCCCATCACTCGGGAATGACACTTTAGTTACTTTTGATAAATCAAAGAGTGATCTTGATGGTACTTTTCAGCTTCTCCAACTTCTTGACAGAGTCGCCAGTCTTGAAAAACTCACTGGGCAATCAACTGCATCAAATTCTGGTAGATCTCTTCAATTAACTTTGGATGAATTAACCCACAAAATCGATACTATTTATTCGTTCCTCTGTGAAAAGGGGAATAAGCAGGAAATATACCAACATCTTGAGCAGGATGACCACATGTTATCTAATCTTTACATGGCTTCTAATCCAACTCTTGTTACTCAGATTGATTCTATTTACAACAGGATCACGACACATATGTTAGGGAATTCCGAGCTTGACAGTTTGTTAAAAAGACTCAAATCAACGTCTTCGGTGTGCTCGTCGCTAACAATCGCATCCACGTTTATTGGGAACTTAGAGAGTGAATTTCAATCAATGAGTAGTCAAATTGTTGGATGGGAGAAGAAACTATCTAACTTAGAATCACAATTGACTCAGAATCGAGAAGCATTTGAGAAAAACAAGATAGAAATTGAGTCATGGGTATCACACCTGCAAAACAAGATATACGAACGATGAGCTGTTATTTAGTTACTATAGACACTACATCTTGATCATGTACATGATGCCCCAATCCACATTTCTGTGGCGCCACACCAAACTTTGACGAAGATCCCCACACCAATGCATACTTAAAGCTCTCTTTCAAGTCCTTATGGATCGAATTGCAAACATCCTCAATCGTAGACTCACTTCTCACCACCATAGGTTCCGAAAAATCGGGACGGTCATTTCTTCTCTTGGTGTAAAGTCGCACCAAGTTTAAACGATACCAGATTTCTTCGACGACGTCATCAATGGAAAGCTCCATTTCACATGACATGACAGATGTATTCGGTTCTCGAGCAATGCGATCAACCTCTTCGAGTGAAACAGCGTCGATCTTATTGTAGACATATAAGCAAGGAGTATAAACAACATGCTTTTCATTAACAACATCTATCAGGTCGTCCACAGTGACATCTTTGTCCTTGATTGTCACATCAGCATTGTGGATCCTGTACTCTTTCAAAATAGAGGATACAAGTTTTTCATCCAGGTTAGAAGGAGTATTCAAGGATATAAGTTTAATCCCACCAGTCTGCTTGTATTTGATTGAGATTCCCGGCTTGCTCTTGTTCAACCTAATTCCTATGGCTTCCAATTCTCTTTCTAGATTCTCTCGTTGGTCAGAAGGTTTTGTGGAATCCAAAATCATCAAAATTAGATCTGCTGTCTTGGCCGTTGCAACAACTTGTCTTCCTCTTCCCTTACCTTCACTGGCCCCCTTGATGATACCTGGAAGATCCACGATTTGGATTTCAGCACCCTCATAATGCAAAACTCCTGGCACAGAGGTCAGTGTCGTAAATTCATATGCAGCCGCAGCGGATTGTGTCTTGGTCACTTTGGATAAGAATGAAGACTTTCCCACAGATGGGTATCCAATCAAGCATACTCTTGCATCTCCACTCTTACTAACTTCGAATCCTTGACCTTTTCCTCCTTGGCCAGCCGAGCCTTCAGGCTCTAGAAGCATTCTTCTATATTTTGCGAGCTTACCTTTGAGAAGACCCAAATGATACTCTGTCGCCTTGTTCTTTTGGGTCCTTGACATCTCATCTTGAATTTCTTTGATCTTTTCCGATATGTTCACCATGATTCTCGAAAATGATTCTTTTCTAAGTTATAAACTAGTCTAGCCGGTTTTCTATTATTGAAGATTTCGTTAATTCAAAAAGTATATTCAAGAATATTTTTACTCATCACGTACAAGTTTATCTTTTTCACCAGGACATTTTTTTAGTAACCACTTGCGGTTAACTTCATCAACCGAATCAAGTGTATCTCTCTGGCTCAAACTAACATATACGTTAGATCTGGAGCTACCTTCACGCCTCGTACTCAGGATTCCGGTTAAACTGTTCTCACTTGAAGTCTGCCAAAGCACATTTTTCATTGTAGTGACTATGTTGAGTTTAGTTTTCAAATCAGCCCAAAGCTGATCAAATTTGAGCATTTGTAGGTCATCCGTTGTTGCACTCTTGGTCCATGTGACCTTCTGAGCATCGTATTGGCAGTCAAAAAGTACCAAAGCGAATGGACTTGCTATCTGGTAGTTGGGTCGGCGTGTATACTTCTCTATATTAAGCAGATCCATTACCACATCGGGATTTTCTAATCCTTCACCGACCAAAAACAGGATTGACATCATGCATCGCACTTGATGCCAAAGAAAAGCTGATCCTTTAAGATCAAAAACGAAAGTGTTCGATCCAATTTCAGATGGAACAATGTTTGCAGATAAGATATTCCTATCGTAATTGATTATTTGCTTTGCTCCATCGAGCTTACAGAAATTCCTGAAATCATGCTCTCCTAGGAAATATGATGCTGCCTCCTGCATCTTTTTGATATCAAGGTTTTCCTTTTCAAAAAAGTATTTGTAGTGTCTGTAGGTACAAGAAAACCGAGCATCGAAATCGTCTGGCGGCCTCAGGCATATGGAGTGAATCCTAATATCATCGGGTAATACTTTATTTAGTATCTTGACATAATTCACTTCCTTCTGATCATTACTTTCGTCTAGTAATTCTGTTTGAGTTAAGCTCGATCTCACCTTCAATGATATCACCTGGTTCATCGCACTAACTCCTTTATCTGTCCTTCCACATCTGCTGAATTCGCATTCATTGGGATTTATAGAGGGAATTAGTTTTGTTTTGAAAAGAGCATTCAAAAGAGCAAGTTCTACTGTTGGGAGGTTCATTGAGTCGTTCTGGTAGGCTAGCCCATGGTAATTCCATCCCAAGTAAGCAAACTTGAGAGCAATCTTCCGTTTAGAATATTTCGAGAAATCAAACTGTCTGGATTTCTTGACGCGAGTATTCTTTTCGGTAGTAATGGTAGCTGAGGACTCTAATTTTCTTCTCTTGAACTCTGATTCATATTCTTTGATTTTTTTGATTAGATCTTCACGGGCCCAATTACTATAGTCAGCCATAGTGGTGTAGTTGTGTTTGGAAAACTGGTTTGGCTTTGAAGAGAGCTGGATATAGTTTGAAGAAAAAGCTGGCCGTTTGATCGCATTCAAGCTCCTATACATGAATTCGATCTAAGTGGTTCTATTCTGCAAATGGTATACCGCGTAGAATTTGAGTACCAGAAAGACCTCTCAATTGAACGTTGGTCAAAATTATGGAAGCTTTTCTCGAATTCCAATGCTATGAATCCAGAATGTTAGATTAAAATTTTTAAGCTAAAAAATATTTTTATACTGTGCGAGATCAATATCTCCTGACTTGGATTTCATCGTAAATGTCTCTCGAAGGAAACTTGGGTTGGGACTCGCTCACTTGTGAATTGCATCCCTGGTTGAAGGAAGCCTTAGTGTCTTCTGGTTTTCCAAACATGACTCCGGTGCAAGCCTCCACCATACCATTATTTGTTGGAAACAAAGATGTTGTTGTTCAAGCTGTCACAGGATCGGGTAAAACACTTGCCTACGTTATACCTTTAATTGAAAAGGTATGGAAGTTTTTACAAGAAGAATCTCGCTTTAAAAAAGGACACTTTGGTGGATTGGTTATATGCCCTACCAGAGAGCTCGCTTTACAGATAGAATCTGTGATTAATTCACTTCTCCAGTTTTGTACTAGTGAAAGCTATGCACTTGGAGTTCAAACGCTACTGGGTGGTACAGGAAGTGTGTCTGAAGATGTGCGAAAGTTCCTGAACCTAAGCTCGCACATACTGATAGGAACACCTGGAAGAATCTTGGATTTCTTGAAACAACCTTCGATTAAAGTCTCCAGTTGTCAGATTTTGATTCTCGATGAAGCAGACAAGCTTCTTGATCAAGGATTTTCCACGGAAATTTTGTCAATCTCCAAACTATTGCCACGCCAAAAGAGAATTGGTATGTTTTCAGCTACTGTTTCGTCTGCCATCAATGATATCTTCAAGATTGGAATGTCAAATCCTGTTCGAGTGACTGTCAAGTCAGATAAATTGGGAATGAAAGTAACTCCCACCAAACTGCAGATTTCTTATCATGTGGTAAGCCCAGCCAAAAAGCTTGGTATGCTTATGCATATTATTCAGACCTACCAGTTCAAAAAGATGATCGTTTATTTTCCAACATGTGATTGTGTGTCTTATTTCTATTCCATTTTCAATCATTTATTGGCGACTTGGGAAAAAGGTCATCAAAATAGGAAGTTGTTCTCTCTTCACGGTAAGCTCCCTTTGTCCGCTCGTATCAAAACTCTTGCGAGCTTCACAGAATCTTCAACTTCAAAAGATGTTCTCTTCAGCACAGATGTTGCTGCCAGAGGTCTTGATATCCCTGATGTCGATATAGTAATCCAGCTAGATCCTCCTACTGATCCGGACGTGTTTGTCCATCGGTGTGGACGGGCTGGGAGAGGAGAAAAATACGGAAACGCAGTTGTATTTTTGAATCCAGGCTTGGAGGAAAATTATATCGAGTTCATGAAGCTAAGAAACGTGATCATTGACAAATTCACGTGTACCGACTTCGTCCCGGAAAACTATGAGTCCATAGCAGAAGAATGGAAGCGTTGGCTTCTGGTAGATCGAGCAAGGCATGATCTGGCAATCAAGTCCTTTGTCAGTTATATTCGCTTCTACTCAAAGCACACGGCACTATCTATTTTCAGATTGCCTTCCCTCGACTTTTGGGAGCTAGCTGAAGAATTTGGATTGTTCAGGTTTCCTAAGATGCCCGAAAATAGATTTATCAAAGAGTTTCCTGTTGATGGTTGGATATCCACCGACGTGGACTTTGATAAGTATAGTTATCTCAACCGTCAAAAGGAAGAGGAAAGATTAACTGAATTGAGATCAGAGGTAAAGAAAAAGGAAGCTATGTTGAGAAAGGAACTAAAAAGAGCGCAGCAGGATAAGAACGTGGCATGGAGTAAATCGCGTACAACTAAGACGTTTGACGATGAGGATCGTAAAAAGGATGCACATAATTTGGATGCTAAAAGACGGTTACTTCGCCAAGATGATGAAAATATAGATGAAACAAACACCGATTGGAAAGATCTTGTTCGCTCGAGGAAAAAACAAAAGCATACTGTTTGTGTAAATGGATTTGATGATTTATAGAATTATACCCTATTTTAGTCCAGCTATTTCCCTCAAGTCGTGATTTGTACTGAATTTCAATGCAGCTTTCCAGAATTTGGAAATATGTCTATTGCCGGAGTCACATGCCACAAATACAATACAATCACCCTTCTTTGCCCTTGTAAATGCAACTCTTGTCGCGGCAACAGCATTCACACAACTACTGGAGCCCAAAAAAAGTCCTTCGTTATCGTTCAGATATCTTGCCATTTGGAGAGCTTCTTCGTCGGTTATCTTTTGTGCCTCGTCGATGAACCTCTCACCTTCGGCAAAGTTGCGTGTAACTCGATTAAGTCCAATGCCCTCCACAAGTGTATCCACTTGATGTCTCCTCCGGGTTCCTTCTCTCTCTACATTATCGTACATTATTCCATATGTCACTCTGTTGAATAATCCAGATCCTTGTGGATCGGCAAGAATGGTCCTTATTGATGGATTCTTTTCCTTGAAATACTTCGAGCATCCGGCCAGAGTACCGCCAGTTCCAGATCCCGAAACGAACCAATTGAGCTTTTCTCCGGTTTGGTCCCAAATTTCAGGTGCGGTAGTACTATAGTGAATTCTCCAATTACAATTGTTTTCAAACTGGTCTGCAAAAACTGCTGACTTGTTCACATTCGGATCGTTGTTCACTTTGGCTGCTCCATTTTTAGCTGCATTGACGTACTGGTCAGGATCCACAATAGAGGCTGGTTTCACTTTTGTAATCTGAGCACCATACATCTTCAAAAGATTCAGTTTTTCTTCTGAGGTGTCATCTGGGAGACAAATATGAGCGGAATATCCAAGAGCATTGCATAACATAGCTATCGATATTCCTGTAGATCCAGATGTTCCTTCGAAAATTATATCACCTCGTCCGGGCTTGATCAGATTTCTGTTCTCAAAGTCTTTAATTATTGCCAAAGCTACCCTGTCTTTTGCTGATCCACCAGGGTTACATAGTTCCATCTTGGCGTATATTTCACATCCTGTTGCCTCTGAAAGAGAGTTTATTCGTAGAAGTGGTGTATTTCCTATGAGGTCAGCCACAGATCGTGCTTCCTTTCGCCTCCGAGAATTGTGTTTACTATTTTTCTTGCATACTGGATAAGCAATAGATGCAATAGTCAACAACAGTATTATTGGCACTGTTGCAGAAATTCTATTCATCATATCGAAATATATTTTTTTTTCTATCAAAAGATTTCTCCGATAAAATCAGAGTATCTCAAATGATATCAATGATTGGCATGGTCATTGAGCAGTGTTTAAACTCAATGAAAAGGGCGATTAATATTCCATACATCAAGCTTGTATCAGTATATCACACTACAGAAATGACCAAACATCTGGTCACTTCGTCATGGTCTCGATACATTACCATTGTGTTTACCTGCATTTTTCTTGTGATCGTGATTCATCAGGTGGTCTTGATGACTGGTGTAATGCTAGGATTTTGGAAGGAACCCAAAAGTGAGGTCTTCAAAGAAATGCCCACTCACTGTGCGAATGTGTATGTTTCTGTGAATATTAGTCAGGGCAAGACTTCCGACGCGCATCAAAGTAAACTATTACTAAGTCGTCCCATCATCTACTACGTTGAGTTTGGACCAGATGATTATGCGGACCCTGATTTTGGAACCACGCTGGGATTCTTGCGTGGAAGATTGATTCACTTGGTTCAAGACACTACTATATTCCAGGAGCGAATCCAGGGGCTCGATAAAATCAAAAGTGAGCAATTGCATTTTTACAAAAACGGATGTTCCCTGACTAATAACAAAGAGTTCCTGTGCAATCTCAATGTTAATACGGGCGATAAAATAATGTGTACTATTCAAATATAACAAGACGCCTTATTGTAATTAATGATAGTCTTCAGAAATCAAGTTCCTCTCTGTTCGGAAGAATAGCCAAATTCTCAGGTGATTTTCCACTTGTACTAGAGTTTTTTGGTTCCAGTTGAGTTTCCTTCTTTAACATGATGTCGATCGCATCAACTGACGAGCGATCTGCTATGTTTTGCATAGGTTGCAGTTCAGACTTGTCCTTGGGTGCCTCTCTTAGCCAGTTATAATTATTGGAGTAAATGTTGTAAAGTCCTAGGCCAAAATTTCTAATCACTTGTAGAAGAAGTACCATCAGACATAATAATAGTACTGTTGTAATAACACCAAATGCTACAACTGACTGCCTCCCAGGTAAATCTTGGCCATTTAATGGATAGCGTAGATAAAATCTCACGATTTTGAAGATAATAAACCCCAAGCCAACTGTACAACATGCTGAGAAAAATGAAGAAGCTACCTTGTTCTCCCTAGAAGTGTAGTAGTCTGCTCCGCAGATGACAAAGAATGATAAAACCAATGCAGCAATTGTGAGCCCAAATTCTGCATCCTTTTTATTCGGGGCGACAATCACAGCTTGAAGGAAATACCCAGGAGCGAAAAACAGAGCTAACAACAGTGCATCTCTGTGCAAGTTGAACACTCTATTTGCATTGATGATTTTCCGATTGTTTCCGATTACCTCACCTGTGAACTGTTGGAATTTGTCCTTCAATTTATATCCAATCGCAGACTGAATGACGCAGACTAGGCAAGCGACCACTATGACTGCTAAAGATAATCCTCGAATCTGATCACTGGCCGACTCTGTTCCTGATTGAAAAGCGTATGAGCTGCTTGCAAACAACTGGCTGTAGGCTGTAAAACTTGTGATCGTAGTCTTGATTTCATTGTATTGTATCCCTGAATATATCGCCATAGCTGCAAGGAAAAGAATCGAGGACATGAGGTGATACACATTTCTAGTATAGAGAACAACAAAAGTCATCAAAATTTGATAAACCTCTGCATAAATGTATAATGCCAAATATGCACCCATGGCATATCTCTTTTGTGCTAGGTAAGACCTGTAATATCCATAAATTGCGAATATTGGGTTGAAGTCATTATCATCGCTTAGAATCAGCTTGTATTTTCTCATGAACAATCCACAAATGGTGCATTCTATCGCTAATGTTACGATTGCAAAGAAACAGGATAAAAATAAGAACAATTTGATCCACGCATTGTCGTTGTCAATAACGTTTTCTTTGAATTTTCTCCAAAATGGCTTCTCTAGTTGCTTCTCGAAGTTGTGCTCTTTCGGATCATCAAACGCCAAATTCTTCTCTGTGGGGTTCAATCCAGTGAATGAGAAATTGTCTGCTGATCCCCTTACATTAAAGGATCCTCTGTTGGAATTGGACCTTGACCTCGAACCCGAACGCGAGGTTGACAGAGAGCTTCTTCCAGATCCTAAAAAGGATCGACTTCTGGATCTATTAGATCGTACTTGACTTCCGCTTCGAATGGTCTTCAAAGTATTCATAGGTTAACAGGATGAACTAGCCCCACAAGATGAGAGCTGTGAGATAATTTGAAATTATAATTTCACTATCACAGTGTCTACTTGATTATGTCAGCAATTTACTCATAGGTTCACAATCACAAGTCATTGGCCTCGATCGGGAGACCAATTCTGAGAGGAGGTATGGCAGGAAATACCAAGGAATAGCTAGGAACTTCATCAATCATCATTGCAAAATAACTATACATAAAAAACATTAAGGTTTAGTTCGGCGAAGTCCTTCTCATTTTGTTCTTGGAAGTGATCTTCTTGCTGGATTCGGACGATTTCTTTGAACGTACCAAAGCCATGGGATCATTTTTTATCAGGTTTTTGTCTATTTTGTCCACCACTCGCGTTATTCTTGGCTTAGTTGTGTGAGGTAAACTTTCTTTATGTATTCTTGATAACAGACTTCTTCGTTCTCCCGCAGATCCTATTTTACGTTCTGATAGCTTATTTAGAGAAGGTTTGGATAAATTAGTTTCTTCGGGGCCTTTGTATCGCTGAGGTTCTTCGATCTGGCTCTCGTGAGCCTTGTTGTACATCCACTTAGTTGACGAGACTGTTGATATCGTATTTGGTGAACTGTCAACTGCATGAAGTGGATTTTGTTCAAGTACCTGTTTCTGTGGTCTTTCTTTTTTCGAAGCATTGAGAAGCTCCTGTTCTCTCTGCCAAACCTTTTCACGATTTTTCAGAAGTTTGGGATTCCATGATTTCTTCAAATTCAAATCAGAAACCATGATACATAAAAATTTCAACTTTTTAACTCACTGTGAAAACTTACAAAAGCACAGATAGATATCATTCATTTATACAACAAGATTTTCCCAACAAATGAGACTGATTTGTATAAATCAAGCAGCATGAAGAAGCACTTATGCGCAAAGGGTCGAAATGATTGCAAAGACAAATAATTTATGATAATCCTGCAGCGCGTCACAGACCTGATAAACCTAGAAACCATGGATCTTGATGTTCTTCTTGTGAAGTCCAAGCTGCTGTGTCAAGAACTCCATGACTTTCAGTCTCTGATCACCTTGCAACTGGATAACTTCTCCCAGATCATCATCCTTAACAATATTACCGTTACAAGCAAAGTCCTTTTTGAGGACTTTCAGAATTCTTTTCAAATCATATTCTTCAGGCACTCCTTGAACAGTGGTTAAAGTTTTTCTACCATTTCTCTGTTGAATACGAATGTGGATGTAGTTTGTAGGCTGGGTTTCTGCGTCACCAGTATCAGCAAATGGGTCTATAATAAATGTTAGTCTTCATGTACATGATCACATGTTCTGTTGAAGTCTATATACGTACCAAATGACTTCAGGTTTTCAATGGAACTCATATATTCAAGATAAGTTACCTGCAAATAAACTTTAGATTATCAAAAAATTTTCTTAGCTTTTGAACTATTTCTACCTGAAGCTCTTGTCTTACCCTAGTAAATTTGTCTCTCATGGTGCATTGACGCTAATACCTGTTACCACTGTAAATTTGTCTATCCTTCAAGTCATGAGGAGAGGAGCAAGGGATGGATAGAAATTAATGAAGGATAAAGGTATAAACCTAAAAAATTAAGCGATATTAGACTACATTGAAGTAAATCTCCCTGAATATAAACTACTTCTCAACTGTATCCATTGACCAGTAATTCCTGATCCGTGAGAAGAGGTGCTCTCTGTATGGCGATTAACAGAATGCCAACTTTTGTTCTCAGAATCCTCTTCGGCTGACTTTTTAAGTTTTGAGCCCGGTGAAATCAGTAGAAATTTTGGACAACTATTCGATATATTCAATCTAGTTGATTTAAAGTACAGTGCTGTTGATTCATTTGTCAATCTGGAATATCTGTGATATCTCACAAAAGTGTCTTCAATCTCATGTTAGGAACGCGTACTGATTCAGATATTCAAACTAGTCTAAAAAAGGCTTGCACACCGGAAGAAGTGGCTCCCAAAAGAAAGCATGTGCGAGCTTGTATTGTTTATACCTGGGATCATAAGTCCTCGCGGGAGTTTTGGCATGCTCTCAAGCTCCTACCTATTCAATCTGAGGATGTACAACTATTCAAAACACTTATTGTTATACATAAAATTTTACAGGAGGGCCACCCATCTTGTTTAGTTGGTGGTTACAAAAATGTCAATTGGATTGAAAGCCTTGGAAGAATTAGTGGAAATTCGGCAGTATATGGTCGTCTTATCAGGGAATACGTTTCCTATATTCTACTGAAATTACGGTTCCATCATGATCACAGAGGATTTAATGGAATGTTCGAGTATGAAGAATACGTTTCATTGCGTGCAGTAAGTGATCCTAATGAGGGTTACGAATCCATTTTAGATTTGCTCTCTTTGCAAGATGCTCTTGACGGGGTTCAGAAAACTATTTTCTCTTCTATTCAGCATAATAGGGAATCGGAGTGCATGATAAGTGCTCTGGTTCCATTGATTGCCGAGTCCTATGGAATCTACAAGTTTTTGATCTCAATGTTAAGGGCAATGTATAAGTCTTCGGGCTCAGAAGATATTACCTCTCCTTTAAAGGAGCAATTTGATGTGCAACATAAAAGATTATATGATTTTTATGCGGATTGTTCCTCGATCAGGTATTTGACTACATTGGTTAGTATTCCGCGCATTGCACCAGTACCACCTAGATTACAAGTGGATGGCCCGGATAGCAGAGAACCATCCATTGACGCGGATGAAATACCGAAATCCAAAGATGCACAATTTGAAGCTTCAGATGCAATTCAGGTGCAACCTACAGGTGCTGTTGCTAGTGCATATGTACAGCAACAACATTATTTTGAAGACCAGCAACGACTTGCTGAAGAGAAAAGACAGGAAGAGCTGTTACAACAACAATTGCAACAGCAAGCCCAAACTCAATACTGGGAAGAGCAACAAAGACAGCAAGCATTAGCTCAAGATGTCGCACAACGCCAGTTAATGGCCGATCAGATGCAAAGACAAGCACAAGGTCGTCTTGCACAATTGGAACAGGATCTATTGATGCTAAGTGGACAACATGAGAGAGACCAATTGATGCTCGAGCAATATGATCAAAGACTCAAATCTATGGAAACGGACCTTTCTGTCACTTCAAAGACAGCAGAAGAGCAGATTGCCTCCAAGAATCAACAATGTGCATATCTTGAAGAACAAGTTTCTTACTGGAAAAACAAGTACGAGTCACTGGCCAAGCTTTATTCTCAAT
The DNA here is from genome assembly GCA_030573155.1 of Ogataea xyloterini. NCBI lineage: Eukaryota > Fungi > Ascomycota > Pichiomycetes > Pichiales > Pichiaceae > Ogataea > Ogataea xyloterini. The sequence continues at coordinate 326 of JAJMCS010000011.1, read as the reverse complement.
TGCGTCAAGAACATTTGAACTTATTAGGCAAATTTAAAGTTGTCCAGCAAAAAGCTGCCTCAGCCCAGGAGGCAATTGAGAAACGTGAGAAATTGGAGAAGGACATAAAGGCGAAAAATATCGAGCTTGCAGATTTGATTAAGGAGAGGGACAGAGCGCGACTTGATTTGGACAGACAGAAAGGCTCTGGAAGTGAAGAGATCCAGATTTTAAAGCTGAAGATCAATGATCTTGAGGCACAATTGAAGGAGATGGATCATACTCATTCAAAGAATCTGACATCCATCTTTTCACAACATAGCAAGGAAATAGAGGACATTAAGAAG